>OY997588.1:137719221-138287318 GCA_963921825.1 Erodium maritimum | reverse complement strand
ATTTCCTCTCCTCTAATGCTTTATGGACAAGTGTCAAAGTAGGGTCCATTAGTCTCCAATTTAAAATCCAGCACAATAATTAACTAGGTCTTAGTCGATAAAAGTCCAATTTTGACCACAGTTGACTTTCCCAAATATTATACTCAAACGAAAGGAAACGGCCCAATTAAGCCAACCGTGATGACGATTAAGCTTTTTGGGCCCCGGAAAAGCCCCGAGTGACCTCCTGAGTCATCGGTTGACTTTTCCGACCGAAAGTCAAACTTGTCTTAGAAGTCATCGGTTCGACCGGGATCGACCGGGAGCGGTTCTTACAAGTACGGCCTTGGGCCAAGGTGACTCGTGGGCCAGGACACGGGCCTCAGATAAGGACTGTCTTGGGCCGGACAGGTCCCGGTTGGCCTCGGGCTAGGCCCAGGTTTCTGACACGGGTCTGGACCGGGCCTGACTCGGGTCTCGACCGGGTTTGAGTCGGATCTGGGGCCGGGTTCGGGTCGGTCCTGGGTCAGGGCCGGGTCTGGAATCTGGACCGGGTCGGATTCGGGTTCTGTTTTCGGATCCGTGTCGGGCAGAATAATTAATTAATTAATTATTTTAAATAATTTAAAATGGAGATTTAAAGAACTAAATCGATAATTAGAGGACTGATTCAGACTGTACCGGGACTGATTATCGCTTTTACCTGTTAAAATCAGACGTTGACTTCGCCCGAGAAGACCGGAGGTAGGCTCGGACGTCAGCACCTAGGAGACGTAGCTGTTGTGTTCTTCTTGAGGTAGGGAAAGTAGCGAATATCGGTTTAATTGCGGAAAGTTACTAGTATGCATGTTAGGTAATAATAATAACTGGAAAGGTCCTAGTTGGCATATAGGATGTGATTCAGTAGAATAACCATTTTTAATTACTAAATAACCAGACGAGTCTTAGTGGCATGTAGGATGTGATTCACTAGTATAGTCGCTTTCATTATTCTGGGAAATTGTCGTGCTGGTAGAATGGCCACGTCGAGCCTTAGGTTGTGTGCTGATTGAAATGCTTGATCTTGATTGAGATGCATGTTGTGTGACTTAGTGTCGTTAAGATTGAGAGTCAAGACGTATTATATTCGGTGTAACATGTTGTTGCTATGTGTGGGCAAGTGTGCCGTGACTGATATGATGTGAATCATTGGTTGTGATATGGTCGGGTGAGTGATAGACCGACGTGTCGTGTAATTGTGGTAAGATTGTTGGGCTTGGTGAGCCATGTTTGTTCTGTGGCATTACGATGCATGACATTATCATGATGTGTGTTCCCAGAGGAGTTGTATTCTGGTATGGCACCTGAACCGAAGGAGTGTGCCGATGTGGGGCAGTACCTAGGCCGATGATGTGGTCCCACGTATGCGCGGTCCCCCGGTGTGTTATTGTGGTACGATGCCTACATCGAGGGGGTATGTCGGTGTAGGACATCTAGGCCGACGGTTGGGATTGGGCCTACGGGTCGCGTTGGGCCTACGTGTCGTATTGGGCCTACGAGTCGTGTTGGGCCTATGGGTCGTATTGGGCCTACGGGTCATGTTGGGCCTACGGGTCGTATTGGGCCTACGGGTCGTGTTTGGCACTAGGTGTCGTGTTTCTACCCCGATGATCTATGGTCCTTTGGGGACATTTCCGGGACTTCCGATGAGATGCATTTCTAAGGAACGTTTCCGCTAGCCTCGACGAATGTGTCTCCTCTGGACCGAGGGGAAATCCGATATGATACAATGACTTTCCGGTATGATATGATGGAGTCGGGATGTGTACAGCCGGCGGAGTTCGGGGACTGCGGTACGGGACGTATGCTGGTTGCTTTTGTGTGTTATACGGTTGCTGTTTAGTTAATGTTTCATCGTGTGCAAGTGGTTGTTTGAGTGCGTTGTAAGTGTGGTAATGAGACCCGGTTTGGCAGTTAGTTGTGCCTTACGAGTATGCCCTAATTGGACGGTTACTCGTGGTGGTGAACTGAGGTTCATAACCTTAACTACTTTTCCTACTGAGCGAAAGCTCACCCCCCTTGCTTTGTTGTGTTTCAGGTGTTGAGCGGGACCAGTACTAGCAGGATTCTCGGAGCTTGGGAACTGGCAAAGGTTTTTGCGAGTGTCTAGAGACGTACAATTTTTATTACTGTTTTGACTCTTTATTTTTATGTTTTTTTTATCGAGTTGTTGACTCGTGTGAATTTTCGGAACTTTAAATTGTTATTTGAGACCCTCTTTCTTATTTAATTACTTTATTATTTATTGTTTTCAGTTCGCGTCTCGAATCCGGTCAAAACCGGATTTGGGGCGTGACATCTCTTCAGCTAGAGCTTTTCAAGTTGTCTCTGGTGGGGTGGATTATGGGGTCGCGCCTTGGGCTTCTGTGACCTGGTCTTCCCCAATTCCTCCCAATATCCATACGTTTTCCTGGTTGTTTATTCATGATGAGCTTCCCACTATTTCCTTCTTAGTGGATAGAGGAGTGTCGATTCCGTTAGCCTGTTGGAGGTGTGTGCTGTGTGGTTCATGTTGTGAGGACTTTAGGGAATTGTTTGTCGCTTGGTCGTGGACCTAGAGGGTCTGGTCTATGGTCTTGCGATGATGGGGTGTCGTTGGTGTTCTTCCGCTCCCGTCAGTTCTTTTTTTAGTCTTGGACCTCTCTAGTGGGGTTATGAAGGCTGATGTTTGAGTGGACTGGTATCGGGCTTCTATGTCTCTGGCATATTGGGCTAGAACGCAATCGTCATGTATTCTCAGGGTCCGATGTCATTGAGCCGAGCATCCTTCTAGCTAAGATTCACTATGGATCATTTTCCAACATTAGAGCGGTTGGCCATTAATTTACCTTCCTCGAGTGGATCGAGTCTCCGACTGTTGTGCTGACTAGGAGCCTAAGGTTTGTTGTGCCATGTTCGAGGAGCTCGACACTTAGTCCCCGGTCTTCCTTGGTGATTGACTCTCCTGCCGGGTCTGGCTTTGTTTGGTGGAATGGTGGTTGATGGTCAATGAGGTAAACCGGGGTGTTTTTTTTTCTTTTGCTTCTTTTTGGTTTCTATTCAGATTCTTGTTAAATTTTGATTTGGTAGTTTGTGATTTTCATCCGAACCCACACTTTCTTTCTTAATGCATTCCTTTGTTTTTGATAAAAAAAATCAAATTGCCCAAACAAAACCGTGAAATTGGTATCATGATCACGTACGATGATATTGAAGTTCCGAAAGCTATGCTTGTGTTCGAAGCTACTGGCCTACTGCTGTCTGAAGCTATGCTTACACTAATAACACGAGAATTATACCCTTAAACTTATGGCATTGTTCAGGAAGCTGTTCATATATGTAACCATCGATAGAATTGAATGACTCCATCCATGCCCTTTCATTTGCTCTACATCATCTTAGCTCTAATAGTCTCGAGTCCAATTTAACTGCAAATTCTCTCATTATGTCTTAATTTCATTTTGTTTAATCCCTTAGTTGAGATGTTATATTTGTCCGTCCACATCAATTTGAAATGTTATACCATGTAACACATAATTAGTTTACCCTTTTACATCAAAATATGACACTCTTTTTGATAGAGATATTTGTAGAGTAGATAGTGTTCTGGAATCTTCTTTTCTCCAGAAGCAAGGCAAGCCTGATTGGGTGGCTAGAGTAGCGACACGTGTAATTACCATGCAAATAGAAAAATGGAGGAACCGACTCTGAGTTGGACCATGGAAGAAGCATGACGTGGCAGTAACGGAGGTCCACGTATCTGTCGAGAAATGACACGTCTTCACCTCAACGGCACCAGGTGGGCTCTCCCCTTGAGCATGCATCCCAGGTGTGTTTACAACTTCATGACCGTCCCTTCGTCACTCCAGAAGCTCCTACCTTCCCACTCACTTCTCCCTCAACTCATCTCCGTCCATTCCCAAACTCAAACTCGATATTATATTATTTTATTTTATTTCTTATTCACAAACTTGAAGACATGACTTCTCTCAAATTGCATCATTTTTTTAAATAATATATACAGGAGTAAAGTCAAAATTCAGATGCAAACTCTATTATAATTTCTGAAACCTCCCAAATTTAAACGGAAATTAAATTAAAATATTGTCAAGATGTAGTCTAAAACGGTACATTTTATTTCTTCTAGAAGATTGGGAGTAGTTTACCCCTCAATCCATTATAATCAAGCCCTCATATTATAGATTTTATAAAGACTTCCACATATAAATGTTAGTGTATTTAATATTTGCTAATCACTTGTTATGTCTATATATAAAGGAATGAATTATATATATGAGATATTTGTTATGGAGCAAAAATTGAGAATTGGTTTGACCATGGTTTCTCTGTGTAGAAAACAAGTTTCTCTCTCATTGCTCATCTGCTGCATGCACAAGCCCACCATCACCACTCCTCTTCCCTAATTCCACGCTTCGTCTCTCACTATATATACATACACAAACATATGCATATTAAGTTGGTATAATTATTAATTATATGTTTTTTCAAAGATGAGAAGCAAGGTGGAGTTGAGGTTTTCAGAGTACTATGAGCAATGGGTGACCCAGCTCGATGACTACGCCCGCCAGCTGACACTCATGGCGTCGGGCGGCGGCGGCGACGAGGCGGCTGAGATTGCTCTGGTGGCCAAGCTCACCGCCCACCACAAGGACTACTACACTGTCAAGTGGGCGGCGGCGCGGCAGGACCTGCTGGCGTTCTACGCCGCCGGGTGGCTGACGCCGCTTGAGAATGCCTACTCCTGGATGACCGGGTGGAAGCCATCCACGGCGTTCCTGCTGGCGAAGCGGAGCGTGACGGGCGCCTCGGAAGAGCAGGAGAAGAAGGTCGAGCAGCTGAGGGCGAGGATGAAGCTGGAGGAGGAGAAGGTGGAGAGGGAAATGGAGCGGCACCAGATGAGTCTAGGAGGGCGGAGGATGGTGGAGCTGGCCAGGGTGGCGGCGCGTGATGGAGGGGGGGACCCGCGCGTTCATGGGTTGGTGGAGGTGGCATTGAAGACTCTTTTGGCGGGGCTTGAGAAGGTTATGAAGGCCGCCGATTGCGTGCGGCTCAAGACACTGAAGGGGGTGCTGGACGAGCTCACTCCCAGGCAGAGGGTCGAGCTCTTGGCGGCTATGTCGAAGTTTCAGCTTCAGCTCCGGCAATGCGGAAAGAAAAGAGAGGCTCTGCTGAAAAAGATCAATCCATGACATGAGTTTGTTATATGTGGTCTCTTTTGATGCTTTTAATCTTATCTTTAAACAAGGTACCATGCATGTGTAGTGAGTGGAGGAGACAAAGCTAGCAACATCTGTAATGTGTATAGCAGTATGCTTGTTCGAAATGTGTATCGCCAAACTTGTGTTATGGTCACTGTTTCGTGTCAGCGTTTAGTTTTACTGTTTACCCTTTTTGTGTTCTCGTGGGTATCAATGGGGTCGAGGCTAGAGCATGATGAACAATTTTTTTTAAGTTTGGATACAAAATATTGCATTAGTTTCATTCTAAGTCATAGTTTATATAAATTTAAATTATGGGCATCACAACCAACCATACAATAATTTTTTTTCAGTCATTAGGATTTCTATTTTTCTTTCGACGCGCAATTTGCGCTTTGCACTTGTGTCGTGCTACCCTCGAGTTCTCTGCCCACCTATATTGGCCCTCACCATTGTCCCCTATGTGGATCCGTTGTCCTAGGGACCCATATCTTACCCCGTCTCCTTCGAGAGAATTTATGAAACCAACAAGGTAAAACAGATCAACACGACGCCCTCTCCCCCACCCCCTATACCCCTTCCAATTTTCGTCGCGAACGTCGATAACCATTCCAAAGGGGGACTAGTCAAGGCAGCCTGGTCGTGCTCAGGCCCTACCTTGCACCCATTGTACTCTGGCAACAGATAATTCCCGGATCCTCTTGTTGGGTGTCCAACACCGTTGTCCAATCACACACCGCTAGTACCATCGACTCGCTTCGGGCAAATGAACGGATCGGTCCTTGGTCGATCCTGCTACCCCATTTAGGGGGCCCTCCAGAAGGAGTTGAGCTACGGAGATCGAATCTCCTTGAGCCTCAACTTGTCTCCCCAACGAGGTCTGTAGTGCTTGGACTACCCCCTCTAACACCAATGCAAGGCTTGGCTGGGACCCGCCCGGTCCCGATACCCAACTCGCCATGCCCTTCGTTTGGGATTAGGCTTCGGAGACCGCCACCCTCTTTGTCTCAGTTTTCTCCAACTCTAGGATACGCATCAGTTGGGATATCAGCACCTGCACAAGCACATGATCTCCTGCATACCGCTCTGGAAAACTCCTAAAGCTAGAAAACGCACCCTGCAGGCCGATCTACTACACCCGACTTTCAAAGGCAGGGGACTGGACGAAGCCCTAACAACACAGAATCTCCTGCCTCATCAGGAGGAGGTCCTGTTTGGCTCCAATGCCCTACCCACTCTTGCGGCCATCGGGATATCCCGTCGGGAAGCTACAACGACGAGGCTTGAGATACAACCTCGTTAGGGACAATGAGTGTGCGATCGAGAAATGAGGTGTGTGTGGATACACATAGTCATGGATCGAGCTATTTCTTAGCGTTTACCCTAGATGACCGGTATTTCTGTTAGTGCCCCAAAAAGGTCTTTAGCATTAGATCACCGTGTGCAGCAAACGTTCCTACTTCGCCACACCCCACCTCTACCACCGCACCCAAATGGCCTCCGTGTGCGGCGTTCTAGTGAACCACGACGCCGCCAGGGTGCCTCCACACCTCCGCGTTCTTCCACGCATTGCCTCCACCACTTCGTGTGGCATTCCGGGCGCAAGAGGGCCACGCCTTGGTTGTTTTCAGATCCGTTAGTTCTGGATTTTAGTGAGTTTGTGGCTTCTCCACATCACAACACAAGCTTTGATTGTGTGCTTGATTAGTAGAGCAGGGATTTTGTACAAAGAAATTGAATGATGATGTTAAAATTTGTTCAAAAATTGAATGGCGATGTTAAGATTCTGGAATTATATGTGTTTTGGAGGAATGATTTTTCTTTTTACACTAAAATTTTAGTTATTAAAATTTAAGGACTACATGAAGAAGAAGAATGAATTTTAAATGAAAGAAAAGTTAAAAATAAAAAGGGAATTAAATAAAAAATATATATTCAAAACTAAAATAGTTTAGTTATGGTAATTTATAAATAATTACTGAAAAAAATGAATATATTAATATTTTAAAAATTAATATAAAAGGAAATTATTAATGAAAAATTAATTTTCTGAAATTTAAAATAAAAATAAATAAATAAATTTTAATAAAAGTATAAAAGAATTAATTTTTTTTAAAGAAACAAATAATCTGAAAATATTTAAAAAATAATAATCTTATTGGTAAATTTCAAAATGTAGAAAGTTTGTGATGGTGAATATAGACATTTCATAGTTTTTATTTTTTTTATAGAATCAATGGCATGCTTTTGAAAAATTGATGGTTAATGAGGGGTATTTTGAACATTTGACGTCCATTGGATGGAAAGTTAACAACGTTATATACTAAAATGAAAATAAATGAAGTTAGGGGAGTTAAATGTCAAAAAAAAAATTATGAGTGATGTGAAAAAAGGAATAATTAAGTAAAGGGAAAATATCATATTGATACCCTTAACTATACTTTTTTAACACATTGGTACCCTTAACTAATTTAATTACTAAAAAGGTACCTTAAGTTTCCAATCAGTAACACGTTAGTGTTTTCCGTCCATTTTTGGACGGAAAATGTCATGTACAATGCACATGACCTTAAACTTTAAAAAAATGACAAAAATACCACTCTAAGTTCAAAACCTAACTATTCTTTTACCTTATTTCTCCTACGCAACCTACAAAGACTTTTTACTTATATTGACTCTTTATTTTACTAAAAATCTACAACTTTTAGTAAAAAAAAAGTAAGTTATGTGAAATTTTCTCTTTGTGTAATGGCGACCTCCAGTTCATCCATAATTAAAGTCTACATGCTCTACAAATCATTTGCAAAGCCGGTCTATAGAACCGGATCAAATAGCACAAGAGTTCTTTTAAGAATAACAAACGAAATGTCATATTTAAGACCAAGATTAACAAATTCATGTAAGCTTCAGTAATATGTCTGCTATACATCTCGGGTCCATCATAGTCATATGAGGCACTCGTTGTCCCCTCGGAATGTGAGAGTTCAAGTGTCGTTCAACCGTGCCCTAAACTCCCGTACACGTGCTGCATGTATTTGTTGCCCTCTTCGGACACACGAGGGGGCGTCAGAGTAGTCCGGTCATAATTCTAGTTGCCCATCCCTCTACCTTAGTTACATGCCTATGTTGTATAATTGTTCTTCAAGCCCGCATTACTCAATTTATCACATTGGTCATAATGTAATGTCTCTAAACAAGATTAGGTTGGAGTGAACGACTTCGAGAGTAAGGCAAATTCAAGAATTAAGTCAAGTAAAGTTCAAAATTTTCAATAGTGACCATACACATAGTCAAAAAAATATATTAATCAATAATTTTAATCAAACATATATTTCTTGAGACGGAACTTAAAGAACGAGAATTTTATTGAACTTAAATAAGCCGTACATGCAAAATTCATGCCTTTAAGGTTCCGTGCCTTCGTCTCCATCTCTCGTCGCGTTGTCGCTAGTGGTCGTGACTATGCCTATGTTGTTTTTAATTAGATTCCAACCTTCACCCTCCTAGCTTTGCTACCCTGATCCGACCTAACCAACGCGTCGACCTCGTGTTCCCTGCTTCCATGTCAAGTTCTGGTGCCCTCCCACCCACCACCACCAATCATGCGCCACTCCCCACCTACATGTTGTCATCCTCTCCCCGTGTCAAGCCGTCCGCCCTACCTACATGCTTTATAAAACCAGTTCGGTAGAAGAAGAAGAGAGATCGTCCATCTCTTCCCCCGCCCAGTTTCCTACCAACACCATTGATGTCTGTCTCTCCCCCCAATTTTTTGGTGTTGACCAGGGACGTCCCAATCGTCATCGCACCTATGGAGAGCCATCCTGGAGCCGAGAGATGTTATGACCCCACTGGGATTCTCCCATCCGATCTGGTGTGTGCTTATCCTTTTCCACCAGTGATCCGATAAGACGAAACCAATGTTGTTACAATTGCATACTGATTGGCATACCCTTTTCAGAGGGGAGGAAGCATTGGAGCATCGTTTCTAGGCCTCAGCATCCTGACGATGGTCCCTTCACTAAGAAACTTAGAATTGCCACCTTATAAGATCCATCGTTCTGTTAGCTGAAGTTTCCTTCTATAGGTCTCCACGAAGACGTTCTCACGGGAGGGATGATGTGGGATCAGAGATCATTCTACCCCGACCCGAGTCGTGAACATGTGCCATATAGGTCAGCTCCGTCGATATCGATCACTTCGGATATGAGGGGATTACTAAGGGCCTTCCGGTTACTCTTCTGGTCGGCCAAGCTTTGGCTCCCCGCCCCGAGGGGCGGAGGACTAGGACCACGCCCCAAGATCTTCTGTCTATCAAGATAACACGTCCAAGGAGCTGGAAGCACGTGTGCCTCTACTCGGTTCCACCGCCTCGTACTCCGGAGGCCGCATGACCAAGTGAGGCTAGGCAACACAAGATCTCTTGACTAACCAGGAGAAATTTCTTGTGTGCTCCAAGCACCTGCACGTGACGAGAGATAGGGCATCGGCTTACCTAGGAAACTCCCAATTGAGGACTATAGAGCAGCATCGCCCAGGACATTGAATGGGTCGCCGACCATCGAGGCGTGTATAGGGATGCACGTCTCGCCCTACCACCGTCTGTGCAAGCCCGATGACTCATTCCGCCCGTTATCTGGAATTCTCCTTAGATGCCCCTTATCCCCTCAAACGGTCCAGACCACTCGTCATGAGCAGTTTCAAGTCAACTCAGATAATGAGTTTGATGCGCCACAACTGAGTAGCCACCCGTGTGGATATAGTATCTATGAATTAACCGGATATCTTATTATTGGGTTAACGTCTATATATCACGATTCTAGCCTTACTCTTCTATTTCGTTCTTTATTTTGCTCTTTATTTTTTTTTACTATGGTCTCTTCAAATTTGTATCTGTTATTCGGTTCTTTTTCTTATCAATGAAGTGTTACATATGCTAAAAAAGTGCGAGAGTTTTCAACTTGGGGTTTGAATGGACAACTCCATTGCATATTCACTTCTCATTTCTGTAAGACCGAAGTAAGCAATATAGAAACAGTGACCTCTATCATCTGACATCTACGGAAGTATGACAATGATAGCATATATCATCCGTTTCCAGACGCAAGTCACGCAATGAAGCTGATAGCAAATTGGGGATTATCAATACACTATTATTTTATTCGAATACCAACATATACATACAGTTGTATATTATATATTCTATAATATTATTATTGGACATAGTGATTTACAGCTGTACTTGATATTTCTTTTTGAAACGAGTACTTGATATTTATATCATTCAGATTTAAATAATACATGCAAAAAAAATCTGGTCTGTGTTATGTATTTTTATAAAAAAATTTTTTAGTAAAACGGAGGAATATCATATATGAGAATAAGTATTGAACGTCCTTATTATGTGTACAAGTTTCGCATTAAACTGTTCTATCGTACCATCAGGTCTCATTTTTTTTGATCTACTTACTACTAATAGGTTTAGAACCTTTAGGTAAGTCTGCTAGATCCCACGTTTGATTGGATACGGTAAAGTCCAATTCATTCTTGATAACTTCTCACCAGAAGTTAGCATCAACTGATCTAGTAGCCTTACTATAGGTTCTGTGATCATCTTCTAACATGAAAGCTAAAACAAGCTTGTTGGTAATATCGCTCGCCATATAAACTTCAGAGAGAAAGGACGTCACAAAGTCGTTTCCAAAGTTTTTCCCGGCCTTAGCCCTCCCACTCCTTTTAGGTTTTTCAAAACGATTATCGAAAGTAGAAGAATCGTTTTACAGGAGCAAGGTTGGAGATTCTACCGGGAACACAAAACAGAGCATGTGCTCTGTTTTGGACACGCTCCATAAACCCACCTCCGGCGAGACATCCCGGGGTCGCGTTGAGCCTGTTTCTGGTCAGGATCCCTTGCCATTGTTTTCGGATGTTGGGAATACTAAGGCCCCGACTCCATCGTCGCCGTCATCTTCGGCACCGGCGTCAGCACCGACGTCTTCTCTGTCGCCGGGTGCTCAGTCAGACGATGGTCAACTCGCGAATCATGGTGATTCTGATCCCGTGATTCATGCGAGTGTGACTTCGATTATTTTGGTCGAGAATCAAGGGTTACGTGATTCTGCAAATCAGTCCCGTTTCTCGCGCGAGGATGATAGGGCGGTCATGCTGTTAGAGCAATCCGGGCCGATTTCTATTTGGCCTGGTACTGGGCTTTCACTGAACCCAACCACAAATAGTTTAGTGGGTTTGGGTTCAGGTTCTCCTGGTTCGGGTTTGAAAGCCCAAACTCTTCCAACTTCCACCGTGGTTGTTTCGGGAAGTACAATAGATCTCTCGCCACTTCAGGTGGGAAATGGTGACCCGATCGGGTTTCAAAGTAGCCCGTGGAAGGAGGCTCTCCTTCAACCGGCGAAACCTATGCTTAAGGGTCACAACTCGAAGCAGGCTCCTCCTAGAGCTTCTAATCGTCAAAGACGGCCTCCACAATTTTTTGTGGATTATTATACTGCTGAAATCAAACCAGTTCGATCCTTGAATCGGTATCCTGTGGACGTTGGGAAACAGATGTTAGAAGCTCAAGCTGCTCGTTTAGCTCACTCAACTAAAGCATTTGATGATCCTACTTTGACGTCAGAAGACGAAGAGTGGGTCACTGATGCTTAAGTTAGTGACGCTTTTTGGTTTTTGTCGGGTATCGTACCCGCAGCTCCCGCTGAGAGCTCTTTTGTAATGGTTTCCTTTGGTTAGATCCTACTTGGATCTAATTTTTTCTAAATAAAAAATCGAGCTTACCAAAAAAGAGAGTAGAAGAATCGGTAATCCATTTATGACTCAATGTTGGAAATGAGTCAATGATAGAGGGTTCGACAGAAGAATTAGCAACATCTTTCTTCAATGGAAAGATGTGCTCATAGAAATCAACATTTCTACCTTCAGAAATCGAGTGATCCTCTAGAGATATGAATCTGGACGTCGCACTATATTGAGCGTAACTTATGAACACGCAATCATAGGTTTTTAGTCCGATCATAGTCCTCTTGGGGTCAGTGAGATCAACTTTGGCCAAGCACCCCACACTCTGAGGAACCGTAGGTTAAGAGCGTAATCTTTCCATGTCTCGTAAGGGGTCTTGTCGAACTTCTTGTGTAGTACTCAGTTTAGGACATGTCATGCCGATAAGAATGTTTTCCCCTAACATTTCTTCTGAAAGACCCGAACTCAAGAGCATTGCGTTCATCATGTTCTTTATAGTTTGGTTTTTACGTTCAGCTACTCCATTTTGTTGAGGTGTATATGGTACACTGGTCTCGTAGATACTACCCTATGATTCACAAACTTCCTTCAAAAAGTTTGAACCATACTCGTCACCTCTATCGGACCTCACTCTCTTAGTCTTCCTTTCCTATTGGTTTTCTATCTCATTTTTTAACTTGACGAACATCTCTTTGGCTTTGTCTTTTGTTCTAAGTAGACAGACTCTCGTGAACCTCGAGCAATCGTTAATGAAGGTAACATAATAATGTTTACCTCCCTTTCTCCTCATGTTCTTGAAATCCGCAAGATCGATATGGATTAAATCCATAAGGCTGGTTTTCCTTATTTTATCAGGTTTACAAGACTTTTTTATGAATTTTACCTCCGTAAAATTTTTACATTTCTAGAGTTCATAAGTATAAAGAGTTGGTAAATTTGACATGGTTTTCAGGAATTTAATCGATTCAACAATAATGTGTCCTAATCTACCATGCTAAAGATCAAGAGACTCAACTATATAAGCAAAAGCTGACGCATTCTTATTAATTAAACCTTTGTTAACATTAAAAAGGAAAAGACTACCACGAGCATATGTTTTCCCTGCGAACAATTATTCTTAGTGAAAATAACAGTATCATTCTTTATGACAGTCTTGATTTTTTTTATCTATATTGAGGAGGTAGTTGGAGACGAGATTCTAGCGTATTGTAGGGACACAAAGCATCATAGAGAGCTAGAGTCTTTTCGGATGTGAGCTTCAACCTTATTGTTCCTCCAATATATATGACTTCTCCTAGTGTGGCTTCATGAAAGTCGAAGAATAACTCCTTGGTATTGCATAAGTGTCAAGTTGCCGCTTAGTCCAACACCCAGAAAACATCATTTGAGACTATAAACACCTCGACGACCACAATGACCACAATGTCATCATCCCCTTCAACCAAGTACACGTTTTCTTGATCCCTCGGAGGATCTCTGTCGATTTCATTATTGATAAGCTCAATGCCCTATTTTTGCGCATATGAAGCATGCCAAGCTCAGTGGAGGTTTGTTGGTCTTGAAGGTCGGTTTCACGAACTTTTCCTTCTTCTTGAAAGGTCCTCGCTTCTAGGTACCTTTGGACTTCAGTTTTAATCTATTGGTTCACGAAGATTCATTGTTTTTCTACAATGTTGGCTTTGACCATAGGAGTGGCAAGATGGTCCAACTAGTCCTTCAACCTATTTGCTTCCTCGGTTTGCATATGAGATATAAGTCTTGAAGAGTTAGGTCCTATTTTTTTTATATTTTAAATTATTACTGTATCCACTCCAAGATGAGGGAAACTTCTCGAGCGGACATTCACAAGAAATATCTCACAAATCGTTATGCCTTCGTTGACCACGACAACTAAGAGGGTCTCATATTCATGCACTTGTTCCGTGATGGACTTGTTGTCGGTCATATGGAAGACAAACCACTTGCCTACCACATACTTCTTCTTCTCGGCATCATAGGCTCCATACTTCTTTTCCAACAATTCCTATATAGTTTTAGCCGACTTATGCACAAAGTATAAGTCGAACAAGATATTTTCCATAGAGCTAAGCAGTTGTCTTTCTCAAATTTCACAATAGTAGCTTCATTCATCTTGGATGATGAAGCACGCACAATGGGAGCGTCAAAAGTAGTTTTAATAGTCTTAGATGTGAGATTTATAACCTCTAAAGCTGGGGGTTCATGCAATAGGACAAAATACGGTTCGAGCTATTCAAGAGACATAAATATCTTATGATTCCATCTATGATAATTATTCTCGTCCAAAGGTTCAATCTTGTTATCATGTATTAGAGATATGCTAACAGTAGTCATATTGTTTGAAATTCTCCATTTAATAAATAGGTATTTAATTTTCTACAAATTGTAGAACTAAGGATTTCCCTAAATAGTAGATACGAACCAGAAAACAAGCAAGCATAGCGAATAGAACCAATAATAAAATCAAAGAACGAACACACTTTTTTTAGTAGTGCAATAACGAGGAAAAATATGGCGTGGCAATAAGGTCCGCTAACTTGAAGCAAAATAATTCGACACGTTCGAGGTGGAGAACAAATCGGTATGCTCCCCGAGTTAGCACAACTTCTAATTCAGACTCGTACCCACTCACGCTTCTAATTCAGGCCTCCGCTGCTTCCGCCGAAGTCTCTCAAGAAATAGAAGAGAGAGTGCTGACGCGAGTGATAGATGAGGTGGCGAACCAACTCCGGGAAGAGAAGGAGCAGATTGCCAAGGCACAAGACGAGCTGATGAACCAAATCAGAGAAGAGAGGGAACTACGGGCCATGGCACAAGAGGATATGAGGGTTGAGCGGGAGCAGATGACAGATAAGAACGCGGAGATAGAGGAGTCCCTAATAAAGAGGATAAACGACTTTATAAGCCGTTTGCCAGGAGTTATCCTGCCGGTACAACAAAGTGCACTTGAAGACGTCCCGGGTAAGGACGACTTACGTAAGACGGTTCAAATAAGGACGGATCCGGTGGATCTAGATTTAGGCTAGGATGAACATTTGTATTGGTTTGTTGAATATTTTTCATGAATATACATTTTAGACTATTGCGTGTATATATAACTTGCAGATATATATAACTACTGTATATATATAACTACCGCGGATATTTAGATGCACGTTTAATTTTTTTTGTAGGTTTTGCACGTTTAGGTGCACGTTTTATAACTAACTTTTTTTAGAATTCTGCATTTAACTTCTGCGACTACGTAACATTCATCTGCGACAATATCAATTAATCGTTGAGGTTTTACCCTAACCAAGAATCTACGACTATATGGATGTAGTCGTAAAGCTTACATGTCCTCTACGACTATATTAATGTAGTCGTAGAAGTTACATGTCATGTATGACTACAGACATGTAGTCGTAGAGGACATGTAACCTCTACGATTACATCCATGTAGTTGTAGAAGATATGTAACATCTACAACTATATTAATGTAGTCGTAGATGAAGTTTTTTGGTCAATTAGTACGACCAAAGAAAATGTTGTCGTAGAGAAAAATGATCTAACTTCTGTGACGTCTTAGTGAGCTTCTACGAAGCCATGCTGTAGTCGCAGGAGTGGTAAACCCTTGTAGTGTTTGTAGAGAGACGGTACCTTGAAAAATATGATAAAGTGATTTCGGAAGAAATGTATTTCTTGAAAGTGGCAGAATGATAAGTGAACAAATGGATAGTAAAGATGAAGAATATATCTGAAAATTTGGCTAAGGAAAAGTTGATATGCGATTGGAGAGTATGAGCCTTTTAGAGTAATTTTGTATCAACTAAATGTGCTTTTTCTTTATAGTAATTTTCTTTTTGTGTCAACCAAATAAGCTTTACATATCAACTTATATTAGTTCCAACGCATGGGTATAATAGGTATTTCATAGAGATTTTGAATCATCCACGTTCAATTAACGCATGACTCCCATCCAGCGTTGTAAAAGGCGGGTTTTTATGCACCAGAAATGAGAAAAATGCCTCGATTTAGTTAATTCGGGCTGGATGTGGCGGTATGACCGATTAGATGGATCAGGTGGACCTAGGCAGACGTTCCTATACAGGTCAGACAGAGCTTAAGCAGGCCAAGCGGGGACTAGGAGGGTAGACCCATGTTTTTGTATTTTTAAATCTTAATTTTTACATTAATGAACAAATGATTCTAGATGACAAAATTCACATAATAATTTATATGTTATATATATTCTAAAAGAAAAAAATAAGTTAATATTTGTATGAACTTAATTACTTAAGATTTTTGAATTGAGATGATCATAATTTAAAGTTAGTTATTATTTTTTTGTATATTTGTAAGTGTTCTTCTATTAAAATTAAAACCCATGTTAAATCAAAATAACACTAATATTAAATTGAAAATATTTTTTTGTACATGATAAATTATAATCTATATTCTAAAATTTTAATTATATATGTAATATATATTTATTAATAATAAAACCCGTCTGTCCTTCCAAGACTCTCGTTACCAAACTATAATTTTGTTACAGACTCGTTCAAGAGTTGACCATACCAAATTACAATTTTAACACAACTTGGGCTTTGGTCCAACAGGGAGATAACATTGAAGAGAATACTTGGGTGTAGGCCCATTCTCAAAGCCCAATAATAACGTTTGTAGGAAGAAGGAGAAAAGCCATTTAACGACTCAAGATTAAACCACCAAACTTGTAATGTGGAGGATTGAATCACAAAACTTCCGATGTAGGATAAGGAAGATAAAAGCCTTGAGAGCATTTTCTTCCAACATGAACTAGTATCGTAAACATCTAGTGGAGATTCCATCCGTTCGCGTGATCAAAATATTCCTCTAGAAGACTGTAATGAAACCAATTTTATTTTACACCTCAAAACTGATTGAAACGTAACCGATAGAGTGCCTGTCTTGTATGTTTGTTTCTTCAAGCCCACATTACTCAATTTGTTACTCTAATTGAATGACCAAAATTAATAGTATTAGTTTTACAAAATTGTGGTTGATGAACAAACTGACATGTAATAGTTATTATCAGTTGAAAATAAGAATTAGTTAAATACCTAGTCATCGTTAACTAATTCCACCACACCATTTTCTCTTATTTCTTCTATCTCGCTACTATTTAAGAGGCCTCATAAGTCATCTCTGATTCCCTTTACAGGCCTTCCTCTCCGCAATCGTCGCCAACGACCTCAAGTTGCACGTGACAATGGTGTCCGCGAAGGAGCACGTGTCCTCCTTGTTGCTCCCCGCCGGCACATCCACCACGTACGACTCCGTCACCACCGTCTTCCCGTCAATCTCGTGCACGCTCGTGGTGGACCTGTAGTTCTCGAGGCGGTGGTCCCCTCCGATAATGCTGAACTCCATGACGTGCTGGTCGTCGTCCAGCCTCTCCAGGCGCTCCATGCTCGTCGCCGCCGGCATCCCCGATATCACCGTCACCTCCCTCACGCTCCCCACGCGCGTCCCGTCCCCCGCCCGCACCTTGCAGCTCTTTATGAACTGCTTGTACCCCTGCGGCTTGTCGAACCGCCGCACCATCGACCACACCACCGACACCGGCGCCTCGATCACCTGCACCACGCACGACCCGCACTGGTTCGCCGACAGGTTCGAGCCCCGGCTCTGGCTCTGGCTCTGGCTCTTCTGGAACAGCATCTCCGATCCCCACCTGCTCCTTGCTTCTCGACACTGCTCTCTAAATTCGGAAACCTCCTTCTGCTTCTCGGCTATATATAATTTTTCCACTTCTTTGTCGGCTAACCAACTAATTTAGACGAGGATTTTCGGTGGATCAAGGGATATTTTTGTCATTCCCATAACAAATTAATAATTTATTTACTATTCAAATCCAATGTTGCAACAGAGGGAAATGCAATCAATTTGTGCGCATATGGTTCTGACACGTCAATAGTGAACGTGGCTGCGTTAAGAGGCTTCACCTGCGAAACGGAACGACACGTGTCTTCTTCCTCTTCTGCGCGCCACGTGGCAGACCCGTCTTTTTGGATATGGGTATCCGGGTTGCTCCATGACTCCTGATTATGGGTCGAACGATAAACATCGACGAACGGAAATTCAGGAATTTTTATCAAAACAAACTCAGAAACCCAATTATCTGCTGGAATTGACAGGTAAACCAGTTTTCATTCTCTCTCTGATTTGTTCTTCTGCTGTTGTAATTTGTCCGTCGAGCTGCATTTGATTTTGAATTAATGGAACTGGAACTACGATTGATGATGAAATTGTGTAATTTTGTTCGTGTTTTCATGTTAGATTAATAATGAGATCTTATGGTGCGCACATTTTGGGAAATTTTAATTTTCGTGTTCTTGTGGTTTTGGGGTACTGTTGACAATTTGTGTTTTTTGGGGTAGAAAAAAAACAATTGTCAGGAAACCTAGGTTTTGTTCTTTGGGTTCGGTGGAGATGATGAATGTGAGGAAGAAAACTATATGGTTCCGTTGTTTCTTCTGAGGTGCTTTATGAAGAAAGGGGTAATTTGTGCACCACATGTAATTTTTATATTTCTGGTTGGATGAGAATTCCAGAGCATCTGTTAGATTTTGATAGTAAAGAGAGAATTATAAAACGATGGAGTGTTGAAGAGTTGTTTTCTAGATGCTTCAAGTGAAGGGAAATTGGGAACAACAACTGTAAAAAAAATGTCTCGTGATTCCGTTTCATTTTTCTACCAAATTGTCTTTGAGTGGGGGCAAAAAGAAAGCGTCCGCCCTCTGTTTCTTTTTTGTAGGTACCAAACAGTGTGAGTGTAATGTTTCCTTGCGCTTTTCTCTCCAGCCCACTTGACTTGGAGAGTACACTCTTGAGAATCTAAGAACGTTTTTCTCTAGTAAGTTAAATATATCAATTCAGACATATCCTCAATACCACAAATTATTATCCCATTGGTTGTGGCGACCCGAGCATCGTTTCCCTTGCAGAGTAATCACCACACACTCTTTGATCAGTTCAGGAAAGGGATATCTGGTTCGGCCAATGCTCTCGCCCATCTTGGGATATCTACCATGAGTTACATTGTAGAATCTTTTCGTGCATGTGTGGCTGTACTTTCTAATGGATGACACAGACCTTGACTTTTTTGTGTGTGGATGTACTTTTTCTTGCTTCTTTTGCAGGCCACATGTTCTTTGCCTCTGTCTTTTATGCTCTATGTCTGTACCCTGCCACGTAAGCATCACTGTTGCAAAACCAGCAATAATTGATAGCTTGTACTCTACCTGCACCATATTAAGTGTTCATTCTACTTTAAATGGACTTCCAAAAGTGGTTGAGTGACAAAAATTAGAGTTTCCTTCTGCATATGGGAGGTCTATAGCCCATTTGTTGATACATCAATCCTAAAAAGTTCTTTTAAGAATCAAAATAATTTTGTGTTCCCTTACTTCTGCATAAGCAAGGTCTTGAGCCAAAAGCTTTGTTACACTTGATTAAGTCCATAAAAAATGCACTTCCCATTGTGATTATTCACTTCCAAGTCATAGTTATTTTTCATCATTAATCTTTAAAGGACTTGGTTATAACTTATAACTACTCTGAGATACCACTACTAACACGGTTCAAGTTGAAAGTTATTCGCTGACAAAAACAGAAAGATCACTCAAAACTGGACAGAGGGAGTGTAGTGATAGTTGTGATATTCACATCAGGTACAACAAACATAGGTAGTGTATGTGTAGTGTATGATTCTTTGCTCACTTTGTAGGATTCTGTGAAAAGGAGAAGTCAATGGATCGAGAAACAGAGGGTATGTGTAGGCCTAATATGCCTTGTGCCATCTAAAAGCTGAAAGGGCTTGAAGTGTTTGGAACCCCTTAACATTCTGTAATGGATGTTTGATATTAATGCCTAAAAAGAAACCATCAAAGGGTCAACTAATTTGTAATTTGTGGTTCAGCATTCCAGGCAGTACTAATGGAGCTAAATGTGCTGCAGGATGAAGGATTTGATGAGAGTTATGGTCCAATGCCGTTTCTGATTCCAATAAAGAAAGAAGGTTTCTGTGCCGTAGCATCGAATAAAACTCTGGTAAAACACACATTACAAGTTCTGTTAGAGTGGAAAGATCTAGATTCATAATTTTGCTTATTTTTAGTCTATCATCTAAATATGCTTACATTATTTGTCTGATAAATCTAATGGGGTTTAGGTTCGGCAATTTAATTTTTACATTAATTAGTGATCGTAATAGTGATTGCTGGTTTACTATTTGTTTCCTCCACCTGATCCCAAGTAAATTAAGGCAGCGGCACCTGGTATTTGGACACTAGATCTTGTAAGGATTGAATACTATTATTTAAGGTCTTTTGGAGAATTGATACATGATACGAATGATCATGTTTTAAGGAAAGTCTTTTCATTAGTCAGTAACAATATGCCTGAACTGATATAGGTGATAATTTTGTGTAGATTAAGAGATATGGAACTTATGTGATGAGATATACAGTACTTTGCCTCAGAGTAACGATTAGGTGATTCCAAAAGTTGGAGTGAAAGCTGAAAACCATCTTCTCTGCCCATTGGGTTAAAGTTTTGAACGGCTGAGAGGTATTTGGAAACTTAATTTTACATTGGAAAGTTTCCGAACTTAAGTTTGCAAACATCTCAATCATTAAAATTGTAATCCAATGCTATGATTAGTTTCCAATATTTGGTTTTCACCTGAGTGTTCCCTCTTTGCCTTATATCAACATTCATCTCTAGTTTGAAGCATCTGCTCTGCTTTTAATGTGAATAATGCTCGCACAAATCCTTGTTTATTAACATTTTTTCGTGTTTGAATGTTTTAAGTTTCAGTACAAACTTTTGTAAGGACATGCTTTGTTTCTAGCTGAGTTTTCCCAAATACAAGACTTTACAACATGAGAAAGGAGAGATGATTTCAGGTTCCTGAGTTAAGGCATTGAAATTTTTAATTAAGGATCCGGCGCCTATTGAGGGCCGCCTCAAATCGATAGCAAGAACCTACCCGCATCTCTGTGCTGGTATCGTTTTCTGGTGCAGGGTAATAATCTTCCCTCAGCTGCACATCCCTGATAGTTGGTATTTTTAACAGAAACATCATGAGATGTTCATTAGCTGTGCCATGGATAAAAAGTTTTCTCAGAGTCTTGCTTTGTGCAAGCAAACCGGCTGCTGGAAGAGACAGGGTTCTCATGTTGACATCCACATCCTGTGGTGGCCAATAGTTGAGCTCTTTCAGATTCAAGTTCCCAATCCCTCTAAGATAGAACCGCTCCCACATGCTCAGATCAGAATACCCAAATGGGGCGGTAAGAGCGAACCCTACAGCAGCAGAACAATCAAGGTTCAATCTTGATAGCTGAGGATAGCATGAAAGTGAGCTTAGACCAAATTCACCCATGGAGGGTTTGGGTGGAAGCCTGCAATCACCTTCGACACTTATTCGTATCTCCTCCAATACAGGGCAGTTCAGTAAACCTGCAGAAGGCAAACAATCCAGCAGCTCACCAACAGTAAACCTAAGAGAAAGATTCCTCAAACTTCCCCAACTCCTAGAAGAGAACCCATTGTCACTGTCACAGCTTTGTAGAGAAAAAGAGTTCAAATCTAGGAGGTACCTGCGCTTCTTCTTCAGATTTTTTGTTTCACATGCGGTTTTGGCCTCCCCTTCATGTTGTTGGACACTGTCCCACACACAATCTATATGCAACCGTTGTATGCAACCTTGAATCGGTTCTAAAGCCCTCAAGGAGTGCGCTGAATTGAGTTGTCTGCAGCAAGAAATCTTCACATCTATCAGAGTTCTGCGTAGGGTATATGCAAATCTTCTCAAGCCCATTCCGGTGATCTTGTTACATCCCTGAACCTCAAACTTGGCTAGCTTTTGGCAGCCAAGGGAAATAGCAAGCAGACTAGCGTCAGTGAAGTCAGCTGAGTTCTTGATGGACAAGGATTCCAACCCTCCACAAAGGGCAATTCCATCTGGCTGAGAGTCTATACCCCTGCAGATCATGTGGAAATGTCCAAGTTTTAGGGATTTCAGCCGGGGGCAGCAGGAACTCAGTAGCCCTAATGCTGGCCCGGTATCTTTGACATTGTAACAAACATCAAGAACCAACTCTTCGAGTAATGGCAACATAGCAAATAGGTTGACAAGTGTAGTATGGTTGATCTTAGCATCTACAAGAGAGTAACCCTCATCATTTGGGTCTACCCTAGGATTGGATAAGGAAGTAAAATCAACGAGGTGGAGAAGCAAAAGATTGGGACAATTTGAAGCAAGAGCAAGTAGTGTTTCATTCCCAAGAAAACCAGTATATCTATGATCAAATATACACACGGCAAGAAAATGGTGGAGATTGGGGCAGGCTGCAGTGATGGCGAGAAGCTCATGGGACTTGAATCCCTCGACGGAAGACTGGGTGAGGATATTTAGATGTGAGAGGGAAGCCATTTCAAGTGGGTAAAGTCGAAGAGCTGGTAAGATATCTTCTGTCCAGCAATAGAAATTAGAAAGATCAAGGGTAGAAATTGAACTACAATGCTCAAATAGTGGAAATAAATCAGAGCCAAGAGGAGCGGACATACGCTGATGCCAGCGAACAAGTTTAACATATCGCAAATTTGGCCATTGAGGAGCAAGAAGCTGAAGAGTAGATGGGTTTCGAGCATAGACAGTAAGAGAAACCACAGAGGGAAAGGCCTTGTTTAGGAAGTGAGCAAGGAGAGTAGGGTTTGGTGAGGAGTCTAGGAGAGGGTGGCCCCAAGGTGAGAGGAGAGAAAGGTCAAGATCAGTAACAGCTTGAAAACAAGTAGGAAGGAGGAATAGGTCATGCATATTACCCCGAAGAGTGAGGGATGTGCGCGTTGAGCGCTCTAGCAAGTGCCATTTTAGGCATACTAGGGACATGGCATTGGAAGTTTGGGTGTCAGTGACCAAAGAAAATATGTTGGATATAATCACATCTGGTAAGTCATGAATATGAGTATTGCTTAGAGTTATCGCCATCTTGGCAAAGAAACTCTTTAGTTGATATATATAAATTCTTTATCTTTCTTTTATCCCGTTTCTTACAAGCAAGAACAGGATATAGTGTAGATACTGATCTATATATATTGTGTGGGTTGGGATATTGATAAAAATGGATAAGCATGAATGCAGTGTTGCACTGATATATATAGGAGTGTATCTGTGTAGATGAATGAAAATGAAGATAAAGATTGATTGATGAATATATTGATTGTCACGTGAGGAATATGACGTATACTGTCTGTTTTTAGCCCATTTCAAGTTTTGATGGATCGGTAAAATTTTGAAAAACTTGTGAATGGAAACTGGTGGTTGAAGGGGAGAGAATATGAAAGAAAGAGATATGTCAGTGGAAACTGGTGGCACCAAGACAGTGAGAGGAGAAGTTGTGGGGATGAAGTTAAAGATACACACAGTAGTGAAAGGTGGTGGCTTGAGAGTTGAGTTTGTGATATAGAGGCTCTGGTAGTGGACACTGGTGGCCATAACTGATCAAGGGGGTGGAAATGTACATGAGGTGTAAATTCGAGGGTTCAGATAAAGATACACTTCTTGGTTCTGATTGTGTGAGAGGGAGAGTCCAGTAATGGAAAAACTTGTGACAACCTCATGCTATGCATCTTACCTGAATTGTAGATGTGAGGATGGAGATAAAGATACAGAACCTTAATCCAAATGGTGGCCTCCCAGAGGGAGAGAAGAGAGGACCGATAAAGATACACAAACACATAGACTAAATGGTTGGTGAGCTGAGCTGCCACTTGCTTGTGGATAAATAATCCACTACTGGTTCTCTTTATTCCTTTTTGGAATATCTTTTGCGCTTTCTAGATATCTATGGTTCCCTTTTTCTTTTCCAGATAAATCTTTGTTTCCTTGCCTATTGTCTCACATCTGTTGGTTGTGTTCTTCCTTAAATGTGTTCTACTTGAATTTGACTAAGTTACCCAAGAATGAGATTCTAGGCTTTGCATTAGAGACTTTGTTTCCGGTTTTAGATATTTAGCAACATGATTTATCTTGAGAAGTTATTATTGGAAGCCTGAACATGTTATTATAGTGGCTGGTTAGTTAGAGATGGTGGTGAATCCATATTTGGTTGGGGCATATCTGACTTTTAAAGGAGAACTAGGACAGAATAAAACTAGAAATTCTTTAAAAATTCCAAAACACAGGCTCCTTTTTTTCCAGAGATAAAGGTGTTTAGAGATGTCCGTACAATGTTTCTTTAATCTCCATGTGATGAGTTGTGGTTCACGTCTTTCATTCTTTGCCATCTACTTGTTGCTCTTTGGCTAAGTTGCGCTAGGGATTGGTTTGTGGTAGAAATGAATGATTCCAAGAGAAATCCAATCAGGTGAAGTTTGTGCTCACAAATCAGAAGTCTATGATATGCATACCTCGCACATATATTGTAAAGGAAATTGGTGATAGCATTTTTGTATGATTTTGTCATTATTAGTTCATATGAAATAGCACATTAACATGGTGGTTTGTTTTCTTTTTCAGGTTCCTTAAGGTGACATCAGACTATCTGCGGCAAGACTAAAGTGTAAGGCCTTGGAGACTAGCTTCAATTTTTTCTCTGATTGCCTCGACACTTTCACCTCCCAAGGTTTAGCACATGATAGAGCACCACAACAAGGGAGTCCGATGGTCAGAGGTCAGACATACCAGGCTATTGAACAGTGGACTTGATAGTAATGAAAGGATGATAATTAGAAGAGAACTATTTAGGAAACTGTTCAGTCGAGCTACTCATTCAGATCAATCACCAAAATGGAAGTCACACAACTGTACAACAGAATGGGCACAAGCATAACAACGTGTCATGAATAAGAAAGGCATGCAACGCATTTGCAGTTGATCTGGCGTGCGAGAGCAGTACTGTGCTGCCAGATATAGGCCATCCAGTGCTGGCAACAAGACCCTCGAAAAACATACATTGAATTTTGTGTGGCGATCGTACCTTCCTACGGTTTTTTTTACCTTGTAATCCCACATACACACTCATGCAGAGAATTTCACCATCCTCACTGCATATTCATGATGGTTGGCCAAGGTGATCAGAACCCTATAGCTCCACTCCCGATACCTTGCTCAATATATCAACTGAAGGTGTGACGGTGCCAAAATCGTCCTACTTGTTCAAATCGCAGGGCAAGATCTTGAGCTCGTGATGGTGGCTTTCGGACATCCCATATGGAGACGGGGTTTAGGGTGTTCAACACTCTTTTCCAAAAAGCTTTTGTAAAATCCTAGACCCTTGTAAAAGAATTTATAGATATTTGAAAATATGTTGAAAACCATGTTGTATTTTAGACAGGAAATGTCAATAATATGTCCTCGAACTATTTTTTAGTAAAATATAATACTTTATGGGGAAAATGTCAGTGATATATCTTTGAACTACCCTTTTTAGTAAAATGTATTGTCTCAGGTTTTTATTTTAAAAAATGTATTTATACCTTTCTTATATTATCAAAAAGTGAAGTTTCAGTTAATTTCACATAAATTACAAATAGGGTATTATGGACCCCTTAGCATATACGTTGTTGAAACATGTGACAGTTCCAACCCGAAGCATATTTGATGAAAGACCAAGGTAGAGCCAAGAACAGGACATGGTTCCCAGATGAATGTCATAGCAGGATTGCTTGTTGATGGCAGAGCTGATTTATCGGCTGAAGCAATGCAATAACACTAATTCTTACCTGTTCGCCCAGAAATTCTGGGCTGATTGCTTGATGGCATCGCGGGTAAGGTCACCCTCAGCCTCAGGGGATTGAACCTGTTTTCAAGTTTGTCAATTTTACCGTTTACCAGCAACTCAAATTTTACACAGAAAGAGTTTTCGTATATAATTCACTCAACATGTTTTGTTTTCCTTCTTTCAAGTGTGTTTCATTAAATTTATATACTGCCAGACATGAATTGGCTCCTTCTACTGCAGAGTCTTGTGGTGTAGTGTTTTGGACTTGAATTGATGGTTTTGCTGCATAATTTAATTGAGATTGTGTTTAGTGATTGACAGGTTGTGCTGTAATTTTGTGGATCTGCTTCTATGTTTTCATGTGATGGTACCATATGGTGTTATGTATTATTCAAAGGTTGTAATTGAGGTTAATCATATTAGAATAAATTGCATGCATTGTATGACAGGAAACACTATCACCTTTTTGATGGTTCCTATAAATGGTTTAGTTTATTTATCTAATACTGTTGATTTCTAGTGTAGAGGATTTCGATTTGTGGGTTTAATTGTAATTGTATATTTAAATTTTTTAGATAAGATTCTGTGTTGGGGTTTTGTGAGGGTTCTATTAAAAAACTTTGCTTCCAAGTATGCTTCATTAGTTAAGATTTGACCTGCGGTTTGATAACTGAGCTGAAGTGTAATTTGGGGTCAATTGAATTTCTTTGTTATGCTTTTGATATACATGAATGATAATGTTAGGAGAATCACGATGTAATGTTTAGTAACTTATATCTACTCCATTGTGTTTGTACTGCGGAACTTTGAAGCAGAATCCATTTGGCCTGATAGGAAAATTTCTCACAAAGGTTTCAATTTCACTGAAATTTTTGTAGGATTTTTCAGTTCTTACCGAAGTACAAATACACCTAGCCTAATGTTTCATTAGATATATTCATTTAGTACATTATTTTATTATTGAAACCTATTTTTTTAGCGAAAGTTGCAACTTTTATAACTTTGAAATCAACTACAATTATGTGCATCGAGGAATATGCTCCCCGATCACGAAAAGGACAGTTTTATTGAACAATGGTTCACTGATCCTTGTAATACCAGAACCGTCACAGACGGTATTTTGACGCTCCATTGACAAGGAAAGAAGACAGGGAGGGGGAAGGGGTACTGAGATCAGAGACCTCAACAATAATGGTGATTGTGGAACGCAAAGCATCGTTTAAGGACCCCTCCTAGGACCAGTCTCTGATTCTCTATGCCCTAGTTTTTGACCCTACAAAAACGAAAGTAGTGAAAATAATGGTTCAATTTGGTCTTCTTCCGAGTGGCTTGGCCAATTATTCGGGCCGACTTCATGTGTTTTCTTCATTTCTTTCATGCCTCGTTTCAGCTTAGTCGTGGGGTGAACTCGAACTTCATTGTTCTCATCCCGAAGGTCCCTTCTCCGCGATCTTTCTCGGAGTTTCGTCCTATTAGTCTTACGACAGCTTCGTACAAGATCTTGGCTAAGATTTTGTCGAGGCGGCTGAAGAGGGTGATTGGAGACCTTATCAGCTCTACTCAGTCAGCGTGTGTGCAGGGGAGGCAGTTATCGGACAGTGTCCTTATTGATATGGAGGTGCTTGGACTGGTGCATCGTTCCCGCCAGCCAGCCGCTGTGGTGAAGTTGGATTTCGAGAAGGCGTTTGATAAGGTTGATTGGTCTTATTTTCTTCATGTGCTTCGGGGCATGGGTTTCAGTGGGAAGTGGATTATGTGGGTCTCCTCTTGTCTACGGGGTTTTTCTTCTGTGCTGATTAATGGGTCCCCATCTGAGCAGTTTCAGGTCTTACAGGGAGTCAGGCAGGGGTGTCCGATGTCGCCTTATCTTTTTATGATTGCTGCCGAGGGTTTTCACCAGATCTTTGAGCTTGGTATCAGGCAGGGTTTGTATGGTGGCATTAGGGTTGGCCCTATCATCAGGGTTTCTCACCTGCAGTTTGCGGATGACACTTTACTGTTCCTTGAGGCAGGAGTGGATCAGTTTCGTGCGGTGAGGTTGGTTCTCCACACTTTTGAGTTGGTGTCTGGTCTGCGGATCAACTTCACCAAGTCGTCTCTAGTTGCTTTCGTTGTGGATGATCAGTTGTGTACGGATCTGGCGGAAGCCTTGCGGTGTTCTGTGATGACTCTATCACCAGATCGCACGGTCACCTGCCGCCAAAAGCAATCAATCGTTGCCCGGTATCTCGTAAGCCAGTCCATCCCTAAGATCACGTCGAAAGCAATCATCTCCAGAATGAGTAGATCACCCAAGAATGGGCAATCTGCCACTCGAACCTCACAATCTCGACAAACGGTATCCAACACCACTTCCCCCGTAACTGGGGTCTCAAGACATAAGGGTCTACTAAGGGGCTCCGTCACCAAACCCAAAGAACGAGCAAAAGAAGTAGAGATAAACGAATGGGATGCACCCGTATCGAACAAAAAGGAAGCCCACAGATGAAACAATAAACACGTACCCTGAATGGCCTCATGGCCGGCATACTGTCTCTCAGCCCTGGCATCTGTAACTGCATAAACTCGACCCTGCCGTGCCGGTGGTCCTCCTCTCGGTGGTGGTGGTGGTAGTGCCACCTGCTGCTGGGGCCTAGCCTGGTATCTCAGGGCTACCGCTCCCGCCGCCTGATGCGGAGCTCTCTGCTGCTGTGCCTGTCGTGGTCGGCCGGGAGGTGCCTGACGAGGCTGTGCCTGCTGGGGCCTCGGTGGAGGTACAACTCCAACCCGGTCGGGACAAGCGAAAGACAAGTGTCCCTGTCGGCCGCACCGGTAACAAGTCCGATCATCAACGCACTGCCGCTCAACAATCCCCTGTGGACGATCCATCTGCCGCTCTGCGGGTCCTCTACCTCTAGGGCAGTCTCGGGCTAAGTGTCCCTGCTGTCTCCATGTAGGACATAACTGAGTCACCGGAGCAGGTCCAACTGATGCTACCGCTGCTCCTCTGCGCATACCACTCTGCTGAAACTGAGCCTGGAAGTACCCAGAAGTCCTCTGCCGTCTAGCCTCACGCCTCTCTGATGGCCTGAGGAACCCACTCGGTGTCGGCCTGACATCTCGCTCTCTGGCAGTCTCTCGAAAGTGTCTCTCCACGGCTAAGGCCTGACCAACTAAGGTAGTGTACACCTCTGTCCTCAAAACAATAATCTGATCCGTAATAGCAGGAAGAAGCCCACGCTTAAACCGTCTACAACGACTGTCCTCAGTCTGCACCATATCGGGTGCGAAGCGGGACAAGGATAGGAACCTCGCCGCATACTCAGCTACTGTCATCCCCCTCTGTCGTAGATCCATGAACTGCTGGCGTCGATCATCCCGAACCGATCGCGGAAAGTACTGTTCCAAGAACAGCTGACTGAAGAGCTCGAAATCCTCACCAACTCTGGTCTGCACAGACTACCACCAGTAAAAAAGCCTCACCCTCAAGCTGGAAGGTGGAGAAGGAAACTCTCAGACGTTCCTTAGAAATGCCAGACGTATCAAGGTTGCGAGTGATCCGCTCCAACCATAAAACTGCTGCCTCTGAGTCAGCACTCCCAGAAAAGGTCGGTGTACCTAAACGTCGGAAGTCACGAAGTGCCTGGGCCGTGTGGCTATCCATCTGTCCTGGCCTCTCTACAACGACTGTCTCAGTAGCAGACATGGGCTCTGGCGCTGGTGCTGCGGTCTCCTGCTGAGCACTGAGTGCTGCTAATACTGCGCGTACCACCTCATCAATAGGGGTAGCCTGTGTCGGCTCTGCGACTGGGGTATCTCTCACTGGTGACCCTGACGGTCCATCCTCGAAGCTCTGGTGCTCTGTGGGAGCAGCACCCTGGGCACTTGCTGCCCCTGCCAGTCCAACAGCTGGTGACTGACCCTGCCCTAAAACTGGGCGACTCCGGGTACCTCTCGGAACGTAGACACGTGACATCACAAAAGCTCGCTGCAATAACACGTACAGTTCAAACTCAATTCAACACTATCGAAGCGATTTAAGCAGGAGGGACGTTCTCGTTCGTCTCGACGGATCCTAATTGGATCAGGGATAAGTATATAAGTCGTATATAGTACTTATATAGATAGAGAAGTCCGCACCTCGTGCGTCTCACACAGCAAACAAGTAAAGCAACCAACTCCCGCAGGAGGCACAATTCACACACAAACACGCCTATCACTGGGGTGGAAAGCACAAGCAAAGCGTTTGAAATTAAGTCCTTACTCCTCTTATCACAACTTTTCTCTTTCCTCAAGTTACTCATCTTTAATCAAAATAGTCGAGCTGATCTCGCATCGTTACAACTTGGTTCAGGCGTCCCCGAACCTCGTTGTAACCACTTGACATCCCACTATTACGTTTGACTACAGTGGCGCCCTGTGTCAACCCGTGATAGAACCATCAATTCAGTTTTACAGAAAATTTGGCATGACCTATTCGTATTTTCCACTAATCCTCCGCTTAAGCAGGACAATTATCACTCAATTTCCACAAGTCATTCCGATCAAAGAGTTCTCATGCTCTGCAAGTTCACACCACAATCAACACACAGATGTTCATGTTTCTCAAAGTACACACACAATCACGGGGTGCCAAATTACTCCAGTTCGATTCCTTTTTTTTTTTAAGTTACCCTAGTTTGGGTCACACCCTTCAAGGTTAAATTATTAGACGAGTCCCAATACCACCACCAATGCAATATTCAACCCATTTCAAAATCATAACCATCTGATTCTTCCATAAATCCACTCTTCGATTAGACACTAGTTTGACAGTAATACTCTAACGAATTCAATCTTCAACCTCGTCAATACTACAGTCAATTAATCCCTCAGCTTTAACACCCCGAAACAACCAACCATAGCGGTAATACACTTAATCAAACAAACGCTCTACTCAACAAGCATCATATAACGGTTCAGTCATTGCTCGTTGACCCAATACCGATCTCAACCAATCGGTTTCACCGATCTCTGCATCTTACAATCAATAAGGTAAGGGTACCACTCAAGCGACATAACCCTTATAGTAAGAGGAGTTCAAAATGAAGTAACCAAGAAACAGTAAGCCTCGAGTCGTTCTTACTCTATGCATCAACGTATTTAACTCCGCATCACCGAGTACTCGACTTAGACTTCCTAACTCTACCCACCTAAAAGACGTTGGTCCGAGGTTTTGAAAACAGTTCGAAAATTTCTACCTGTTTCAAATGAAACCAGGCTCTGATACCAAATTGTCACGCCCCAAATCCGGTTTTGACCGGATTCCAGACGCGACTTGAGTTAAAAATAGATTAAATAATAAATGATCGATAAAAGTGCTCGAATCTCATAAAAACTCCATCAAAAGATCTAAGTAATGTTCGAAATCCTCCACGAGTCACAGCTCGTAATATAAAGTAAGGTATAAAATGTTTAACAGTAAAGAGCAACATAAATCCAAAACGAATCCCAAAAGGAACTAAAGCTCCCAAGCCTCGCCCACTCTAGACATCTGGTACTCCTGTAAAACAGTCAGAGAAACAAAGGGGATGAGCTTACGCTCAGTAGGAAAAATCTCAACAACTCCGCCTTTAGACCAAAACTTAAACTGTTCAAACGGATCGACAAAAGCATAGTAATGAGATAAACGAGTAGTACGAATGAATAATTTATATGATCAAGCAATATCACACTCTTGAAGATAACCGAAATTTGAAAGAGTTCATAAAAGTTCCATCACGAAAAGATAGGAGTAAAATGGGAGTATTTAATATCGTGTCAACCACTCGCTTTCTCAAGCCTCCGATCCATGGATAGATTCTGGGATCACCTCGGTTCCCATAATTCCAATCCACCAGAGTATCCATGTCATGTCAGATTTTCCCTCGTTCCAGAGGACGCACATGCGTTGGGGCACCGGGAACAATCCCAAATGGGCGCTTATCATCGGGATTCCCAGAAATGCCTCCAAAGGACCATATGTCATAGGGAACCAAGGTAGTGCTCCACTGGGACGCACATCCTTGGGTGAAACCTTAGTAACCATCTCTCAAGAAGTAACCCAAATAATATCCCGCAGGATCTGCTCATAATCAATCTATATCCCGCAGGATCTGCCAATAATCAATAAATATCCCGTAGGATCTGCCAATAATCAATAAATATCCCGCAGGATCTGCCAATAACCCATACTCGTAATATCCAGTAATCAATGCCCTCAGGCTCCAATTCTCAACCAGTATCTTATTGTATCTGTTAAACTCCACCTTTACCACGGCACCGGATTACCCCCCCCCCCCCCGGTGTAGTACCGAACCAAACAAGCAATTCAAACAAGAATAAGGACAAAGGAATACCATAACTGGGTCACCAATCAACACTCATCAGATCACACTTTCATCACAACAAAGACATCCAATACACTCCATACTTACCGTATACTTACCTGTCACGAACCAGCGGTACATCGATCACTTGATTGTGCCCCCGTGGCACAACCAGTCATACTCGATCATCCGTTCAATCAACAATTATATCAACATAAACACTAAATCAACCAAGTATACATTCAACCAATCAATCGTCATGTGAACGAACCATTTAGCATTCAATCATACGAGCTAATCTAGTTTCATTAGACTCTTAAGTTAACCTAGCAATTAGCAACCAAGCATGTGAACCTAGCACACAACTAATCCGAGAGCTCTTCACAGCCTCTCTACCAGTAAATCAATTTCCCAAGTATTGAAAGCACACTTCACTAATTGACTAATTGTCATCATCCTAAGCATGCATACTAGACTCATCCATTTATTAGTAATTGAAATACGATTATTCTAGTTATTCGCATCCTATAGGCAATTCTAGGACCTTTCCGATTTTATTATCCTAATCATGCATTCTAAGCGTTAAATAAGTAATTACGACTTTCCCTACCTCGCGGTCTTCCTATCAACACTCTGATGTCACAAACGAGAGTCACCACACCGTTCTTCACACGGGTACCGACAAGGTCTTCGTTTTGCTAACTCGTGTCCACGATCTTTCTTCTTTCCTAGCTCGGTCCCACGGTCTTGGACCACAATAAGACCAAAATTAGTAACTCAACTATGTGCTCTTCTCTCCCAAAATATAGATAGTACTCAAGTGATGGAAACAAGGTGTTAAGTCATGATTTAGGGATCAAAATGGGCTAAAAGGAGGGTTTTTAGGATCTGGAAATCCGATCCGGTAGGCAGCCCGTCCCGTAGCACAGGCCGTGCCGGAACCTGGCACGGACCGTATCACAGACCGGACCGGAAACCAGCACGGACCGTGCGACAGATCGGCCCGGAGTCAGACACGGACCGTATGAGGTACCGTGCCGGAATCCCGTCCGTTCCGTGCCGCATACCGTGCCGGTACCTGAGCCGTTCCGTGCGGCCTGCCGTGCCGGCACATGGCCCGGTCCGGGTCGCCTGCCGTGCCGAACCAGATTCTTCCCCTTCTTCCCCAACTCAAATCCTACGAAAATCCATAACCAAACTCCATTTTTAACCATTTCCAGCTCCCAAAACCATCAAATATCTCCAAAGCTCCTCTACCCATGGTAGGAATCAACAAATAAACAAGTTTCCAAGGATTCTCCATATCATAATCAAATCAAAAAAACTCCCAAAAGTTCATCCAACAACTACACCCTCAAAAGGGTTCATCAAAGCTTCAACAAGAGCACAAACTAAACCTCCTACTTCACTACTTCTTCTCCAAATAGCCAAAACCAAGCTAGTTGAACAACTTCAAGCCAAAACCCACAAAAACCCAAGAGATGAGAGTAGATGAAATGAAGAGTTGAGAGTATCCATACCTCTAGGAGAATGTGTTGATGAAGATGAAGGTATTTTGGAGAGGATTTGGGTGGAGATTGGCACAAAAGGTCTCTCTTTTCTCTTGCTTTCTCTTCAAGCCACCATGGGAGCTCCAAGCTCTTCCTCCTCTCTCAATTTTCGGCCAACACTAGAGAAAATGAATTGAATTTGTGTCATCTAATGCCTTAACAGACCTAGAGGTGAAAAAGACCAAAAACCCTTTAGTTCTTATCCCTTTTTTGGACAACTAATGAGGGTAGAGATGACATTGGAGCCTCTTTCCTTTCCTCCAAGCTATTAGTGACACTTGGCATAGTGGGGACCACTCTCTTTCATTTAAAAACCAGTAGTCCAAAATTAATTGTATTGACTCGATAAAAAGCTCGGTTTTGACCAATTTTGACTTCCTTCAATATTATACTTAAATGAATGGAAACGGCCCAATTAAGCCAACCGTGATGACGGCTAAGCTTTTTGGGCCCCGGAAAAGCCCCGACTGACCTCTTGAGTCCTCAGTTGACTTTTCCGGCAGAAAGTCAAACTTGTCTTAAGAGTCTCCGGTTCGACCGGGATCGACTGGGAGCGGTTCTTACAACCACGGTTCGTTTTTGGGAGGACCCGTGGCTTTTTGATACAGCTATGACGACTCATTTTCCCCGGCTTTATAGGTTGGTGGAAGGCCACCACGAGTCTGTTGCAGAGTTTTATGTGGATGGGGACTGGGCTTTTCTGTTTGGTAGGGATCTTCGGGTCCGTGATGCCGAGGAGTTGGAGGAGATCAGGGTCCGTCTGGTTGGCGTTCGTTTGGTTCGTGGGCGCCCAGATTCGTTGGTCTGGTCTTGGGATCCGAGAGGGTTCTCTACAGCTAGGGCTTTTCAAGTTATTGCTGGTTGGGTGGATTATGAGGTTGCTCCTTGGTCTTCCGTGATCTGGTCAGCCACTGTTCCTCCCAAGATCCATTTATTTTCCTGGTTGTTTGCTCACGACGGGGTCCCCACTATTTCTTTCTTGGTGGATAGGGGAGTGTCGATTCCGTTAGCCCATTGGAGGTGTATGCTGTGTGGAGCAGGTGGGGAGGACTCTAGGCACTTGTTTGTCGCTTGCTCTTGGACCTGGAGGGTCTGGTCTCTGATCTTGGGATGGTGGGGAGTTTTGGGTGTTCTTCCGCTATCGCTGGCTCTGTTTCTTGAGTCTTGGACCTCTCTCTTGGGATTGCGTAGACTGAGATCTGAGTGGATCGGTATTGGGTTGCTGTGCTTTTGGCAGATTTGGTTGGAGCGCAATCGCCGGGTCTTCTCAGGGACTGCTGCTATTGATCCAAGCGTTCTTCTAGCTAGGGTTCAGCAGGGTTCTTTTTCCAGTTTGAGAGCGGCTGGTCGTTCTTTCACCTTCCTCGAGTGGGTCGAGTCTCCGGGTGCTGCGCTGAGTAGGAGCGTATAAGGATGGTCTGTTGATTTTTGTGTCATGTTTGTGGATTTCAGCACCTTTTCCCCCGGTCCTCTACGGTGGTTTCTCTTACCAGGTCTAGTGAGTGCTTGTTCGGGAGTCGTTTTGGGGTTGCTTTACCTTGGTAGGGTCCGGTGAGTACTTGTTCCGGAGTCACAGGTTGGGGCCGATCTGCCCGTTTTCGGGTGGAGGGGCATGAATCACTTAGCCTTCTTGAGGCCAGAGGATTCACCCGTGCGGTCTCCTGTGGTACTGTTCACTAGTCCGATCAAGGTTGCCCAAACGGTCTCCTGAGGTACTGTTCACTAGTCTGGTGAAGTTGTTGTGGTGGACCGGGGTGTTTGTTTTGTCTTGTCTGTTTCCTTTGTTGTTTTTGGCTTTTATGCCGTCTTGTTTTGTTGGACTTTGGTTTGGTTGTTGTGGTTTCTATCCCAGGACCCACACCTCCATTTTAATGCATTTCTTTCTCTCTTATCAAAAAATAAATAAAAAAGATCCACTCGATTAGCTTGATCCAGAATCAAGAGAGAGGTTGAGGAAGTTGAGTCGGTGGGGGCTAGGGACATGGACGCGCCAGCTTCAGAGAGGTCGAGGAAATTCTACATTCTGACCTGAAAATAGGTTTGTAGCAGATAATCCCCCTATATGTATATAATAGATATATTAATAACAAAAACAATATATTACGTAAAGAAAATAAATAATTAATATATATTCTAAATATACATATACTAAAGAGGACTCGGCGGCGTCCAATGAGGTTACAGCGGCGGGGGGCTCCAAGCACCCTCGCCTCCAGGAATGAGTTGGACAGGGGTCAGGGAGGGGTTGGTCGGTTGTACCTTTTCCCTAGTGTACTGGTGGCACTGGTACCACCAACAGCTGACATGTTACTACCCTACCACTTCGGGGTCAGCATTCCCGCGTTCAGGAGCCCTACCACTATCACGCAAGGGAGGACGACGCACGCTGACATACCGGGGGAGTAATTGGTCCACCATTGTTTACCTATCGTCTGGTCTGCTCGATCAGTTCCTTTGGTTGGCGTACACAGTATCGGTATCTCCGGATGCTACCGCAGTCACAAATCCCCGACCTCAATTATGCTATAGAGCACATTTACTCTTTATGCACTTGTCTTTTCAATTATTCCAGTTTGGTTTATGTACGGCGACTTCCCACTGTGGGGTCCCCGAGTTACTTTATAATTAATGAATATTACCATTTCCTTTCAAAAAAAAATAGTATATTAAATATATACATTTATTATATTCCAAAACATAAAAAAATTGTTATAATATTATTTAAAATAAGTCGCTTTATTTTGTATATAATAAATATTAAATACCATAACCCCTAGAATTCTATCATATAGCCGGATAGCCCTATCTAACCCTAATCTAAAACCCATCTAACACTAATAGACTAACCTTGCAAATAACATATATAACCTTATCCATACGATATAACACAATTCAATTTGTATTTGTTCTACGTCTTCTTTATTTTGCCTCTCCATTCTACAACTTTTAACCTTTCCTTTATGACACCCATCTCTTCTTAATTCCCTCTCTAGATTTGAGCTTTATCACTAATCCAATTGATTTTACGAAATAGACCGTTGTGTTTTTTCGGTGTCTTCACTTATCAATAGCGGTGGTTAGATTCCACCGCAAAAACGCCGCAATCCTGACATTATTTTCCGTCTATCAGAACCTTGTCAAGTATGAAATCCATGTATATGTTTACAAACCCTAACCTAGCATTCATTCAATGTTTTGGTGAACATTGCAATGTGGTGTGTGGGTTGACGACATGTTTGAAATCGGTAATGAGATAAACAAGATAATTGCCGATGCCAATTTTACCAATTAACTGGTGGTTGTTGATTATCAACACTGATAGTCGACCAAAAACAAGATCGATTCTCTAATGTTTTTGTTGACGCCATCCCGCTCCTCCTTGGTTCTGGGTTTTCTGAGTATCAAATCAGTGGTGATTAGTTTCTCCTGTTTTATATACTTATTAATACTCTTTATGCATTACCCGATCACACAAGACAAACTTCGATAGAAATAAAGGTGAAAAGTCAATCTCTGAATCACCCACATTGTGCACTATCTCTTCACTTTCCAATGAAAACCACAGCTCACATGATATTACTTGGGAGAAATTAAGGGATCACACAAACCTCTTTTCAGTTGAAGATTTCCTCATATCCATTCCACTCTCAAGAACTCCATATTCTCTCTCCTTTCCTTTCTCCCTGGCTATGGTGACCTCAAATCAATAAGGCCACACACCTAATATTAGTGAATTCAATTGTATTTCGACATGTGTCACTTTCTTATTGAATCGTTTATCCCAAACTGCACCCTTATCTTTGTTTTTGCTTATTAGGCAGGCGTACAATAACATGTGCCGCCCATAAACCTAACTCACTATTGATTTTTGGTTAAGGTCATTGAGAAAAGAAAGATCAGTTTAAACTATATTTTTAAGAGGAAGACAACTAACTTAATTTTAAAATATAGATATTATATTTAAAATTTTGAGAGGTAAATAACATTTTCATATTTACACAGTACTAGAGCATGGATTTCCCTGTTCTCTTTACATTCTATCTGCAATCCACATGGTTCAAATGGTACTGTGTGTGTGAGTGGTGGGACCTCTTATAAGTTAGGTTATCTATAATGGGTCGAAACGGTTAGGTCTAATTCCAGTTAAATGGGTAGTACAATAAAAAAAAATGTGGGCCCAATTCATGGAAAAAAATTGGTTGAAATTATTTTTATATTATTTAGGCCACGTGATGATTCTTCATAGGAGAATCAGGCTTCGACTCGAATAGACGGTCGGCAGATCTATAAACTCAGTTGGGTGTCAAGTCGATGAAATCGTAGATTTTAGACTTTTCCCTAAAAAAAATATTGAATCGACCTCCTTATTCGACACGCAAAAACCTCCATTGTGAATAGTCTTGTAAATGATGGATCCCTATGTGCAACTGCAAAGTACTAAGTGAAGGTGCAATCCATTCTATCTGCAATCCACATGGCTCAAATGGTAGTGTGAATGTGAGTGATGGGACCTCTTATAAGTTATAAATGATGGATCCCTAATGCAATTGCAAAGTACAAAGTTAAGGTGCAATTATTCACACCATTGAATTTTCCTAAGCAAACTAAAAAATTCTCTTTCCCATCACCAAAATAAATAAATAACACAAACAAAGCTCATCATCAAAAGAACAATAAAAATATCATAAATGGACATTTAATATTACTTGATTCCCACCCATAAATTGAATAAATAAACACTTGTTTTCTCTTTTCCTTTTCCTTCATTTTGATCTGAATTAGAGCCACTTGTTCCATTCCTCTCTTCTTCTCTATGAGAGAAGGGACAGAGACAAAGCTATGAAGAAGAGCATAAGGTGTTGCATCTCTTGCATCCTCCCATGTGGGGTCCTCGACGTCGTCAGGATAGTCCACGCCAGCGGCCGCGTCGACGAGCTCACCGGCACCGTCACCGCCGGCGAGGTCCTCAAATCCTACCCCAAGCACGTCTTGAAGAGACCCTCCTCTTCCGCCTCGGAGGACGGCGTGGTCCCCAAGATCGTGGTGGTGCCGCCGGAGGCCGAGCTGCAGAAGGGCAAGATTTACTTCCTCATGCCAGCCCCTCCGGAGAAGACCGCCTCCGGCAAGCCGGCGAGAAAGAAGAGGAGGGACACGTCAGCTCATCATCATCATCATCATCATAACAACAAAAACGGCAACAGAGAGACCAACACTGCCAATGATATGGTCGTTTCGGACCGCTACTTGAGCGAAATTCTGTCGGAGAAGGTGTCGCCGCAGCGGGATCGCCGGCGAGGACGCGTGGCCGTTTGGAGGCCCCACTTGGAAAGCATCTCGGAGACGCCAAGTGAAGTACTATGATGTAATGATCTTATTTCTATCCGACATTTACAGGTCGAGGTAGAGCACTATATGATTCTTCATCAATAATGTCACAATCTTCTTAATTGTTTTTCATTATTCAACTTCTATGATCTCGTTCTTCTTATTCTTATTTTGTGTACATAGATAACAACAATAATGTTGAAATTTGAAAACAAAAACTATGTTAGGATGTTGGTGATCCCCAAGGTCATAGGATTGGGGAAGAGCACTAAGACCAAAACAATTGTTTATGTTTGAGCAAGGAAATTCATGGATGATGTAAGTGTGTTAATGTTATTAATCAAAAGGATATATAGTGTTGTTTATTCACTATTGCTCATTTGGTTGTGATGATCACTTTTTTAAGTGTTGTTTTAAAAGCTTAAGGCATATTAATGATACTATTCTTTCTTTCTTTTGAAATGTCCTGCTATCTTCTCATTAAAGCCAACCAATATCAATACATAAACAGAAATATACCCAAAATAAAATCAAAACTATGTCCGAGATCAAACGGTACCAACATAGTCACACAAAAGAGTGATCACGGACACATCCATAAGATACGACTGCGGTAGTGAAATCAACGACAACATCGAAGGTAAGACAATAAAATAGACAGAGAAATCGTCGTCGAAGTCGTTGGAGGAACGCGACGGGGCTTGGGTGGCGGATGACGGCTAGGCGCGAGCGGTGGATGCGACAAGCTCGGTGGCGGCTGGCAACGAGGCTCAGGCAGCGATTGATAGCGAAGCTCGACCGGTGGACAGTAGAGGGATGGTATTGTCCGGCCAAGAGGATGGGTCTGGAGGTGGGTGGTGGGGGTAGGCTGGCAAAACCAAACGGCGGTTGAAGACGGGGCAGGTTGGAAAAGAAGGCTAGCCGACAACCAACTGAAAGGAAGAGAGGACCGACGACCTTCCTAAAGGAAGGGAGCCCGCCGGGGAAGGCGGAAGAAAAATAGGGGGAGAGGGGTGGCAGCAAGAAGTGGAAAAGAGAGGAAAGAATTAGAGTGTGTTATTTAAGATTTGTCATTTAATGATAGTATTCTTTTTTTTTTGAAACGGGAAACCGGAGATTTCATTAATGCCAAAAGGCAATCATACAGAAAGAGGCGTGACCGCCTCGGGTTCCAGATATTTGTCCGGGCCGACCGTAGCTTGCCCGACGCTCATAGACCCATAATTTTAGCCCATATGAACTCATGGGCAACAACTCAAAACAACTCCCTACCGACGTTTCAACATGTGTTACAAGGAAATAATAAACCAAAGTCCTAACCTTATTCGACCTAGCACTGTCCCAAGCGGTTAATCGACTTAGCACAATGGATAACCAAAAACTTATTCGACCTAAAGCAGGAAAAGAAAATAGCACACAAACGAAAGAACAGCCTACCAAAACTGTGATGCCAGGTCTTCTAGGCCCCGTGCCATTCGAGCGATCTGGTATCGTCAATTTCTCGTCCTGATTCACCCTGCTCTTTCGAATTAGTGCAGAAGGCGAGAGCATCGATTCGAACCGCATCGGATTGATCGAGATCGAGGGTCCCGACTTCGGGTGCCGTGGAGGCAGATCCCGTTCTATCGGCCTTCCTCCCGGATCCTAGATCCGTCGGGGGGACGGACCCATGCCGGCGATAGGTGGCACGGCGCATGGAGCCCGTAACCCGGAGAGTGGCAGGAGGGCCACGGTGGCTGCGAGACGTCTGGGCAGCAGGACGCGGGGAGAGAGAGCGGCTGGTGGGCGGCACTGGACGGCGATGACGGCAGCGGCAAACCCTAAGCCGGGTAGACAGGATCTCCCTTGGAGGTAGTGGAGAACCTTGAAGCCGGGGCTTCGATGGTGGAGGCATGGAGTTGCCATGGAGGAGGCTGGCGGTGGAGCGGCGGCAACAGCGGCGGCGGTCGAACCTTATAAAGGTTAGGCGCGGAACCTCAAACGAGGTTATTTGGAGAGCTTGGAGTAGTTAAAAGTAGAAGCTTTAATGGTGGAGAGGCTTCAATGGTGGAGAAGGGAGGGGGGAAGAGGGAGGAGGAGGCTGCGCAGAGCAGCAGCCCCCCAGGGTTTTTTTTTTCTCCACCTAATGATAGTATTCTTAATGTATATAGCTATAAATAATGTGAACGAAAGTATATTGAAAAACTAAAAGGATAAAAATTAGCTCCCAATACCTTTAAAAAGTTTCAATACTTATCTCTACCTTTATTTCTAATCCTCAAAAGTGAGAAGTGTGTACTTGTCTATTGCTATGTATTTCAACCCTAAATCTTCTTAGGGAATTAAAGTATACAAAATTATTCATATAAAAAGAATAATTTTTTCCCTTTAAAATTCTGTTGTCCTTTATTCTATCAAATGTGATTTCTTATGTTTGATAATTCTTTAAAAAACTCAATCATAAAAAACAGGTAAGGAGTCGTCCGACCCAAAAATCTAAATCAATCAATGTTACTATTATGATGTGTTAGTGATATGTTTATCACGGTAGATAACTCTTGTTTTTTTGAAACGGAAAAGAGGTAGTTGTATTACGATTCAAGGAGGGACCTGACAGTCCCGGATACCAGCTTTTTATCCCAACCGGCCGTAGCCCGTCGGGCGCACATGCGGTTCCATACAATAGTCTGCTTTGATTCGCAGATCCGAACTCAAGAGTTCCTCGATCCAACGTTACAAGAAAATAATAATCCAAAGTCCTAAACTTATTGAGCCAAGCGATTATTCGATCTAAAACAGTGAAACCTACTAGAGAATTAGCTTTGAGCGCAGATTCCCCGAGACCTCCCTGTTGCAAAAGCTTGGTCGGGGTTGAGAGTCCCGAATTCGGGTGCCGTTGAAATAGGCCCCAGGCGACCGTCCCTCCTCCCGGATCCCAGATCCACCGAGGGGGCGGACACATGCCGGCGAGGGGTGACCCTAGGGCAGGAGGCCGCTGCAGCTGGAAGACGGCGCGTGGAGCCCGTATTCCGGAAAATAGCAGGGGGGCCACGGTGGTTGAGAGGCGGCGATGACGGCAATGACGACGACGGCGATGGGCGGCGATGACGGCGGTAGTGATGGGCGGCGATGATGGCCACGGCGGCTGGTGGGCGGAAATGGACGGCGATGACGGCGGCGGTGAACACTAAGTAGGGTAGAAGGAACCTCACCTAGAGGTAGTGGAGAGCATTAAAGTCGGGGCTTCGATGGTGGAGGCATGGAGCTGCCATGGAGGAAGGTGGGGAGAGACTGCGCACAATAGATAACTCTTGTTAGTGATATGTTTATCACTGTAGATAGCTCTTGTATTATGCTTATCTCTATCCTATACTTAGTATACATGCATACTTCATGTACTGTGTAATTCACTTAATACAATTGAATATATACACAAATATAGTATCAGAGCCTCACGCCTAAATACCTAGCTTCCATTTTTTTTCTTCTGTCGGTGTGCTTTCTCCACAATCTTGGCTTCATGGCTCTTGCTAACATCACTGATGGTTCATCCATGCCTGCAACGCCTACCATCTTGCACTCTCTGCCGATTAAATTGCAGTCCTCCCGCAATTACGTGGCCTAGCGCACCCAGTTTCTTCCGCTTCTCAATTATCACAAGCTACACGGTTTAATTGTTGGCGCCGATTGTTGCCCGCCTGCTACTATCCTCTCCACCGGAGAGAAGCCCACGCCGATTCCCAATCCAGCCCATGAAACTTGACAACAACGGGATCAGCTCCTCCTATCCTGGATCATCCCCTCCATCTCTGAGTCGGCTTTCTCGCACATCATTGGCAAAGCCACATCATTTGGCTCGGTATCTCCGAATCGCCAACTTCAACTGCACATTGAATTGCAGTCCTTGCGTCGCAATGATCAGTCTGTCTCGGACTATCTTCAAAAGGCCAAAGGCCTCGCCGATGAACTTGGTGCTACTGGTCGGATTATTTCTGATGCCGAGTTCAATGCTATTATTTATCGGAATATAGGTACAGAGTATCATGACATCATCTATGTTATTAATCAACGAGCAGAGCCTGTCACATATCATGAACTACACGACCAAGTTTCGATAACAAATTTGAACTGACGGAACCTAATTTATTTGACCTAATGATAGCTGCAGTAGTACGAGATGACGGGTGACCCAGCCGAACATGCCAATCCATAGGTGTGGTAGACTCAGTAAGACACGAGCTTGGAGACGTCGGCTGAGGAAGCTCATACAAACCACCATTACTCCGTCCTTGCAACAGGGTTGCCTTGGATACCTGATCCTTAACGAAGTATTGATTATGCCAAAATTTAAAGAAACATTCGTTATTATCTGTTCAACGATTTACCCATGACAATAAATATTTTTTTAAGAATGATTTTACCATAATAAAGATATTTTAGATGAATTGATTCGGGAATAGACCGATTCAATTTATTTCCATTAGGGATGATCTAAAAACACTACTCAGGTCACCTCCATCTTCTACCCAACAGAGAGGGAAGGATATTGTTTTATCACATTAATAGTATTCAGATGATTTGATTGAAGAAAATATAAATTGTTAAGGTATATGAGGATGAGTTGGGTTGGTGGGGCAACATTCTTCAATTACATGCCACAAATGCTTATATCACCAAAATTGTCGAAAAATGATGATATATACATGGAGTATAGTGAATACAATTATGAGGAGAGTCCATAAGATGTTGATGGTGGGGAGAGGCATGTTGCATATTCTCTCTCTCATGAATTGGGGTTAGGGGTTTGGGGTCTCATGAGGTGGATATGGATTATTAATGATAGCTTTCCACCATAGAATAACCCAACTAGTGGAGGAGTGGACATGGGATGTCTCTTTGCTCACCAATTCTCCCTTTTCTTTTAGGCTTCTCTTTTGAAGATAGAATGATTAGATGGTGCCAATAGCATCCTGTAAAGTTGACTGATTGATTAATACAATGAAGCTGTGTAAGCTAGTCTTGTGTTTCTTTCACACTTTCTTTTTCTTGTTTGGTGCCAACATATTTTAAAAAAAACAATCAGATTAATAGAAGATTTTATCGTTTAATGAACATAACCCAAGAATTGGCATAAATATTTGTTTGAGCTGTGCATATTTTCGTATAATTTCAGCAGAAATAGTCGATCCGGTTCCGTATGGGTTGAGCCTTGTGGTCTGGATCATTACTCTTTGCATCTGTAACTGCACAAATGTCCCATCATCTGGGACCAACAGGAATGTCAAAATCATTGGGAGTGGATCTGATCCCCAATCGTTCATATACGTTAATTTGCCAAATGCCACAGTTGCAACCTGTAATGATCGACATGTTCTCATTCATCTTTACATACATGTTTTAAGTGCTTTCATTTAGGGGGGGCAAAAAAAATCGAAACCGCTAAAATCAATCACCACCAATCAAAAACCGTACCAGAAAACTCAAAATCGGAAAGTTAACGGTTGATTGTTGGTTCTTGACGATCGAACCGGAAAGTTAACAGTTGGTTGTCGGTTCTTGAAACGTCAAACCATCGGTTAACCAACTAAACCGGTACTGTTCATCATATATATGTGGCTTCATAATAACCACTGATCTGATATAGATGAAAGGTCTATGAGCACTCTTCCGTGTCACACGGATTGCTAACATAAAACACGATGACTTATATGTAATTTTTCTTTTGTTTTGGAGAATGTAGTAATATGTTTTGGCTTGAAATAGAACTACGTGTATGATTATTGATATCTAAATTTGTACTTACATGTAGTAAAGTGGTTGGTAGGTTAAAACCACTAATCCACCGGTTAGTGAACTGGTTGGTTTCACTGTGAAAAATTGGTTTTTGAGCTGTAAATGGTTCCAAGATATGTCAAACCGATTGGGTTCGTAAAGAGTTTCATTGGGTGGTTAACCACCCAATACCCACCCCTACTTTCCTTCACAAATTTAAGTTGATAACAAAAGTTATAAGATATTAATTACATTTTGATACAATTTTAATGTTTTTATATGCAAAAGGCAAAAGAGATGGCAAGTATTCACTGCCCAAGGCAGGTAAGTAACCTATCGGTTTATAAAAATAAATAAAAGTGGAAAGTTCACTATATAACTATTGTGAAAGCTACTAAATATTAATACTTTATAGATTAATAAAAATAATTCTCCTCTTGCGCCCTACTTGCATGGCAACCACTACACAAGCACACAATTAAACCTGCAAAATGGAAACTTCTGAAAACTTTGAAACTATCTTGCTCATTCCAGATAAAAACTCAATTATTAAAACATCCCACCACAGCGCCAAATATTTAATTAATATTTTTAACTCAAGTTAAATAAAAAAAAGAATATGTAATGGAAGATAACTATACTAACTTTAATATTAATCATGAGTTTGAACATTCATAAATATAAATGTTTTAATGGTTCCATTGAAGAATATTGTCTTCTTCGTTTTTATACAATTCGAAGGAAGATTGGCTTAAATTTCAAGTGAATGACTTTACAATATTTACAAAATCTTATATTTATAAAGAATAAAACTTTTGCTTATTAAATTTTTGTTGTGAGTCCGAGTTAGTTGTTAGTGGTGCACAAAACTTTAGGCCGATTAGTAGTGGAAAAGTGTGAAAATGCATTTGCATAATGCAATAATTTAAGCGGCGCCTCTCACTTTGCATCCCTTGTAAAGGCAAAAACATCCCTTTCTCCATCTTTTATATATCTTTCTCCTTATTTATTCTTTTTAAATCTGTTGTTTTTTTAGAAGGAATGGAACTATTAGAGGGGAGGGTGACATAGCTGAATGGGCTGTCCGGTTTGGGTCGGGTCGACCTCAGGCGGACGGACCGGGTGCTCAACGGGCCGGAGCAGGGCCGCGGGTCGGTGCGGTAGCCGGGTCGGGTCAGGGGTATGGTTGCGATCCAAGTCCGATAGTCCAAGGTGCCCAACCGGGTCATAAGGGTCCGATCCTCAGGGATGGTCCATCGTCGGGAGATTGGGCTTCTCGGGGGGAACAAGTTGCACTGGACCGTCAAATGGGGGCGATGAGGATCAAGGAGGTAGTTGTGCCGGTCCAAGAGGTCACTTGTCGTGGGAACTCGTATAGATTCGCATTGGCAGCCAAGGTCCTGACTACCAGGAAGATATTCTGGAAATCGGTAGTGGCAAGAATGGAGGATGTCTGGGGTATGAAGGTCGAGGCTAAACCACTGGAAGGAGGTCTGGTCGCTTTCTTCTTCAGATCAGCTAAGGAAAGGGAAAGGGTTCTGCTTGGGGAACCCTGGTCTTTTTGGGATTCCCTGGCATTCTTTACGGATCTGAGGGCCCATATGCAGGTTAGTGACCTGCAGTTCCATCATTTCTCAGTATGGGCGCGAGTGTCAAACTTGCCAATTAGGGCTTGGACGAGGGATGTGGGATTCAGGGTAGGAAATACGCTGGGAGTCTGCCAAGGCGTAGATGTGGATAAGGATGGGCTATGCTGGGGGGATTTTATGAAGGTCAGAATCAGGGCGGATATCAGGGTCCCTCTGCAGAGTCAACTCTGGTTCCGTCTATTCGTCTCTCAGGTACGAACACGTTTGCTTATTTCGTACGAACACTTACCTGAGCACTGTTTTGGATGTTGCTGTGCGGGTCATCTTTTCCCGGTATGCCCTGTTGTTGGAGGAATTCGGGGGGTCCTCACTGAAGGCACCAGGGGATCCGAGGTCAACAATAGAAAAAGAGAAACATGGGAAGGCTACCCCAGGGACGAACTGGACTTATCTAGGGGGGTCGGACAGAGGTGGCCAGTCTAAGGAGGTACCACGGACACCACCAAGGAAGGAAGGGTCAGAGTGGTGAGGACATAGAGAAGTTGAGGAGGAGGAGAGGCCGAGGGGTTGGTTGCCAAGGGATCCGACACCGTCACTATCTGGAAACAAGAGGGTATTGAGGGAGGAGGATGAGGACTCGGTGGCGTCGAATGAGGTGTCAGCTGCAGCGGCGGGGGGCTTCAAGCACCCTCGCCTCCAGGAATGAGTATTAAAGGGGCCAGGGAGGGTTTGATCAGTTGTACCTTCTCCCTGGTGTATAGGTGGCATTGATATCACCAACAGCTGATGAATTACTTCTCTACCACTTCGGGGTCAGCAATCCCGCGTTCAGGAGCCCTACCATTATCAGTCCAGGGAGGACGACACACGCTGATATACCGGGGGAGTAATTGGTCCACCACTGCTTGTTTATCCTCTGATCTGCTCGATCAGTTTCTTCTGGTTGAAGTATACTGTATCGGTGTCCTCGGACGCTACCGCAGTCCTGCCCCCCCCCCCCCCCCCCCCCCCCCCCGACCGCAATTATGTCTAAGAGCAAAATTTATTTTTCTGCACTTGTCTTTCCAATTATGTTAGTTTGGTTTATGTATGGTGAGTCCTACGTTTGTGGGAACCAGTTTATTTTAAATTAATAATATCATCATTTCCTCTCAAAATAAAATAAAATTAGATTCTCTAATGGTTTAAGTACTTTTTTTTTATCAATGCTACAATCAAGAGGGTGAAGAAAATATATATTGCAACTAAACCTTTGATAAATTTTATCATTATATTTTTGAATGAAATATGCGATATTTTATTAATAAGAAACAAAAGTCATTATAAAGACCAGGGTCTTAGATGGTCACTGACCAACAAATTCTAAGAAAAAGTTATCGTAGTCACATATGGTTTTTGAAAGACATGTAACTCTAGTAAACTAAAGAGAACTGCTCAAAATGGTGTTTAAACGCTACTTTTTTTCTAGGGGAGGACTCTTTTCATCGTGAGGAGCGCGATCGAACCTGAACTCAACGGTAGTAATGGAAGGATGGGCTTGCACCGGAAACCCCTCTCGAAAAAAAGTCCCTAAAGCCTTGGACTTCTAACATTCCTTCTGGTGAGTCTGCTTATCAGCCCTCGTTTGATCTTCACGGGGTTCTCCTACCGAGCTCCTCTTCTTTCCCATCGTCACGGATAGGATAATCCATGAAGGACTGGTGGACCCAGTCGCCGAGCTATGACCTTCCTCTAGGGGAGGAACCTCATACTCCCTAACACCCGACTCCCCCACTTGAATGCTAGGTTAAGTGTTCGGGGTTACAATTGGTCCCCTTTCTTGAGATACTAGAACCTTAGGTATAGTGTTCGAGGTCAACAAGGGAAAACCTAGAGGACTCATTGGTACCACAACTTCCATACCCCCGTCAGTGGCATAGGGCTTGCCAAGCTTGTCCGATTTGAATTATAGGAGGGATTTATCAAACCTGGGTATATCTATCATCTCCTGATCACAGTCTCGTGGCACATGACCAATTCGGTCGTAGTTGTAATAGAAGGTGGGCAACTTATCATAGGTTAGGGAAAGCCGAGTCGGTTCATGGATTTTGCGGAAAATGCATGACCATTGTCCGACGCAGGGGGCGGTGAAGGTTCATCCAGAATCAAACCCTCATTGTCCCTCCCCGACAAGAGCCCCATTGGTCACACAGAACATCCATGCATTCCCCAAGAGTAGCTTTAATGACTTCCCTAATAGCTTTCGTCAAAACCAATGGTGAGAGGCCCCTGCATGCACCCATAACCGAGTCAATCTAGGCTGCGGAGATCCCTTTCCATTGGATCCAAAATCTCCCCTAGCATCAACGGATAACCGTCGAAACACCATGGTTCGTTCTTGCGAACCCAAACCCTAGCCTCTTGGGTTTCTAAGTAAAAGTCTTAGACACCCAATTCCAAGTCTCTAACCACCTGACATGAAGCCTATCGTACCCATGCCCTCATAATCTTTAACACGAAGTCCTTCCGAAGAGGCTTTGGTGCAAAGAGATTTCCCACTATGCCAAAGTTTTGGCGGGCGAGGATTGTTGGGTTAACTAGATTAAAAGGGCCCACGATCTCCATCTCCTCATCCTTTATGGTAGAGAAAGATGAGAACCTAGGTTGGAGGGTCGTCATTGACGACGATGCAACCCGTGGAGGTGACGTCTCAAGGGAGGTAGAAACCCTAATCGGGTTTAGAGGAGTCTCGGAGACCCGAGGCTACTCGTCCCAGACCCGAGAAGCCTCTGTCACCAAGGATTCAGGACCATCCTTGGGCAGCGGCTGGTTATTCGCTGGCAGCGGAATGTGAGAGGGAACACTAGACGGACATCCTCGTTTTGGTTTGGCCTGAACAAACACCGACAATGAAAGACATGGGGAAAAGAATACCAACGTAGACTCCTCCATGGATGCTTCCTCAACCAGATTGGCAAGGCTTTCACCACAGACCCCTCCTAGGGCCATTCCTAAAGCCTAAGGGGCCTACCATTCCTCTTGGCGAGACCAGCAACATTCCTCTTCACTCCTCTGGTAGCAGCTACTTCACTATCTTTGTGTCTTGGCGGAATGGGCGCTGAAACTTTAGTAACCCTACCACTAGAGAGTTGGCCGGCCATCAAAATTTTTAAGCCGGGATCCACCTTCCCAGTCTAGGTGATGACCCGAGGTCTTGTATCATTAGATACAATGCTCGGGGAAACACACGGGCTCCTCTCTCGAGACTAGACAGTGAGAAGGGAAGGGATGAGTGGGATCCTATCCCCGATAGGGAACGAGCGACCCAATCCCAATGCTTCCACTACCCTCCTTAGACGATCCTCAATCATAGCTTTCCCACGCGCCAAGTCTCGTTGTATGGGAGGGATTGGACGAGGCCCGACCTCAACCCGGGGAGCAGGAACACAGGGAGGAGGCGGAGCAGGAGAGGCGATGGTTAGAGGCGACAGAGGGAGAACCAAAGGCAGGTTGCTTACGGGTGAAGCAAGTACCTTAGCCCTCATCGGTCGTCCTCAACTTGGTTTCCCGATAGGGAACGGTGTAGAGGCACTTATCTCGAAGGGCACCAAGGCCATGAAGAGTGGGAGTAGGGATGGATTCACCGGAAGAGAAGGAGGCGCTGAAGGAAGCTCGGCTAGGGTTTTCTTCATCATCCTCCTATGTCGGGCCTTTAAAGGCAGAGGCACCATAGGAGATGACAGAGTCTTCGAGGGAGAAGGCTGCACCGGAGACACCGTGACAGAGGTGACAGTGATTGCAGTAGCAGCGTCAGCAAGGTTGTCGGTGGTAGAGGCAGGGGTAAAGAGTACCACAATCGTAGATGTTAGGGTGGCTAGGACTAGGTTTTGCTCTCGAGACGCGAGATAATTCTAATGAATATCCAATCAGGGTTTGATTAATACAACTATCCCATATTCTAAAAAATGTAATAATGTATGTTTTTCGTTAAATATTTTAAGAATATAATTTTCAAATTTTCAACCACTTCAATAAAAAAAAACAAATTTCTCACTTTTAAGTTTGAACCATAATATCTTGTACAAACTTGTATCTTTCGTCAGAACGTAGAACTATCAATCCGGGTCCTTGGATCGTAGAATTAATGTCCCAGATTTAATGCATATCTTTTAATATCTTTTTAATTAATGCATATCTTGTAATTGATTTCGTAATCAATCACCCCCCCTGAATTTCGGTGGCCATTCGATCTGAGTAATAAATGACCCAGATTAGTTCTACGTTCTAACCCAAAATAAGGTTTGTACTTGATTGTTCCCCTATATATATATATATACATATATGTATAACTTTGAGAAAAAATACACATTCTGAAAAAGAGCAGAGAATGCTTAAGGTTTACTCCCTCGAGTCTGAGAGATTATGTCGTCGTCTCCGTCGGAAGCCTCCACCCCCTCCTCCTCCTCCCTCTCTTACTGTCACAACAGTTGTTTGACTTCAAGATGCCGCCCGAGCTCCTCTTGTTGGAATGGTTTTGGACCAAATCCAGCCAGACCGAATCCGCACACCCATGACCACCTATGTCTTCCTTCAATTACATCCGCCCTCATGGCCAGACCCACTGCTCCTCCCCCAAGTACCAGTGAATCAAACTCCTTCGCTTCACTTCTCCCCTTCCGGTTTGGGCCAACCCCCTCTCTCCCGCTTCCAACTGGATCCCTTCACAGCCCACCTTCGCGTGGTAGGGATCTATCCCACGCCAACACGAGAAAGCCCTCTTTTCTCCCTTGCATCGTGCCAGAGTTCTGACAACCATGGACAGTTTCAATTCCGAGAGAAGCACCCGATGGTATGGCCTCCCTTATGCACCCGTTAGTTGATGGGTGGGGAGGACAACGAGGATAGAAATGATCAACAAGCGAGGGCTCGTCAATAGCCTCGCCAAGGAGAATGAGAGGCCCTGGGGGCGGGGGGAAATCTCGTAGAAGACCTACCAACAAGAGACCCGAGTCGACCAGTGTTGGGCAGTCTTAGGATAACATACAAAACATCACACTTTTTCCTATTTGTTTCCTGCTTTAGTTGGTTTTATTTCAGTCTGAATAATTATTGGTTTTTGGTTAGTTTGAGTTTATTTTCTGTTCTTAGGACTTTTGAAATGTCGGAAGGAGGATGTCCTTTGGTGTTGGCTACGATCAAAAGTAGAATAGTTATATGGGTCCAAGAGAGCGGAGTCCGTTTAGATGCATCCTGACAATATTATGGTGTCTAGGGCCTTGGCCCCACTTTGTATTCTTTGATTGACAATAATGCATTTCCTCAACTACTTGTTTTTTAAAAAAAAACATAAAATATATACATCGTAAGTCCATCGAGACGAAGGAAAATCTAATAATAACAAAAGGCTTAGGGCCCCAAAAAAATATCGGCCCAAGCCCAAAGTTAAGAAAAAAGGAGCCGAGCCGCGAAATGGGGTTCCGAAGCCGAAATGAGAAGGTGGGGCACACGCGCTATCATCCGGCGACTCCGTAGTACCGCACTAGCCCTACACATGCGGTTCACGCGTCTGTCGACCGGCGCTTCATCGGGCCCACTTGCTCTTCCCGGACGTAACAACTCCTCGTCTCTTTTTCTCTTGCCCCAATCCTCTCTTCCCTAAACCACCACCACCGACGAGCCGCCGCCTCCATGGGCGATTTACCCGATTCCACCGCCCCGTCCTCCGCCCGCACCCTCCCCATCCGCGAAGACTGCTGGAGCGAGGACGCCACCGCCACCCTCATCGACGCTTGGGGCCGCCGCTACCTCGAGCTCAACCGCGGCAATCTCCGCCAGAAGGACTGGCAGGACGTCGCCGACGCCGTCAATTCCCTCCACGGCCACACCAAGAAGACGCACCGCACCGACGTCCAGTGTAAGAACCGGATCGACACCATCAAGAAGAAGTATAAAACCGAGAAGGCTAGGGTTTCCTCCTCCTGGATCTTCTTCGATCGCCTCGATTCCCTCATCGGATCCACCGTTCCCGCGAAGAAGCCCTCCCCGCTTCTCTCTCTGTCGCCCCCTGTGGCTCTGCCCCTTCCCTACAGGAAGATGACGTCCCCGGTCACTCCTGCCGCCGCCGTCGTGGCGCTGCCGCAGAAGCGGCCGGCGGTGGATGATGGCTACTTCCGGAGGCATTTTTCTGCTCAGGCAGCTGCAGCAGCAGCGGCGGAAACGGATGAGGATGAAGAGGAGAGAGAGAGCGAAGATGATGAGGAGGAGGAAGGCGATGGGAATGGGCTGGGGAAGCTTGCTAGAGTGATTGAGAGGTTTGGAGCTATGTACGAGAGGGTTGAGGAGGAGAAGCTGAGGCAGATGGTGGAGTTGGAGAAGCAGAGGATGCAATTTGCTAAGGACTTGGAAGTGCAAAGGATGCAAATCTTCATGGACACCCAGGTTCAGCTCGAGCGGATCAAGAGAGGGAAGCCATCTGGTGAGCGAAATTTTTGATCTTTATTGTCTTGCTATGCATTACAGAGCTCATTGATCTATATTAGATGTTAAGAACTTGAAGCTTTTGTTGAATGATGATGACGACGATATATATAATGTAGTTCTTCATGAATAGAATCTCGATTTGACTTTGTTTCTTTCCATGACAATAGGATGTGTAAACTCTAGTGTGTTTACTGGTGTATACAAATCTAATTTTTAGCATCTGTCCATGTTCATATGATATGATGACTAGTATAGATTTTTCGTTATATCATGGTGGCAATTGACAAGGTGAGATTTTATTTGAACTTCAAATAGAATGCTCACAGCAAACATTGGCTAGGTGACATGTCTCATGCATTGCTCTGTTTTACTCTACTTCATTTGGATCTGAATTGCAATAGAGTGTATGACCTTTGTGTATATGAGTTTGTGCCAAGTTTTAGGGTCAGGTTCAAACTTGAAGATCAGATTCACTTTTAGGTTGTTATACTTTAGAGGTGCTATGTGAGTTGTGTTTCTTGCATTCTTTAGCTAGAAAATTTATGTTTGTAGCACAGTGAATGACCACAGCGGAGTTTCTCATTGTTTTGATTATTGGTTATACTCATCATAGGATTGCTGGTTTTTCTTTCTTAGTATTTGAATCACTCCAGAAGAATCAGTAAACGGCTGGATGTGTAGTCTGTCTTAGGGGAGGTTTGAAATGCTGCAATAGAATTGCAGTTGTCAGGCTGAGATTAATGCTCATCCTTGTTCCACGGAATTAGTGAGCTTGTAGGGACATGATAATCGGTTGATAATGCTCATTCTTGAATCTCTCCAAATCCAAGATAGGATGTTTTAGAATATCAATTAGATAGGTAGAAACTCTCGTGTACCCCTTATAGCACAAAATGCATAGCCTAGTTCTACTCCTTGTAGAATTGGGGTGATCTTATCTTGGAATGGTACAGTTGAAAGTTTGAACTCTCTGGAAGAGAAAGGAACCCAACTTGGGTCCGAAAATAATGTGCTATTATAAAGTTCATATTTATGTAAATATGTAAGTATGAGTGTGGTTAAGGAAAGTAGTTTAAACCCATGTTCATATTCTGTATTAGAATGCTTGTTGTGTAGCTCTTCTCACCAGTTCCCCAAACTTTCCTTCGAGCTCATATCTGAACTTTTTGCTTAGAATGTGTCTGAATATCTGAGAGATTAAGATCTGATATAGAGGAGCATGATTAGGACCTAATGCAGACTGTTTTTCAAATTTTCTTTTAAGGAGCTTATTGCTGTCTGGTTAAGGAGCTTATTTTGGTTGATAAACTGTTTGCAGTATGCGTATACAACAATTTTTAAAAGTAATACAAAAACAATGAGAAGAAAACAGTAAAGAAAGCGAGGTCTGGATTTTTTTTAATATAAGGCTTTTGATTTGGTTGAAGACCAAGTGATCGCAATTGTCCATACATTTAATTAACTCCTTTTGGCTTTGACCCTCCTCTATAATATAATATTAGGACATGTTGGTATGTTTGCTGGAATATTTATGTGAATTTCTACAACTTTGCCATACATTATGCAATATTTTTTTTAGGAACTAAATATCTATTGAGAACAGATTTGATGAAAATTCTCTTTTCAAAATAAAAATTTGGAACTCATCTCAATAATCTATTTGAACAAATCCATAGTAAAGATGGAATGTGGGTCACTTGCAGGGTCAGCTTAACCTTTAAGCGAGTTAAACAATCGTTTAAGGCCATCGATCAGAAAAGGTCCCGTAAAATAAATAAGAAGTCGTTTAAGACATTGGTTAAAAAATACCCCATAAAATTAAAGATCTGTTATTATTTGATCAAACTTAATCAAGTGAAAATATTAGACTTCTAATCTTGAAATTAAAATTTAATACTAGTTAGGCCTAATTTTGATCTCTTTTTCAAAAATAAGTTAAGAAAAGTATTTTTCATCCAAATGGAAGACAATTTTTCTTGATGGTTGAACATTCTAACAACTTTATGGATGTTTATTTCGTAGTGAAAACTATTGTTAATGAAACAAAACATGCAAGTTCCATTTATCAATGATCAATGAATTAAAAATAAGAATAAAAAACAATGGAATACATAAAAAAAGCGTGGATATTTATATGTCAATACACTATAGTACTTGTTTGAGGAATCACAATCAATTTATCAACTTCATTACAGAAATGCTCAAACAAACATAATCTGGAAAAGTAAGATGTCAAAATTGGAAGAAAAAATAATAATATTGGATATATATGTCTGATCAAAACAGAAAAAAAAAATGCAAAACAAACATATGAGAAATCCATTGAATATTTGATTTGATATCTCATACTTCCCTTAGTATTTTATAAACCAATATCTCAGACATTCAAATAATGAAACAATGCATCTAAAGATGAATATTAAAGAATATCGATATTCTCTTATTGAAAAAGAAACAAGACATGCACATATTAACAATCAGTGCTAGAATGTATGGTTTTTGTACGCATATGTTTAGTAAAAACGAGCATTTATCGAAGAATAATTCATAGAGTTCATGGACTAAAAGCATGAGTCTTGGTGTGTTTGACAATATTGAAAATCATGGTTACTAATATACACTATAAATTGTCTAGAAAAGATTTCAAGTAAGGAAATTTTTAGAAGTTGATGATAATAGCTAGCATAATTTGGTGTAACTGTCTAGATATATCTTAAACATGTCATATTTTAACTTGACATGAACGTATTATGTTTATAGATAAATGTGAATCATTAAACTTTTAGATTTTTGTATAGAATTTTAGATAGTACATTTTATCCATGGAGGATGCCTTGTTAAAAATTAATCTTCATCATTCATTTAAGATTTTGAGTGTTATAAGTAGAAGTTAAAGCTCATTTGTTCAATATCATATAGTATAATCTTTCTATACGATCATGTTTACTTATTTTTTTTATTATACTCTTTCATAAAGAAATAAAGACATCGATCAATTCTCGCTTTAGGCCCCGATAATCATTGGGCCGGCCCTAACTAGAATATATCACCTCTATTTCCTTCTCCCTTTTCCGAACGTCCGAAGTCACATATCTTGACATTGAATCCTTCGTCAAGAAGTATGTTTTCAGTGTTGATGTCGTTGTGAACAATCGAGTTGTTGCAGAGAAACTTCAAGCCTTTCGCAATACCTTTTGCGACCTTTATCCTTGCTGCCCAATCTAAATCTGTAACATAAGGCATCATTATTATAAATGACATCATGAGTTAAAACCGCTATGATTTAGGAAGAACAACAATGTAAATTTTGATCTAAAGATCCAAGAGGCAAGAACTCGTAGACGAGTAGTCTATGGTTATCCTCAACACAATATCCCAGTAGCTGCACAACATTTGGATGAGTGTCTTTGGTGGGGGTAAGCAGCTCTGGTACGAAATCCCCAAGACAATCAGGTGCTTTTAAGTGTCATTTGCTTCACTGCCACATCCTGATTATGCAAGCAAAAGAATTGTATTAAACCCTTAACAACAATATCTAATCATGTATTGAAACAAACATTTAACCAATGGTTAAAAGTAACCCTAATCAAACCTTTCCATCTATTGTTCCTTTGTAAACGGCTCCATATCCCCATTTCCTAAAATTTCACTGAAGTGTGAAGTTGCATCTTCCAGCTCCTTATAAGTGTACCAGATTGTGTCCACATCTTTCAGGTACTTCTCCATCCCAAACTCCTCCATATCCTTGGCAAGCTGCTGCGCACTTTTGAGAATCCGTCCTCCTACACAGAACCAAACAAATGTGTTGTAACCCATCCATATCTGAATTTCCAAAAATTCTACTCTTTATCTATTAGTTCATCCAAAGTATATTGTAAGCCATTTATATCCGAATTTCCAAAAAAATTTACTCTTTATCTATTAGTTCATTCATAGCTTAAGTACATGCAAACCAAACATAAAATAACAAATGTATACATTGATACACCAAATAAACAGATACATTTATTAATAGAAAATATATTATTTGACTCTTCCTAAAAATTGGCATACAACCAAGTAAAAGCAAGAGTCGTTTCCTATGCATCTAATAATCCTAGTATTATTAATACAAGATCATCAATAATAGATGAAGTTTGAACTACAATAGTTGACAATTCCCCATTGTCCCTCACACAAGACCTTCCATAATTCTGATTCTACATTATGTTAGTTTTCTTTATTATAAATTAGTGTTCTTATTAGAAAAGTCACATTGTTCTTAGACAGAACAAGATGGTAAGGTTATTAAACCTCAAATTTCACCATAACCAACTAGAGAAAAAAGTCATAATGCAAGGTTGTCAAACATCAAAATACAACAAAAACGAACTAAGCAACAACTTTGTAAGCAAGATCGGGAACAAGAAACAAAAGACAGAAAATAACAATGCACACATCAACAAAAAGAGAGAGAAAAAGAATAAGATCAAGGGCACAAAACATGATCCCTATAACATCTCAACTTGCACATCTCCTTGCCTATCCCAAACGCAGCATACCCGACGTCAGTTGATTATGTCTCAATTGATGTGGTGTCCGATGGGATGAAATGTGATGCAATCTATTATTTCCCGCATCAATTATGCGGTTGGATGGGACGTGACATGGCTATATGTGACTCATCGAAATTAAAATCCATCGTATGGAGTCGAATTTGATTTGTATGATTCGAATACCATTTGTAATCAAACACTTGCAATCCGAGTGTTGTGCTCTCTCAACCGAACCCTTTACACACTTCGACCGTCTATAAATACTACTCAACTATCTATTTCACTTTTTATACCATACATAAATCAATGTCATCTTACATATTGTGTCTCATACATTGTTAGTTGTAATATGTACTAGCGGAGATACCCTCGTGATAGAACCCATGGACTAGGTCTTTAATCTTTGTGAATGCGAGGTAACACACATACACATGGTTTTTAGATCTGAGTGTTTGAATGACGAGTTTTTCAACTTCAGATGAAGCAAATAGAGATGGGTCTCTTTTTCTGATCGCTTGTTTTGACAAGTTCGACAATTTCAAGAGAATCAACCCATTGAAGTTCTAGTTGTAAGAGATTGAGTTGGACGAGGTGGGTCAGAAACACAACTCACTTTAGGATTTTGAACCGTAAATGCTCAACCAAACAATGTTTACATGTTTCTATGTTTTGGTAGGGGTATCTTATTACTCACATATTGTATTTTGTTTGAATTTCAAGTAAACTGTAAATCTAAATCGAGAGTATATATTGTATTTTATTTGAACCGTGAAACATCAAATATGTTGTATTTCTATCTACAATCTCTAAATGTACCAAACATCATTTATTAGTGCAATACAAGACTTTGAAAATATACACAATACATGCACTTACTTTTCTTGTTTCCCACAAACCTTGAATGATTGTAAGGTTTATGCGAGAGAGAAATGCACTCCATATATAACACCGATCTTACATATAAGACGTTATCTTCGTTGAGGCATGATCTTCTCTGATGTCTGAGCATCTTCAAGGCCTGATGTTTCTGCTCAAAATAGCTTTGAGTTTTCTTAAAGTCATTTCAGGTACATAAAGAATAGGTTCAATGTTTTTAGAGCAGGCCCGACTTAACCTTTAAGCCAGTTAAGTCGGTGCTTAAGGCCCCCACTAAATTAAGCCCTTAAAATATTAGTTGTAGTTTTTAAGCCCAATAACATTCTGGTTTAAGCCAAAGCCTATTCCAAGTTTCTAACATGTTTCCCTATTCAGAAAGATAAATCACCATAGACCATATATAATATCGTCTACGATTCCTATCTCCATAAATGAATTTAGAGCCTCTTACTTTTAATCTTCTGCAAATTAGTATAGTAATTTCGGCCATTTCTATAAATTTACCATTATACTTGTCCGAAATTTCAGTCACATTGAAATCTCTTTTTGGATTTGATCTCCATCATTTTTTTTTCAAGTTATATGTGCCTAAATTTCAAAAATTTCGTCACTTTCTTCTTCTATTTATCCCTTTTCGGATCAATTTTTTTTTTGGAACCTTCAATTTCTCAACTTTTTTTTCTTTTGGAAGTCCTCAAATTTTAAACTGTATTTTATGCAAAAGCTCTTTTTTTTTATCAACGAAGGCATAGATTAAAACCCTCTTCTGAGGTGGAACAAGGTTACAAAAAACACACACCCCCCAACCTGTCTACAGATTGGGGGAGGAAAGTTTAAAATCCAATACATTGAAATGAGAGAACAAAATATTAGAGGTGCTGAATTGTAATGTAGCTAGGGCGTGAGAATGAGAAGAAGTCTTTGAAATTGTGGCTCACAGTTAGACCTTTAACTGGGAGAGTTCAAGTGTGATGTAAGTGAGGGTAAGAGTGATGGTGAAGGTCTGCAACTGTAGAGGTTCAATGATGTTGCAAAGTAAGGGAGAGTGGAATTATGTCTGAAGGGTGGGTTTAGATGTCTGAAGTAGAGGCTTGTGGTTGATGTATAGTGTTGCATCAGAGGATTGTAAGGGTGCAATGTTGGAGATGTGTGGATTTGTAACTGGAGTAGAATCTTGAGGCCGAGGAAGTAGTAATAGTGATGCAACAGAGGCGTTGCTTGGGCTCCAAGTTATTGCTCTTGTCATTCAAAATGAAGATTCAAAGGTGAAGATCTTCAGAACAGAAGCCTGGAGAAGCAAAGGACCTGCAACCAAAGAGAAAGAGGCAGAGAGGGACAAAGAAAAACACTCAAAACCCTAGAATCTACCCACACACAGATAGAAGAACAGCAGCCCACACACCAAAAACAGCTAAACCCCAAGGACACTCCTACCTCACAGAGCCTAAAAACTCACCACCACCACCTCCCAATAAAAACCAACCCAAACCCCAGCCCCAAGAAAAGAAAAACAGATCCAAACCAGTTGAGGAAGAGCAAAATTACTTTCTGGCACAAGATCTTGGATTAGAGACCCATTGTTGCATGGTGAAGTGGTAAGTGTTGCTGAAAGATGCCCATTCCCAACCATAGGCCTTATTGAGAATTTTGTGGAAGATTGTCTCTGAACTTTCTTCAATTCCATTGAAAATTAGAGTGTTTCTGGCCAACCATAGTTGCCAGATGGTAATCTGAAGAATGGCTCCCCAAGACCTTTTGAGTTTGGAGGGTACCAAGGTGTACCAAGAGCAGAAATGTTGCTTTACATTAGCTGGACTAACCCAAAGAATTCCCCACCGGGAGCAAACTAGCGACCAAGTGAACCATGCCTTTTTACAATGAAGAAGTATATGTGCACCATCTTCAAAATCCCAAGAACAATGGGGGCAAATTAGCTGTTGTAGATTTAGATCCATACCTCTTCCTTCTAGAAAACATTTGGATGGAATAGCCTCAAGACAAGCCAGCCAGAAGAATGCACAAATTTTAGGAGGGATCCCAGAGCACCATACCTTTGAGGTCCATTCCACTGCAGAGTTGCCTTGTTGTGCAAGCAAAGTGTAAATTCTGTTAACAGAGAAGCCCTTCTCATTCAGCTTCCAGCATAATTTGTCTTCTGTATTTGTGACAGTTGTAGAGGAAAGTATTGCTGAGAGAGAGCCCCATTCATGAGCTTCTCTACCCAAGGGCACCCTTCTGAGATTCAGTTCCCAGACACCATTTCCCCAAATTTGTGCAATAGTTTTGTTTTTGGAATTTGCCAATAAATATAATCTGGGAAAGAGGATTTTGAATGTGACATCTCCCCACCAATGATCATGCCAAAACTGTATTCTGTTTCCTTTCCCCAACACCCAGGTCAATCCTTTATCCCCAAAACAATATGCAAATCTCTCATCTCTGAGCAAGGATAGAAAATGAGATATAAAGCTTGGCTTGCCAATCTCAGAGAATTTGGAAAGATCTCATTCATTGAAGTTCCACCCCATTTTTGCACAAATTGTTTGTTTCCACAGAGAATTTTCTTCCAAGGCAAATCTCCACCACCATTTAGCTAGTAGTGAGATGTTCATAAGGTTAAGGTTCTTGATTCCCAAACCCCCAAGAGCTTTGGACTTGCAAACATGGTTCCATCCTACTTTACAAAAGACTTTAGAAGGAGCAGTCTCATGCCAAAGGAATCTTCTTTGCCATCTTTCCATCTTTTTGAGGATTGCTTTTGGTGCTCTGAGCAGTGAGAAGTAAAATAGTGGCAATGCACTGAGGGTTGATTTGATTAGGGTGATCCTGCCACCAAAAGATAGCAATTTTGCTTGCCATAGACCAAGGCTATTTTTGAATTTTTGAACTATTGGCAACCAGGTTATCAATCTCCTGGGGTTGGCCCCTAGAGAGAAGCCAAGATATGGCAGGGGTAGTGAGGCACAATTACAATCAAGTATCTCTGCATAGATGGGATGCTCTTCAGCTGGTAACTTGAGAGGTATAAGAGTGGATTTACTGAAGTTGACACTGAGACCTGTAGATAATTTGAAAACTGAGAGTGCATTCTTGAGGTTCTGAGCTCCTTCTGTAGAGGCTTTGATAAAAAAAATAGTGTGTCATCTGCAAATTGGAGATGTGAGATGTTGGGGCCATTTGTTCCTAGGGCAATTGCCTGGAACTGATTCTGAAGTAGACCAGACTGCATTATTTGATGTAGAGTCTCTGCAACTAATGCAAAAAGTAGGGGAGAGAGGGCACAACCTTGTCTGATTCCTCTATGTAGAATGAAATCAGTGGTTGGGGAACCATTTATAAGTACTGAGACATGTGCTCTGAAGCCGGATATCATCCACAGCCTCCATTGAGTGCCAAAACCCATCTTTGCCAACAACTTCATAATAAACATCCAATTGACTTTATCAAAAGCCTTCTCAAAATCAGCTTTGAAGATGAGAGTTGGGATCTTTGATTGTTTGATTTTGAGAACCACTTCATTGGCTACTAGGATCCCATCAAGGATTTGCCTCCCTGCAATGAACCCAGTCTGCTCAAAGCCCACAAGATCACTAACTACTCCTTTAAGCCTTGTAGCCAATAGCTTAGATAAAATTTTATAGGGACCTCCCATTAGGCTTATGGGTCTGTAATCATCAAATGATAATGGATTGTCACATTTAGGTATCAGGGTTAGAAAGGATGAGTTCAAACCCTTTCCCAAATGTCCTGACATGTGAAAGTAGTGCATGAAGTTGAGTAAATCCTCTTTGATTATAGGCCAACAAATCTGATAAAATCTGAGTGAATAACCATCTGGACCTGGGGCCTTTTCTCCAGCACATGCCATTAGTGCCTTGTTCAGTAGTGATTGAGTTGAAGTTCATTAGTGATAGGTTGACTAGGTTTGGAGGTGGTTCAGAGAATCTTGCCCCAAAATGAGCAGCAAATGCCTCTTTGATCTGAGCAGGATCATCTAATAAAATGTCATTTACAATAACTTGACTAATTTTTTTCCTAACCCCTTGGAAATTGGCCACTCTGTGGTAATAACCAGAGCCTTTATCCCCTTCATGGTGCCATTTTTTCCTGGCCTTTTGACTCCAAAGTTTAGCTAATAGCTTGAGTTTTTGTATCAGTTCTGCTCTCTTGAGGCCTCTTTCATTGCATTCAGCTGAGGATAGGGATCTTTGTTCCACTAAAGCATCCAAGGTATGTAGCTCTGATTTGAGAAGGGCAATGCTTGTATCTAAATGTCCAAAGACTTGCAAGTTCCACTCCTTCAGCTTGGTTTTTAATAGCTTGAGTTTTTTCCATAGGATGAGATGTGGTTTCCCAGTGACAAGGAAGGAGGACCAAAAATGTTCCACTGCATCATAGAATCTTCCATCTTCTAACCAGATATTGAGAAATTTAAAGGGTCTTGGTCCCCAGTCAAGTTGTTCATCAAAGAGAAGTAGAGCTCTATGATTAGAGATACATCTTGGGAGGCATTTTTGAGTGAGATTGTTGTATTTGGCTAGGAAATCTGAGCTGACTAGGAATCTATCAATCCTTGAGGCTTTAGATCCTGTATCAAACTAGGTGAATTTTCCTCCACTCAAGGGAAGATCTATGAGATTTAGATTGTCCAGAAGTCCTTGGAAATTTTCCATATCACTGTTTGAGGCCCTTGCACTAGATCTGTCCTCAGGTTTAAGAATGGAGTTGAAGTCCCCAGCTAAGACCAGTAGTGGTGAGGGAGGTGAGGAGTAGATCTCTGATATTAGTTCTATCCAAAGATCCCTTCTTCCTCTTTTGGAGCAAGGAGCATAAATGTTAGCAATACAAAAAGGATCCCCAGTAGCTTTGATCAAACTAAACCATAAAAGAGCCCCTTCTATCTTTTTGACCAAGGTCATTTGGAAGTAATTTGATTTCCAACATAGAATTAGGCCTCCAGCAGATCCAATAGAAGGGCAATAATCAAATTCCCAGCCCCAATTCATACCACAGGATCTTAGAAAATTTGCTGAGGGAGCCAGTAGCTTGGATTCCTGTAGAAGTACCATCAGAGGTTGTTGCTTGCGGATCACGTCACCCAGTGACTTCCTCTTTTGTGAGGAAGCTAATCCTCTCATATTCCATGAGAGGATCTTCATCAGAATGACTTAGAGTAGAGGTAGAGGAGTGAGCATTTTGCTCACTGGTGGGATTGAATCTTCATCAGTTGGAAGCAAGTTGGGTTCTTCAATATGATCCAGCTCTGGGTCCTCCACTGAGACCCTTTCATCATCAAGGGAAGCAAGTTGTTGAAGGATAATTTCTTCACTACAATCTGCAGAGTCCTATGACTTTGCCAAAGCTCCAGGCTTTCTTTGCCTCATTGATCTGTCCTTTGGAGATGAAGGTTTTTGCAGCTGACCCTGATACTTTGAGTTTAGATCTGGTTGCATATACATGAGAGGATACTGCTGTTTTTTGAATTCTTTCCTTTCTTTTATTTGTCAATGCAATTGGAGGGAAATGGGTATTGTCACAGTCCCAATTTTCTGGTGGCCCTGCTGTCAGAATTGGTGGGGTTGCCTTGGGGGTGCGGTTTCCACTATTTATCAGATCCAGCCCTATAAAATCACTTTGCAGCTGGTGAGGTTGAGAGGGAAGTGATTGTAATTCTGAATATCCTTCCAATGTATCAGGTGCATTTAATGTTGTTGCTTCCAAAGAGTGTCTTTTATGGGAAAGTGGTGAGAGAGTATTTTGGGGCTTGGGCTGCAATAGACTCTGATGTGCCAATGTACTTGTTAAGTTGGGAGAGGGTTGAGCTAGTTGGCAAGTAACTGGGAGTGTTGAATCTTGATGAATTTGCAACAATGGTGAGCTGACTAGGTTTTCTGAGTTGAGGAGGAGAATTTGAGTAGATTCTAACTCCTTTTTTTTTCTTCCCTTTCTAGAGTATCTTCAACCACCAGATTATGCAGAGTTTTTTGTGTATCAGTAATGTTAGGATGTGTGGAGTAATCAGAGCCTGTTAATGAATATGTGGCATGACCTGCAATAACTAACTCACCAACCTCAGAGTAAATGGCTTTGGCTTCTACTAAATCAATGTCTTTGATCTTTAATAGAGAAGGAGTAGGTACAATTTCATTGTTGTGTTGTTCTGATTGAGTGGCTGGGTCAGCAGAGGTAGAGCATTCAAGTGGAGAAGAATGTTGTTCTTCAGAGAGGGATTTGGGTGTGGAGTCAGAATCAGAATTTTCCTCTGTGGTAACCTGTAATAATGGGGGAATGTCTGCAACATTGAATGATTGTAACCATAGAGGGAAGATTTGTGTACCTAGTCTGAGCTTTACTTCTGCAGCAATTGGTGTATATTGAGTGGTGTGTATCAGAACATAGGCTTCACCAATTTGGGTTCCAGCAGTGGTTGTAGGATGAGTGTAGATAAATTTTCCAAGACCAGAAACTGCTGCATCAAATGTTTCATTGCACCAACCTTGATAGGGGAGGCCTTGAATTTGTATCCACCTGAATTGTCCTCCCATATTGATCAGAGATTCCTTTCCAAGAATGAAAGAGAGCTCGTTGTGAAGCAAGACTCCATTATCCTTCAAAATCTCAGCATCCAACTCCAAATTCTCACAGTAGATTAAAACAAGCTGATTTCCTAGGTCTTTGATCTTTAGTTCACACACACCTTCCATGATAAGGTCTCTGGCGATAGATTGGGCATTATGGCCATTGTGAGTTATTGCTAGATGAGCCTTCTGCATAAAGAGTTGTTGAGAAGTCACCACTGATCCCTGCTTGAAGAGAGGTGGTTGGATGGTAGTAGTATAAGGCTGTTCTGATTGCCTCCCCCTTGCTTTTGTGATGTAGAGCTTATATCCATTAATGGTATAACCATTGAAGAGATAGATGGCATCCAGTAGTTGTTTTTTTGTTTCAAAGTAGCAAAAACCATATCTTTTACCCAATCTGCTTGAATTCGAGGGAACATGGACACTTTGAACTCCTCCAATCTCTTCAAAAATATTGGCCAACCAGTCTTTGGAGGCAAAAGGTGGTATATTATGCACATAAGCAGCATATTGCAGAGAAGAGTTTGGTGCATCCTGTTTAGAAGTTGTGTGAGTGCGAGGTTGTTCAGTAGAGAGTTGAGCTGACTTGAGTGGCAGAGGAGCTTGAGATACGGAGGGGGTTTGATCAGGTTCTGAAGGAAGGGGTTTGAAATATTTGTCATAGAAAAGTTTCTTCCCATCAAGGTATTTGGTACAATCTCCCGGAGAGTATTGAGGAATTCTATCAGATGAGGAGGAGTTGGGATCATGAAATCTTCTTCTTCTTCTTGTGATAGGCTTTTTTGGATGGTTCTCAAAACCAGGTGGGGGTCCAATGGAGGAAGAGGAGGCATCCTTGTCTTGCTGGAGAGATTTGATAGTCATAACTGGATAAGCTAGGTCACCAATGAGTTCGCCAAGAGTCAACATACTTGGTACTGTTCAGCTCTGCTTTGAAGTTGATGATCTTGAAGGTGAAAACGGGGAAAGGGTGAGGAGGTAGGAAGAAGGATGTTGCAGGTGAAGGTTGAGGGTCTGCAGCGCTGGAGAAGCTCTCAGATTACCTTTGATTACCTCAGGTGAGGATGAAGAACAAGGAGAACCTGAAGAACACGATGAAGAATGCAGGTGTTTGAGGAAAGGCTACAGTAATGTTACTGTAGACATAGAGAGAGTACCAGAGAATTGATTCTGATCGGAAAGTTCATCTCAAAAGGTATGTTGAATGTTTTATTTTATATCTAATTATTTTAAGTTTCTTTTTTAATCCTACGTATAATTTGTTGTTAGGTTTGCGGTCAATTTTCTATACACGTTAGTTGCTCAAATTATTCAATGTTCTTTACAAAAGTTCTAACTACTTATCAATCGATCCCAACACATTACGAATTTTAATTATAGGCTTAATATGTAGAAATTCGAAATGGATACATAAAAATATAAGAACGTAATCGATTTGGACGAAGTCTATGATGCCTAGATTTTTTAAATAATTAAGCCTTAATTTATATATTAAAAAAGGATCCAAAAATCTCTTTCAGTTGATTAACAAGGAGTGGTTTTACTTTTGTTCCACCCAAAATACGTTTTCTATGAATTTTATGTCAAAACATATGTTTCCTTTAACAAATTTTACTGCAATGTGATTATTTTATAAAAATATAATGCGTACCTTTTTCTATATTTATTTGGATGTATTAAAAATATGTAGATAAGCTTCATAGAACGTACATTATTCTGTAAATGACAAATAAGGATTTAAAAAATTGTTTTGGAGTTTATTATTGAAACTTAATAATTCAAGTGAAGTTCCATTTAGTTTTTCTTTTATCGGCAATTGTTTGTTTTATAAAAACCAAGTTTTCAAAATGGAAACGTGGCCAAGGGTAATCCCTCATACAACAATGAGAATGCCAGTGGCACCTCAAACAGAACCAACCCCACAAACTGGGAACAAACAAAGGGCTAAATCCCCTGATTTTACATACATTAAGCAACCTAGGAACAAGGCGCAGCTCGTCCAAACCAGAAAAACTAGTACCAGAACCGAACAAAGGTCTAAATACCCCAAATCTCTACCGTGAAGAACAACAAGTAAACACCAACAGGTCTAACAAACTAACTAAACCCAGAAAACTAAATAAACAGCAATAGAGCCACTACGGGCAGAACAAACCAAAGTAAATCAACAAGGAGTCTTGAAACTCAGATCTCCAACCAATAAGCGCGAGTAGAAAAAAGAAATTGAGCCTTGTTACTCAGATTTCACCACCATGAAGAACTTTGAGAGGAAAAAACAGTACTCCAAACTGCCGACCAGTCCCGAAACCAACCAGAGCACACAAAACCAACAACACCCACCCCCGAACCTAACTAGAATCTACGAATCCAGGCTGTTGTCTCCCAAGTAGAGGGAGTCAACTGGTTGGTGGCCAAACCACAGACAACCAATGTCACGCCCCAAATCCAGTTTTGACCGGATTCGAGACATGAACTTAAAATAATAAATAATACGGTAAAATTTCGAAAGATAAAATTTTAAAAGTGTTAATAAATCAATTGAAAAAGTTAACAGCTCACAAAACTCAGTATACAAAATTCGGTTCAAAATAAACGCACGTCACTAGGCCGACTAGACAAGACCCGCGCAAGCTCCCAAGCTCAGCTATGTCCTGCTAGTACAAATCCCACTCAACACCTGAAAATCAACAATGTAAGGGGTGAGCTTTCGCCCAGTAGAGAAAGTAGTTAAGGTGACGAACATAGGCTCACCACCACGAGTAACCGTCCAATTAGGGCATACTAGTACAGCACGACTAACTACCAATCGGGGTTCATAGCCAATTTACCAAAACACACAAACCGACAACTCTCGTGCAATAACCACTATCCAAGCAACGAACGTATCTAAACACAGAAGCCATTAGCACACACATCCCGTACTACAATCCTAGAACTCCGCCGACTGTACACAGCCCGACATCATCATATCAAACGGTAGGTCAAGTATCCATCGGACTACCTCTCGATCCAGAGGAGGCGCATAACGTCACAAAGACGTATAACGTCAAGAATGCCGGAGACGTCTTTACAAGGACGCATTCGTCGGGACTCTAGGAAACGTCTCCAAAGGATCATAGATCATCGAGGTTGAAACACGGCACCCAGTGCCCATCACGACCCGTAGGCCTAACTCGACCCTTAGGCCCAACCACGACCCGTAGGCCCACTATGCTATGATTTAGCCCGTCGGCTCCGACCCGTCGGCCCTATGCAATATGATATGATGTGGCCCGTCGGCTCCGACCCGTCGACCCTATGCAAGATGATATGATGCGGCCCGTCGGCTCCGACCCGTCGGCCCTATGCAATACGACCCGTAGGCCCAACACGACCCGTAGGCCTCTACCATATTATGGCCCGTCGGCCCGACCCGTCGGCCCCAAACAACGACCCGTAGGCCCCAAACACAACCAGAATACCACCCTCAAGGATCACACAACAAACTAAAATCACGCATCGAAATGCAGCAGATCGAACACGGCTCACAGGCCCAACAAACTTACCACAACCAGTCACGTCGGTCTATCACTTACCCGACCATCACACAACCAAGAGTTCACATCAACACAAGCACGGCACACTCGCCCACACATATCAACAACAAGCTCAACGGTTATACTAATCTTGTCTATTAACCCTAACCACACCGACTCACACGGCAAGCACATCAAACAACAACAGGCAACCAAACAACACGCAACCTACGGCTCGACACGGCCGATCTACCAGCACATCAATTCCCAAGACAGAAACGTAAATGTTCGCAGTTCAATCGGCTACGCTAGTTGTTCTCATCCTACATGTTACTACGACACGTCCGGTTATTATCTGATATAAACGTCTTTCCAGTTTTATTAATTCCTATCATGCATACTAGTAACTTTCCGTAATTAAACCGGTATTCGCTACTTTCCCTACCTCAAGACGATACCACAGCAGCGTCTCCTAACTGCTGACGACCGAGCCAACACCGTCTTCTAGGGCGAAGTCCGCGTCTGGGTTTAACTCCGGTCTTCTCTTCGATCGAAGCCGGACTCTAATTTCAAACGAAAGCCACAATTAAAACCGGTTTCACAAAGTAATCAAAAAGGAGACGACGGTTTCGTTTTAAGTTGAAAAGTTGTCTTTTAGACTCGACCGGGCTAAAAGCGAGATCACAACGAATCGGGTTCGAGCACCCGAGCACCAAAACCGGTGCACGTTTCCCGAGGCACAGTCCCAATGCACGGGTCTCAATGCACGGGTTTCGTGGCACGATTCACGAGGTCCGATTCAGCGTTCCCGCTCTAGGTCCGAATAACAGTCAGCTTTGTTCGATTCACATTTCTCGTCAACAGTCCCAGTGATTGTCTTAAATCAAAACTGGTTTTTAAACCTTTTTCCCTTAAATTAAACTCCTTTAATTTCTTTAATTTTGTTTTCGTTACTTTCTGTCTCAAGAACAAAATAAAACAGATCCAACGATATTCGGGAAAGAGAAAACAAAAGGGAGGAAAGAAGGTTCGGTTTGAAACCGGCCGGCCACCGGCGTGACAGGCCGGTCGGAGCCTCACGGTGGCGACTCACCGTAGGGGAAACGACGGCGAAGGTTGTGGCGCTGGGCGGTGAAGCGAGGCGGGTCTTCTCGCCTCAGATCTGGACGGTGCGACGTCCCGTCTCAGATCTGGCAAGAACGACGGCGCTGGGCGGAGCTCGCCGGTGCGTGGGCGATGCTGCAGCCGGAGAAGAAGGAGAAGGGTGAGAGACTCGGGGATGAGGAAACCGGCGGCGGGATCGGTTTCGGACGGTACTAGAGAGACAGGGAGAGGGACGGCGGTGCGAGAGGGTTCGAAGACGAAGAGGAAGGTCGGGATGGCTGCGTGCGGTGGCGTGAGGAGAGGGGAGCGGCGGTGGCGTGAAGGTGGCGGCGTGGTTCGACGGAGAGGAAGGAGAGACGAGATGAGGGAGAGAGAGACTGAGAGTAACGGGAGAGAGGGAGTGAGGGTTCTGTCGAAAACCCTAAAAAAATCGGTTTTAAAGGTGCGGGCCGGCAGCAAAATGGGCCATACACGCGAAGTGGGCCTTACAGCCCAAAGAAGGGATTGGCTCGGGCGGGCCTGGTGAGCCGGGTCTGCTAGCTGGGTCCGGTTCAGCCCGGTCCAGTCCTTTCACCCCTTTTTTTTCTTTTTAAAACTTTTGCAAAAGTTACCACTCTTCGAACCGACTTCCAACCCCGACAAACAAAAGAAAACCAACCCGTCTTTCAACTTCGATGTTCCGATCGAACAAAAGAAACAATTTATAAATAATTTAATTCTTTTACTGAGGCGGTCTTCACAACCAAATCCAGCAATGTCGATTCCATCGCTAGACCAGCAAAACCCCAAAAAAGTGACCCAAGCTTCACCGGAGACCCGTAGGTCGAAACATCTTCGCTGGCCAGGACCATCAGAACGAATATGTCCTTTGCCCGGAAGGGAAAAGGACCAGAAAAGCAGCAACCAATCTAGGGTTCCAAGGAAAACGAAGAAACAGTGAGGAACAGGGGATAAGTACTCACCAAAGAAGAATCAAACTCGAAGAACCCGCTCCAACCGGGATCATCACCTGCCCGAACAGACCACAAACCTACGACAAACAAGGGTGGAGCCAAGAGCACGAGCGGAGATCCGGACCCGCAAGAGCCGCGAAGCCTGAGAAAAAGTGAACCAGTGAATGAGTCGAAAGTTCTGGAGGAGGAACCACACGCCGTCAACGGAGGCCGGGAAGCAGAGCTCGGACTGAACAACACCAACAACAAGCTTGAAGAGTGTCTCACACCTTCCCTGAAAACGAGCTACTTCCTAGCTCAGAAGACACAGTGGCCGGAAAACCTCAGATCTGCCCCCAAACTCGAAAATTAGCACCAGTCGGGGGTGAATCGAGGAATAAGGGAGCTCGAAACATCAACCACTCCCGTCCTGGGCACGCCAAACGAACGGAGAAACAGATCTGAGACCGGTCGGAGTACAGGCCAAGGCCAAAAAGAAGGGGGAAAGAAGAGGGGGACACGCCGGCGACCGGAGCCAACCCGGATCTGTAGCCATCGACTGCAAAACGAAGGGGAAGAGCTTCCCACTCCAGATCTAGAAAAGCAACCAGTCGGACGGTATCGAAGCAAAGGAAAGAAAGGGTGAAGAAATGTGAACTGAAGAGGAAAAGGGGTGAGAAAAGGAAGAGGAGAGGGGTGTGACCGCCGTCAACCGGCCAGCCAGTCGACGGCGGCCAAAGAAGAAGAGGAAAGCGAAGGTTTGGTTCAGTGAGAGATAGGAGCGTTTAGAGAGAGAAACCAAAAATAAATAAAGTATCAGTAATGGCCATAAGGTTAAGTTCCATTTAGTTGTATTTTACCGAAGTACCATCTCCATTTCTATGAGAGAAAAAAGAGTTTGTATAGGTATTCGTTTTAGGCTCCCGAATCTGTTGGGTCGACCCTGGTCACTTGTGTGGAAACATGTGAGGATTAATTTTAGTTTAATATAAATTGTATTATATTAGGATTCCTGTTTCTTTTTTGCTTATGAAAAAAGACAATTATAAATATCCTAATATTAGTTAGTCAAAATTTGAACCCCCAGAAAATTTACAAGACTTTCTTGCCCAACCATGCATATATCTGCAGTAAACGATATAGCTTAGGAAACAAGAATCGTGATACCATCACGAATGTATAAACATCTTTTACTGTGGATATCAGTAATTCATAAAATAAACATATACCAAACATCCACAAAACACATGAGCACCATTTATAGTTTTCTACAAGTCATAATGAATTCGCTGAACAAAGATATACATAGAAACTCAAGTTCCACATCTGGCCAATTATTCCTCAAAACACTTGATTGCATTTATATACGCAGCCAGATGATTTCCCAAATAAACATGGCTGAGTAAAAATTATTTGTATTAACACCATACATATCTGTAAGAAGTGATTATATATGATTCCTTTTTTTTTTTCTCTCAAATTGCTACATTAAACATTTTCTTAATGAACTTATTTAAGTGGCTGATATAAAATACTATAAGTACGACTATTATAACTAGACTAATTAACCTGATTATAACAGAGTAGAGGCCACATTGTGTATGTCGAAATTTCTCTATACCCCGTCCAGTCATTGCCTTGTCTTGACGGCTCCTACGAAACAATAACAATGACTAGTAAGTAAAGTTTCAACTAAGCTTTAGTATTAATGTTAAAAACAACAACATTGATCAACTTTTTCTAATAACAACAACAATGTCGATGAAATTTTCAAAAGGGAACAAAACAGTTCTGCTTCTCTCAAATGTTGGATTGATCACCCTACTATCTTTATCTTGGTGCGGTTATAATGAATTCAAAGGAACAGAAATATGATTCATATATATATGCATAAAAGATATTTCTAGTTAGCAATATAATCATATATATGAACGTTTGCATTCATGAACAATGCAATGTACTGAAGAACCCAGCAATCAATTCATGTGCATTCAAAATATAAATACATGCATAAACTATAAATAATATCACAATGGTCCTTAATTGCAGGATAAAAAAAAGAATTAATTCCTTGTTTACTGTTTAGAGTAACAATATGTTAATTTTAAAATTTCATTGCAAATCGACCAAGTAGTGGATCAAGCTGACGGAATGATGTATGCAAGCTTAAGACTAAATTGACATTTTTTTAAATTGGATTACTAAGTCGCTTATTTTCTGTTAGTTTAAGTAATACCTTGGTAGTTAATCCTGTAATAATGAATACAAACAGGTTTAGAACTGAAATGTGTTTGAATAGAACATTACAAACATGATAATCTGCTAATAAGTTGTGTCCGGAGGAAGGGCTCTGCTAGTTATAATTACTAGAATAGATCATAAACTAGGGTTCATAGGTTGTAAGGATCATATATATCTTGTAATTAATAAGCTGTTTCCCTATAAGCTACATTGCATAGGACTACAAAAAAAAAGCCAAGAAGAAACATCAGGAGAATATTTGAATCTTATTTTTTGAGCAAAAGAAACAATTTTATAGAAAGTAGACCGTGGTAAGAAAGAAGTAGAATGGTAGGAAAGAGGATGGTCTAAAGATAATCCTGCCGCTAATCTTTTAAGTATAATTGAAATATAGACGATCATTTGATATAACTATCTGGAATTAAAACGGAAAAAAAAACTTAAAGAACAGTAAATCAATCTCGGCTCGACCTGAGACTAGCCAGAGGTGCCTAGAAGCAGTTGGAACTTCTTTTGACGTTCACTAAAGTCCTGGATAAAGTGCTTGACTTGGTCATGAACACAATAATTGGTAGAGGGAGCCCTCACAAGGCTGGGTTGGCATTCCTCCCTAACAATCCGAGACCAAGAGTAGGCTTCATGGGCCCAAGCGAGGTTGTTTCCCATCCCTCGCTTGAAGCCCCTCATGGTTCGTTAATTCTTCCTCTCTCTTTTTCGTTAGGGTCTTCTTCGGCTCAAGGCATGTAAGGAGGCCTTGTAACACCCCCTCATTGGTGGTCCGAAGGTCGGTGGCTATAGAATCCTCCTGAAGAACAGGTTGGCCTTATCCTTCTTGTCGAGTTAGGCAGGATGTTGGTTGTCATAACCATCCACCCATCCAGGGCCGAACCCTCCTCTTGTAACTGAGGTAAGGCGGAAACAGAATTCCCTTTGTGCGTGTTTCTTAGGCAGATGGTTAGATGTCACGATTGATCACCACTATCTTGAAAATGAGATATACATGACCATCGTCGGCGGGAGCCTGGACATTAGAGCTCGCCTCTTCTCGATTGAGGAGACATCATGCCCTTGAGAATTAGTAGATTGCGAGCGAGGGAACTTGGGACCATCCGAGGCCAAGGTCTGGCCCTGCCTCCCCATGAGACCCATCACTCAAGATCAGGCGGCGATGTGCGAACGCATCGCGAATGGCCGGTTCCTATGGTCGCCTACGGCGCCCCATAGGATACCTAGGCATGAGGGATGGTAGTCCTACATGGGCCCTAACTAAGATAGTCCCGTGGCCGGATTGGTATCCTTAGGAGGCAAAGCGGTGATCAGCCTGGGCCTATTCAAAAGGGCACCGGTTAGGTCCACAGAGGCCATACCTTTTCCCACGACGACGGTAGAGCCAATCAGCGTTAGGGCGGTAGCAATTTTTTGGGCCTTCCCTTGCGAGGGGTTGGCTTCATTCGTATAAACTCATAGGAAAGTCGAGGTGGAGGAACCAAGTCCGTGTAAGGAATAAGGAGCGGTGGAGGCATTGGGTCCGGTGGAAAAGGAGAAGCCCGACAAGACCTTTTAACGACTCTGAAAGCGCGAAAAGGTCTGGCAAATTTCGTGGCGGGGCACGGGGGCATCACCAGTGGAGGGGAGACATGGAGCAGAGCCACGAGATTGGGACAAACGAAGGAGAGGCTTGGTTTGGGAGCAGTGACGATGGGGCCGATAATATGATTGACGACGCCATGCAGCACATATGAGACAAATGAGAGCTCCTAAGTTTTTAAAAAAAAAAAAATTATTTTACATATTTTGAGGACTTATTCGTTTACGACCTTCATTAATATAGGGCCTAATTTAGATTTCAAATTTTAAATCAAACAAGGGATTTATTTTACTTTTTGATAAAAGTTAAGGGAAGATTTCACCTAGCTAAGTCTAATTATCCATGATTTTCACTTAGTCTCACCTAACTTTTCTTTTGATTTGGTTTGGGATACCCTAATTTTTTTAAATTTTCACTTTACTATCTTTCTGTTAGTTTTTAAACGGAAAAAAGGTCATGAGCCATAAACATGACCATGTTTTCCTCACAATGACATAAATGTCTTTATTCAAATTGTTATTTCTCCTTCATTTTCACTCTCTATCATTATTGGGAAAATAATGGTAGAAAGTTATTGGTAAGATAACAATGTGTATAAGGTCATTTATGTCCTTTTTGGGAAAATAAGGTCATGTACATGACCTTTTTCTGTCTAAAAACTAAGGAAAGATAGTAAAGTTAATTTTTTGGAAAGTTAGGGTATCTTTCAGGTGGAAAAAAAAATTGGGTGTAGTTAAGTGAAAATTATGAATAGTTAGGTAAAATTTTCCCAAGATTAAATCTTATCTTTTATCAGCAACATGAGAAATGTGAACACCTCTTATTGATTCCTATATGAATTTTATTACTTTACGAGACTATTATTGATAAAGGCTGATATTGCAGTAAATTTAAATTGATACTTTATTGTACCCCTCGGTAGAGGTGTACATTTATAATCATAATCAAATTAGTCGGTGGATTTGACCATCACCGACACGGTAACATCGAAAAAGAAAGAGCGGCGAGGGAGCGTTTGTAAGAGAAATGGAAAATAGGGAGGGTGTTGGTCGGCTACCGGTTTTGGTGATAGGATATCGTTGGTTAACCGATGGAACTGACAATAAGAAGAGGACTTACTTCTACCATCATCGCCGCCAAAAAAAAAGAATTTTTTTTTTTACAACGACACCCCACAACGTGAGTTGAAGAAGAAGACATAACACCTAACCCTAATATGCCTTTCCAACTCCCCACGCGCGTGTGTATTAATCCAAAAACTAAGCTAAACTAAAAACCTAACCTAGCCTATCTAACTATAGCTAACCCAACCCAATATCTAACTCTAAAAAAATTGAAACCTAACCACATCGCACTAACAATGCCTCACTTACCACACCAACAACATTTATTCATTGCATCTCTTCTTAGCGTTATCTTATTAATACCTCAATCACTGCCTCACAACATCATGCCTTACTGTCCATTTTCCTTGTTTCCCCTTCTTTGAGAGACTCTCCACTTCAGCCCATAGATCATGACTTATGTCATCCGTCTTTTTCGAAATTTGATTGATTATTAAGGTCGTCTCTTCCCCATATTTTTCTTGTCGAAATGAGAACCTTATCACGGTCAAACCTCTCTATCTCTATCTTGCTTTGGAAATTTGTCTCTCTATTTTTGCTTAAAAACCTAAGCTTAAAAGAAATATTGGTTGGTTGGTTAAAACCGATAACTGACTGGTATGTATATTATCTAACATCCTTAGCATTTTCAAGTCTCAGAACTAACATGAAATCTTGAAAAACCGACAGTCCATTCCGTGGTTCGACTTAGGGTCATGTTTGGTTAACAGACCAATACCTACCCCCACCCCTTGATGTTATATATCACAGTTAGTGAATGTAAGTAACATAAATAAAATATGGTATAGATAATATGTGCATGATTTATTTCTTTGATAAGAAATTGAACTTTTAATTTGGATATATGATTCCAAATATATGATACTTATTTTTTGCTATAAAAATACATATTTAAAAATTGTTATTTTCACATCCAAATGTATAGAGGAGAAATCAAATAGAAACTCATTTTTAACGTAAAAACTGTGAGAATTAATCCAAGCGATCCATTTCATAAATAGATGGATGAGATGCAGTTGGGTTATTGGCTGCAAAAATGAAGCACTTTTTAACAAGTTATAAGAGATTTTTAGTAAAACTATCATATTACTTTTTTTTACCAATTCACAAATTTAATCTTTCCCGCTCCGTTTGTACTCTGATTGGCTTCAAACTTGCGCCCATATTTTTTTATTTTTTTTCAAGGGTTTTCTATCATGATCAGTCATGAATATATTTTGAAGAACAAAAAAAATTATTTCGTGGCTGATTTTAAAAAAATTATCTGGATAGTTTTTATCAACACTTTAAGTTGGTTTTATCAACCTCTTACACTGGTTTCATCAACACTGAACACTAGTTTTATCACCTCATTTTCCAAAACTGAACTTGAATTTTATCACCACATCTGCACATCACATGTTTTTTTTTATTAATATTGAGCACTTGTTTTATCAACACTAAACACTCGGTTTATCACTAAATTACATGTGTTTTATCACCATATCACATGTTTTTTTATCAACACTAAACTCTAGTTTATGACCCTTGTTATCAAAATTAAACATGATTTTTATCACCTCATCACGTGTTTTTTTATCACCACAGTACATGTTTTTTTATCAGCATTTAACACTAATTTGATCACCCTGATATAAAACATTTATTAGCGAAGATTTATCAACACTCAACATTATTTTTATCACACCGATATAAATTTTTATTTTCGCGCTTCAAAATATGTTCAATATGCTACTTGATAGATAGCCCTTGGAAAAAGAAATTTTTTGGCTCAAGTTTGAAGCTAATCGGAGTTCAAACGAAACATGAATGATTAAATTAGTGAATTGGTCAAGAAAAAATGGACACTTGTCCAAACGACATCATGCTATTATAATTATACCCTTGTTTGTGTGAGAAAGGATGAAAGTGGAGTGTATTTTAGGTGAGATTAAAGTGATGATGTGACATCATGATGAATGTTGGATTTTAGGTGTGTGGCTAGGATTGGTTCTCACAATTTTTAAGATAAAAGGGTTTTTTATTAGATATGTTTTCCAAATGTATATACATAACATTATTTATTGTAAGTTTAAAATGTAAACTAAGAAGTTATGTAGGTCATTAGTTTTTTTTTAACGAAAAATGCAAGTATTATTAGATCTTAGATTGAACAATACATTGTAGTGCGTCAGGCACAAGGCCCGACCACTGAAGAGCAACCACTGAACGAGCTTCCCGTGTTAACCAGTGAAAAAATTTGTTCACAGTTCATTATGTTATCCAATGACCTATGGTTTTAAAATATTTTTAATAATTAAAAATTAAAATTATGTATATTTATAATTTATATCATTAATTATATATAGAAAGAGAGGAAGAGAATACACACCCTGCAACAGTTCCCTCTTATAATACAAATTTAAAACTAATTTATGTCTTTGACTTAATGGGTTCTATATCCCATTATGTTTAAGAGGGATTTTGATTATAAAACAAATATGATTTTTTAAGTTCTGCATATTTATCAATTATGTTATTAAGATTGATTAAAAACTAGGAACCAATTATAACCTTTAGATTATTAAGATGAAATTCTCTTTGTAAAAATATTTATTAATCATAACAAGACTTATGCATATATACAAAAACATTAAATTTAATTTTAATTTATATTATAATCAAAATCCTCCTTAAAAATCATCGGTCATTGGATTCACTTATTCAAAACCCCAAATTTATTTTTAGTTTGTATTTTAAGAATGGTATGTATACGAGTGTGAGCTTACATATATATAAGAACGATATATAGTAAAAATCGTTTTTATTGTGCAAACTGTGGACTTACAAGAGGGCGACACGTGTCCTTTTCGCACGCGCACAGTTCTGGTTGCGCGCACACATAGTGTTGGTACCACTAATTTAAAGTGTAAGAACCGCTCCCGGTCGATCCCGGTCGAACCGGTGACTTCTAAGACAAGTTTGACTTTCGGCCGGAAAAGTCAACCGATGACTCAAGAGGTCACTCGGGGCTTTTCCGGGGCCCAAAAAGCTTGGCCGTCATCACGGTTGGCTTAATTTGACCGTTTCCTTTCGTTTAAGTATAAGATTGGGAAAAGTCAACTTTGGTCAAAATTGGACTCTATATCGACTAAGACCTAGTTAATTATTGTGCTGGATTTTAAATTGGAGACTAATGGACCCTACTTGGACACTTGTCCATAAAGTACTGGAAGAGAGGAATGAGTGGTCTTGGACCACTATACCCTTCTAAGGACCTTTAAAGGGAAAAATATCAAAAGGGGCTTTTAGTCTTTACACAACTAGGTCTATTAAAGAAATTTGAGCATCACAATTCAGCCCATTTCTTGTTGTAGCCGAAAATTAGAGGAAAAAGAGAGAGAGAGAGAAGAGCTCTCATGGAGTCTTGAAGAAGAAGCAAAGGAAAAGAGGCAATTTGTGTCCATTTTCTACCTCTTTCTTCTCCAAAATCTCACAATCTTCTTCATCTCACTCTCCTAGAGGTAAGGGCACTATCTAAATCTCTTTTCCCTTCTTTTCATTTCATGGGTTTTACTTGGTTTTGCTAGAAGTTGTTGGGTTTTGTTTGGGATAATGTTAGATGATGTTGTTGAGAAGCTTTTGTGGGTTTTTGATGAAAATCATTGGGTTTTGTTGTTGTTGGAAATTGAAATAGCTTGGATTGTTGATATTTTGATGATTCCTACCATGGGTAGAGGAGCTTTGAAGTTATTTATCTGTTTTGGGAGTTTTTGTTGATTGAAAATGGAGTTTGGATGGTAATTTTTGGAAAAAATGAGCTGAAGGTTGAAGAAGGGCGAGTCTTCCCCGACCTGCCACGGATCCGTGACGGATACCGTGACGGGAGGCGTCACGGCTCCGTGACGGAGTCCGTGACGGCACGCGTCACGGTTCCGTGACGGCATCCGTGATGGGTGGTGTCACGGCTCCGTGACCCATTCTGTGGCAGACCAGTTTTGGGTCCTTTTGCGGTGTTTTTCGCCTTTTTCGATCTTTGTTATGAACTGGTCTTCTGGGGTGGCTTTTGAGTCTTTATTTTCTTCTTAGTTAGATCTTGATTAGAATTTGCTTGTGTTCCAAGACCTTGGTTTCGAACTTGAGGGACGAAGACCTTTCCGGAACCCGTGTGAAGAACGGAGGACAGGTGAAGCAAGCGTTACAGCAGAGAATTGTTAGAGGAAGACCCCAAGGTAGGGAAAGTCTAACTACTCGAGTATTTCAATACTAGTATGCCTATTAGGTTAATAAAATCGGAAAGGTCCTAGAATTTCCTATAGGATGCGAATAACTAGAATAATCATCTTTCAATTACTAATAATCGGATGTGTCTAGTATGCATGCTTAGGATGAGAATAACTAGTGTAACTCTCTTTCAATACTTGGGAATTGTTTTACTGGTAGAGAGGCCGTGATGAGCCCTCAGATTAGTTGTTGTGATAGGCTCACATGCTTGGTTGCCTAGTTTGGATAAGTTAAGAGTCTAACGAAACTAGCTAAATCGTATGCTTAATTGATTGATTGAAGGTTTACATAATTATTTGATTGATTGAATGATTGATTGGTTGAACGGATGATCGAGTATGACTGATTGTGCCAGACGGTGCAACCAGGTGATCGATGTACCAATGGTTCGTGACAGGTAAGTATACGGTAAGTGTGGAGTATTAATGGATGTCTTTGCTGTGTTGTGATGAAAGTGTGATTCGATAAGTGTTAATTGGTGGATAAGTTATAGTGTGTTTCCCTTATTCATGTTCTTGAGATGTTTGATTGTTCGGTTTGGTACTACACCAGGGGGGGGGGGAGGGGTAATCCGGTGGTGTTGTGGTCGTTGGTGTTTGGCAGATTCTGCGAGATAATGGTTGATTATTGGAGCCTGAGGGCATTGGTTATTGGACCCTACGGGGCGTTGATTATTGGAGCCTGAGGGCATTGGTTATTGGACCCTACGGGGCATTGATTTTCGGAGCCTGAGGGCATTGGAGGTGGACCCTACGGGGCAGTTGGATGGGTTACTCTGTGAGAAATGGTCACTGTGGTTTCACCCAAGTGTATGCGTCCTACGGGAGCACTACCTTGGTTCCCTATGACCTATGGTCCTTTGGGGGCATTTCCGGGAATCCCGACGATGAGCGTCCCTCAGGGATGGTTTCGGGTAGCCCCGATGTATGTGCCACCTCTGGACCGAGGGAAAATCTGACGTGATATGAATACTCTGGTGGATCGGAATATGAGAACCGATGTGACACCAGAATCTATTCATGGATCGGAGGCTTGAGAAAGCAAGTGGTTGGTGTGATAGTACTTGTTCCCATTTTAATAGTTGTAACGTATTATTGGTACATTTCATACAATCTTTTAAAGTTATAGTTATCTTTGAGAATGCGATACTATTCTTATTTACACTGATTCCTAGTATTTCATTGTTATTCGTATGTAAATCGCTATTTGCGTTATCTTGTTAAAGCAGTTTTATTAGTGATACGTTTAACTGTAAATTGCGTTACCACTTTAAGACAGTTTTATTACTAAACCGAAGGTTAACTTAATTACGATTTTCCCTATTGAGCGCAAGCTCACCCCTATGGTTTTTCTTACTGTTTTACAGGCATACCTGATGTCTAGGGAGTTCGAGGCTCGGGAGCTTCAGTTTGTCTTGGGGATTGTTCTAGAGTTGTGTTGGTATTTTGTACTAAACACTTTTTATCTTACACTTTATGTTGAGCTGTGACTCTTATTCGAGATTTTGGATTATTTACTATGAGGACTTGTTGGAGTTTATTTGAATTTCTGAAAGATTTATAAATTGTTATTATTTTCTACTATTAACTCAGGTCACGTCTCGAGTCCGGTCAAAACCAAATTTGGGGTGTGACATAAAGTGCTGGTACCTTACACACACAAGTGCTAGTACCTTACATACACAAGTGGTGGTTTTATGTTTATTAATTTAGAAAAAATGATTTACATTTAAAGCCTCATGTGTTTATACAACAAAACTGAACCCCAACGTCCTAATACAATAAAGACATTAATATAAAAGTCATAAAACGAATAAAGGAAATCTGAAAACCCCAAAACAAAGCGAAAATAAACACACACTCAAAAAGTACGAATTTCTTCCCCCCTAGATGACCCAGATGACCGAAAAACATTGTACATTATGGAAAAGCCATGGGTTTTTATCAAGAGGCCGTTTCGACCCAAAAATGCTAGGGTTTTGCCGAATTCTAACACTGACTTCTTTTCGGGTTTTCTAACGACCGCATCAATACGTCCACGATATGGACTGCATCACATACACAAGTGTTGGTACCTTACATACACAGGTGCGAGTATTTTATATACACGGGTGTCGATACCAATATGTAGGGTTGTGGTGGTGCCACGTACCAGCATTTGCACGCCAGAAAAATGACATGTGTCGGCATTGTATGAAAGGCTCCAGCGCTTTGCATAAGGGGATAATACTGATCCATTACATGCACAAGTGTTGGTACTTTATATACACGGGTGCTGGTACCACATGTACCAACACTTGCGCGTTGGTACCAACACTTTGTATGCACGAAAAAGGACACATGTCAACATTTGTATGGAGGGGTACTAGCCCTTTGCATAGGAAGTACCAAAGCGAGTGCGCGCGTGCAAAAAGGACATGTGTCACCCTCTTATGAGTCCGTAGTTTGCACAATAAGGACGATTTCGCATTTGATATCGATTATATATATATATATAAGGTCATACGTCGGTCAAAAAAACCCTATAAGAATATAAATTAAGATTGCATCTTGGTGAAGCCGACGGCCCATGATTTCTAGGGGTTTAAATTATAAAAGAAATATAAAAATAATGGGAAATGGTAGAAACCTACCATTTTGTTTTTGTCACGAATAATAAGCTACTCATAGTTTAAAAGAATTAAAAATAATACCTAAAATATTGGTCACTAGCTTCTGTTAGTAAAAATGGACATAGTATTCCTTTCTGTTAGTCATGTAACCCATTTCGGACCATATATTTTGCTTCATACAATGGCTAGAAATAGTCATTAGTTTGTATTGGTACATATGGTTTCTAGTTGATATTAAACCTTTGTATATGATCACCATCAAATACAAGTCGTCCCTTATTGTGTAAACTACGAACGCCTTGTTGTTATTGGAACCTATAGTGTTGTGTTGAGACCTAAAACACATTTTTGTTGGTGTATTATTGGAACTTGTGCAACTATAAATGTAAAAGACAATAGGTATCAAGGAAACTAATGGTTGTAGTTTGTTTTGTATTATAATGTTCCCATAGATTCCAATACAATGTTCTATGAGTTTCAACATCTTACATGAGCTCCAAGGATAAATAAGCGTATTTGTATTGCATAGTGTTTATATATATAATAGGTTTAAGGACGGTATGTACATAAAACTAGTTGTGTAATACAAACTAAGAATTCATATGTACTGTTAGATCAAGTGGATCCAATATTCATGATTTTTAAGATGATAAAATTATAATTATAAATTCAAAATTCTTTATATTTACAATTTATGTCATTATTTTCTTTATAAAAAAAATAAACCATCCATTATATTTAATCTGATAATCTAGATGACTTCTTGGTCTCTTTGGGTTTACATCTTATTCGAAAATACTTCTTAGAATATAAACTAAGAATCGATCTTAGTTTTTGAGACATTGGGAACCTTTTTTTAATTTAGTTCTATATCTTTTTTATAATCACTCCTTAAAAATCATGGGACGCTGGATCTATTGATTCAAAGGCCTGAATAAGTTCTTAATTTGTATTTTAAGGAACTAATTATTTATTTCTTAATTAATAATTTAAAAACTGAATCTTTCTTCTTGACGGTCCAAAGACAAGGATTAGTTCCAAACTTGTATTTCTTTTTAATTTTTATCTAAAACTATATATATACACACTAAATCAATCGCCCAAATTTAGCTTGTAGTTTGTACCTAAAAGCTCCCTTATATATTTATATATATTTAGGTAAAACATTCGTAGGGTTTCTCTCGTTCTTCCTTTTCTCTGTCGTCGCCTCCACCCTTTTCAATTACACTATACCTCCTCGTCCACCATCCATTTTCATTAGGGATCCAATCACCCCCTTCCTCTAATGTGACCAACCATGTGCCTCCATCCAGGTATCGCCCTACCCCAACATCCCGACTGAATCTTCTACGCATCCACTACCCGGGTCGTCTCCCACCATGCTGCCGGCTCCTCTAAAGGGATTTACCAAGCTAACATGCCTCGGGAGGAAAGCGTCTCGACTATCTCCAATCCCACTCTGCTTTCTGTCGGCGAGGAAGCAAACCCTATCCCCCAAACACCGACTGGAGCCCTCTATGGTATACCCATTCGTATACAATGTGGCACCACTAAGGGGCACGTGGATATCACCCCCAACGACGAGGCTAGACTTATTCGCACCCGTTGTGACACCGCCACCAGCCGTACACAAGCTCTTGTCCCAAGCAACACAAGAGAGTGAACTTCCCATTGGGATGATTGGACCCATCTTGCCCTTAGCGGACTTAGATCTTCTCTACCATCGAGAGGATCTCTTACTGTCACATCCCAATCAACTCGCCCAAGGACCGACTGAAACCACGGTAGAGCTCCCAACCCGTTTTCCGATGGAGGATCTCCTCGCCCTTCAGGAAACCTTCTACGCCTTGTAAATAGACGAAGAGGAAGATCAGATCATCTACATCCCTCGGGATCCGATGGCTACCCAAACTCACGACCACACAATATTTGGATTAGTTGGCCGATTATTCACATCCCGTCACTTTGATAGACCGTCTATGGAGGGTCTAATGATGAATGTCTAGCACCATGATAGTCTAGTGAATAAGGATCTTGGTTGGGGAATCACCAGCTTCTAATTCACATCCAAGGTAGAGAAAGACCGATCTCGCCGAGGGAAATCGTGGCATTTAAGCAAGCACCTCTGATCCTCGAGGATCTCCATCCACATAGTAACTTATCCACCCTTTCGTTCTCTCGACTCTAGATGTGGACTCGGGTATCCGACCTTCCCCATGACGACCTCACGGAGAAAATAGGGCTCCAAGTGGGACGAACACTAAGTGGATTTTTGGAGGCCAAGAAAGACTCGGCCGAACTCGCTAAGGGAGGAACCTTGAGCGTTAGATTCTAGAAGGACCTGGCCACACCCCTCCGACGCTCAGCTCGACTTTAATTCCAGGACACGTCATGCTAACCACAGTCCGACTACAAGATGGAAGACTCCTAGGATTCTGCTTTCATTCCGGATGTATCGGACACTAGGATACGTTCTCCCAAACAGGACACCCATCCCAATCCAAGTCCCCTCATTTCAACTTGTCCCTTATGGTCCAAGAAACCCCAAACATAAGGGCGGGCATTCGCAGAGACTGATCAGATCCTACCCGATCCAGATCATCAGCTCCCCGAGAACCCTCATTGGGACCTTTGACCCAAAGAATTTCCCTACCCCCACTCCTCAAGCCAAAATTTCCACTGTCTTGGTTAGTCCTTCCCTCGGGATTTTCCTTCTTGGGGATGTCATCCCCACCTAAAATGCATGATCTCCTGCCTACCACCTCGGTACACCATGTGAGTGGGAAACATACATCTCCCCGGCTCGAACCACCACTCTTAACCATCCCGAATAAGACCAAGTAAGCCTGATGCACCATAGAATCTACTACCTAACCAGGGGTCTTGTTTTTTGGGTCCCAGATCATACAAGGGGCAACGCAACCATCATCCACCATGAGTGTCGAGCAACCTCGACGGGTCTCGACAGGATTCAACCTTTTTGATGCATAGGGGGCACATCCATTCCGACTCTAAAGAAGAGGAGCCTGGACATCCCCGAGATGATGAAAATGACTCCGCGAGAGAACATAGAGACGAGGTCTTCCAAGAAGCCTCATTAAGGTCAGTGAGACCGAGAATCAGCAAGGAGGTGTGGGGGGGGGGGGGGGGGGGGACGCACGCCCCTCCCTGTTAGGGTCGGTTTCACTATGAACCACTGGATTCCCCTTTTACTAGGTTTCTCCCTAGATGTCTGGTACCCCCACAACATACCCAATACAGTCTCTACTACGAAATCAGAGTGTTCAGCAGACACCACAAGTTTTGACATGCCGAGACAAGAAAAGATCGAAGTCAATCATAGCCGAACTACCATCGACAAAGAAGAGATTCTCCTCCCTATTCACCAGATACTTTACTTATAAGGTTAGCCTCTTAAACAATCTGTTCGGACTATGTCTCGTCCTTTCTATCAATTCATTCTTTTTTCAATTTACTTATTTAAGTAGTCATATCAATAAAACTATCACATTTAGGTTAGGCCTCATGAACAGATCATTAGTAAAATCTACTTAAGCTCAACTGATCGATTGTTTTGAGATTGAACATCCGACCTTCAAATTGTAAACAAACAAATTTTTATTATAATTATATGCAGCACTAAAGGATTAGGTGTAGCCAACTTTGAAATGATTAAAGGGAAAACTACAGATACCTACCCAAAACCATAGTCATTTAACCGATGTTTACTCTGAAGTTTAAAGTTAACTGATGCATACCCTGAAGTTACGACTTGTAACTAAAAACCCCTTTTGTCAGCTAAAATGACGAAAATACCCTCAGTGATTTTTTTTAAATAATTTTTTTAACATATAAATGAAGTGATTTTTTAAATAAAAATGAAGTCATTTAATAAGTAAATATATAAATATAACAAAAGTAATTTTTAAATAATTTTTTAACATAATTATTGAAGTGTAGTTGAGGGTATTTTCGTCATTTTAGCTGACATAGGGGTTTTGAGTTACATTTTCGAAACTTCAGGGTATGCATCAGTTAATTTTAAATTTTAGGTAGGTATCAGTTAAATAGACATGGTTTTGGGTAGGTATCGATAGTTTTCCCATGATTAAATAATACATTCTGATAACATATGGAATTAAACAACAAATATTATAATTCCACTTTCGTAAGTTCATTTTTTGAAACGAAAATGTTGCAAAACATGTTTTTAACTTTTCAGGCTATGCTTTAATAGTGGGCAGTGTTCATCCAAAATATGCACATCAAAGGGTTAAGTTTGTGCTGAAGTATATAGAAGAAAACAAAGCTAAAAACATATATTTTGTATTGTAAGTTTCTATTTTTGTTGTTTGTAACTTCCATCCAACGTGTAGCATCAGATAAAAACATATATTTTGTATTGTAAAAAGGACTTGTATTCTTTTCATCTCTAAAAAAGATTTAATTTAAATTTATTTACCGATAAAAAAGATTGGTATCTGAATGTGTCCTTGACTCTGACACTATTGAGTAGGGGTGGGCATGGTCGGTTAAACCGACCATATGCCCAAACCCACCACCAGACCGGGAATCAACGGTTTTCTGAAAGTTCACACCGCCACCGGAGCCGGCACCGGAGATATGGGTTAGAATGCGACCACTTTAATGGTGGTCGGTTACCGGTTTTAACCGGACCGACCACGACCATATAGATAATTTTCAATTGAGCCTCTATTTGAACTCTTACTTCGTCCTCATATACTAGTCCAAAGTCCACAGAAATAACACAAGAACGGTATTGATTTGGTGGGCATTCGGCCATCGAGGTGGTGGAAAACGAAGAAAGATGAGAGATAGAGATGAAGAAGAAGCGGCTGAGGCGAGGAACGGAGGACATCGACGACGAGTTCGGATCGGAGGACAGATCAACGAGCACAGATTAACACCCATCTCAACGTCCCTTTCAATAGACTATAATATTGAACAACAAAAGAAATGAGGATGTGCCTGAGATTGAAATGTTAGATTCAAATTATAGGGACAAAAAAGTCCTTTGAGGTTCACCATTTCAGAGTTGAAAATGATGCTCGGTGTGTGATGAAGCTTCAGCCGAGAAGACAAACAAAAGGAGGAGATGTGTGCTTATTTGGTTAATATTAGTTTATATAGGGACCACTTAAATTAGGGTTGCTTAATAAAGTGAGTTCGGGTTGTGAATAAAAGTAGGCCCTCATGTGAAAGTTGGGCCTAAAATTTAATATTGTAATTGGCCCAATAAAATGACGTGTGTTGAACAAATTAATTATAGTATAGTCCGGTCGTTTTTTTTTACCACCGGTTCAGAACATCACAGATCGGAAACTGACCATACTTTCACCGGTCCAGGGATTTTGACACCGCAATATCACCAGAAACCTCCGGTTCCGATTTTTTCCGGTCCCGATGGTGGTCGGATTGGTCGGAATCCACCGGTACGGACTTTTTTGCCCACCCCTACTATTGAGGAACGTTAACATCACTATTTGTAAGGACAAGTACTATGCAAAGTATTAAAATGAAAGTACACATCATTGCAATCATTTTGTCATGCAATAATTCACGTATGTATACATTACAACATAAACACAGTGGCAAAGTTATATATATATCTGAATGACGAGGGTGTAGCATTTATGTTCCATTCAACAACCAAATAAACTTTCTTTCGTCTCCAGATCTTCTGTCCGAGAAACCCTAACCTATGGTCTTCTCTGTTTTAGCTATTGTCGTCCTCGACAGATCTACCTCTAATGAACTTGTTCCGTCGCCACTCGTCCAGGTGCAGTCCCCGACCGCCTCGTCCCTCCTCGGACGTGGTGCCACCCCCCCGCGCATGATAAGGAGAAGTCGAAAGTCGCTCCAACCGATCAAGGCGTCTTCTGCTCTCCCTCTGCCATCTTCTCCGGCCACGGTGGAGGGGTCCTTCTACCTTGGTCAAGCAACCCCGGTGATCAAACCCCGTCAGGGTCGGCCAAATAAAACCCTAGGGCTTGCGTCTTCTACAAGAAAGTCTAGGGTTTCGCTTCTCCACCCTTCAACTGATCTGGTGGTTGCATCAGCTAAGGTTCACTCCTCTCCACCATGGGTAGAATCGGACAGGGCTCTGGTCTCTAAGGTTCCATCTGAATTTGCTCGTGCGTCTTCTGCAAGCAAGCCTAGAGCGCCGCTCCTCCAGCCTGCAATTGATCCGATGATTGTGGCGGTTAGGGGGGCAGACTCGGATAGGGCTCCGGCCCCTAAGGTTCCAACTGGTTTTTCTCCCTGGTTGTAGCTGTTCCGGCTGCGGCGACCTCAATGAACACGGATTCGGTTCAGGTTTCATCCTCTCCACGCTATCGAGATCCTACCCGAGGGAAGGCTCCGATGGAAGAACCGAGACGGAAGGTGCTGCGGGAACTCTGTGGGGGAAGGCTTACCCCAAACTTCGACCATATACCCATTGTCCCTGCTGCTCTGGATCTGCCTCTAGAAGTTGTTCGGCGTCGACGGGTCTTCAAGTCTAGAGACACTGGTTCCACCTCGGAGCCTCCACCAGCGGGGCCACCACTGGAGATTAACCTCAACAATCTTGAGGACAGCCTCTCGGCCTGCTCGTTGGAAGATAAAGTGGAGGTGGAGGTCGTGATGCCGAGTGCATCGTTGAGCCCTTCATTGTTGACTCGCCAACAATTTTCTATGATGGGAAAATTGTGGGCGTCCAAACCACCTCGGAAGGAAGTGTTGCTCCGAGTTATCACCAGGGCATGAGGGTAAGCCGCTGAGGGCCTGGTCATCAAGGACGTCGGACTAGGGGTATTCGGTTTCTACTTCGAGTCGGAAGAAGCACGCACGTGGGTCCATAGAAACGAACCTTGGTGCTTTGATGGACGTCCTCTCCTCCTCGGGGACTTGGACCCGATGGGTATGAATACTCCGGCCTTGGATCGGCTCCAACTCTAGGCCCATGCTCAAGGTCTTCCTCCCTTGGTGCGAACCAAGACAACAGAGGTGACGATCGGCTCGGTGTTGGGACTGAGCGTCGAGGTGCCATGTGATAAGTGGGGCATATGCTGTGGAGGAACCGTTCGAATTCGGTTCTGGCACCTAATGGAGCGTCCCTTGCGTCACCATCTCCTACTCCACTTTTGGAAATTTCCAGACCATATTCGGGTATCTCTCACATACTCTAAGTTACCTGAATTTTGTTGTAATTGTGGGATGATTAGACATGGCCTCAAGGAGTGTCCCCGGAAAGTGGTGGGAACCCAGCGGTTCGATTCTTCCATGCTGGAGTATCAATGGATCGGGACAACAAGGTATACGCGATGGATTGGAAACCGGTTTCCGCGACTACTGCACCTAAGGGACTATTGTCTCAAGGCAACGGTCCGATTGTATCCCCGACTATTACACCTAATAGTGCGAGTCCTCGGGGCGCCACTCAGACCCGCTCGGTGGATCCGGGCTGGAAAAATCTGGCGGTCGGCCGGAAGCCTGACAACCCGACCCTGCCTGTGCACAGAGATAGAAGTGGACCTGAAACTATGTCTGGGTCTGATACAAGGGCAGGAGTTGGGGGAGTGAAACGAGTTCTACTGGTGAATCCCAAGAAAACCAAGAGCGGGCGGGAAAGCATTCCCGCATGAAGGAATAAAACGAATCTAATGCTCTAGGGACTGAGCGGCTGCCTCCCGAAGAAGTGGATGATAGCAGGTTCGATCATATACTATGCATGCAGCGTTTAGGCAAGACCTCGAGCATCTGTAGTCAACTTTTTGTAGATATAATTTTACGTAGTCTCTGTGGCATCCCATTCAATACCGTCAGAGACGGTTATAGTATGAAAAAAACTATGTTACCATTATGTCTTATGTCTGTTATTCATGATTAAGAATTTATTCCTGATATACTCATATGTATTGGAATTTAAATTGATGAGGGGGCACATTTCTCCCAAAAATTAGAGGAAAACAAGCACAAATAATAGCTTCCAGAGTGACAATAAAAAACGTCCGCATTAATTATATTTGGTTCGCAATGGTTCAAATTAAATCTTGCCCTAATGGTATTTACGTATTTTTTAAAAATGATTTTATATTTATTTTTAATGACCCCTAAAATTATGGATTATTTTCAGTTATTAAAATCAGTTCCTAATTTCTACTCTCACCGTATTTTACTGTTGTGGAGGGATATACACGAAATTTAAGATTATGTGCTAAAATATTCTTAAGAACGTAAATTGTGACCATAATCAAGAATTATAATAAATGGAATAATATTCGTTATGTAAATGTTTTTTCATTTCTGATTATTACTGTTATATCAAATGCTTTGTCATTTCTAATATGTAGTTGTTGATAAGTCTCTTATGTTAAGTTTTATTTTAAAGAACAGACAAATACATTATTAAACAAAAGAAAATTGTGTCATCTTAACAGAGACAACATGTATCAAATCATGAAAAATTATATGATCATCTAAAGTAGGATCACCCTAAGTACCCCCAAAACTAAGAACCTACGGATATGCTTCTATATCCTAAAAGAAATTACACTATACTTATTAATTTGTATTTTAAATCATATTAGCTTATTTTTGATGAATTTCGTTTTGTTTTAGTTTAGCATATTTTGAGCTTTCTAACGGAAATGCCTCATATAAAAAATATAATTGTTTTGAAAATAATATAAGTTTAAATTGAGAAAAACTTGTGCTTAGTTTTTATAAATTTTTATCTTATGAGGAATATTTCTGTCATTAAACCTCAACCTAAAATTTTAAAAAACGAGGTATAATTTTTATATATAATAAGAAATAAAAAACTGTTTTAATTATGTCTTCTCGAAGGGTATGAGAGATGAAAGGTAATAATGAGACATAATATTAGGTAGGACAATAGTTGTAGGGTAAGGTAGTGACCTATGTGTATGATTGGATCCTATATGGTCTCAAATTATACAAATGAAAAGGTAGATTAAGCAAATTTAGGGTTTGGGTGTTCAAATAGCAAAGCTTCTTTACTTCTTCTTTAGGGTTTCACAATGACATACTAAAAGACATAAAAGATACTGGTTCTCTTTTTGGATCCGTTGTTCTATTATATATAGGTCATTCCATCTTTCTTCTTCCCATCTACTATAAGTAATAGTGTAACATTATATATTTTTAAATAAAAATATATATAAGACCAGGCTTTACATAAATAGCATGATGGTGAATATTGAATACCTCTTCATCTTCGTATCTTCTTTTTTGAAGTTATAGGTTCGAATCCTATCAATATATTTGTTTGGTAGTAAGTATAGGGGTTAGGTGTTAGGTTGGATTAGGTTAAAATAAGATTTTCCTATATAACATAAGACCAGGTTTCAAATATGAGTTTTTAAAATTGAATGTGAGTACTATTTTTGTTGTATACAATTTAAAATTTCAACTGCAAACAGAAAAATTCTTAATTAACAAAAAAAAAACTAATATATCCATATATATAAGGGAATGATAAAATAAAATTACCCTTTGTTTTGAATGAGGGCATCAATTCAAGTGGACTGCTTCTTGGCGTCCACCTGGTCGGCGGGGTTATTATTAGTTTGCTTCCTCTTCTTCTTTTTCTTGTAAGCAATCCCTCTTGCTTTAGCTTGATAGTCCCTGACTTCCCTTAAGAAGAGGCGGATAGCCCCGTTTCCGAAGGGATTGGTCTCCGGCGAGCCGCCGTGCTCCTCGAAGGCCGCCCTGAGACGGCCCACGAGTGCATCCAAGCTCCCCCACGCTTGTCGAAGAGGACACGTGCAGGGAGCCGGGGGATCGGGCTGCCCGAAAAACACGCAGCCGTGCACGTGAACCTTAGTCTTCCCGAACTGGTCCAGGTACCGCAGGAAGTCCAGCACGTGCTGGGAGTTGCACTCCGCCAGCAACACCGCCGGCCTCTGGTTCTTCAAGTACTGTCCGAACGTGTTCCAGTCCCGCCGTTTCTGCGACTCGTACCGGCTCAGCTGCTGAGACACGCCGCCGCCGGACGACCCACCTTTTTCACCCTGATCACTCGACATGGATCACCAAGGATGGTAATTCTTCTTCTTCTTCAAGAATCAAGATAGAAGGTTTGAGAAAGAAAAGAGATCAGTTGCAGAGTGGAGAAAGATGAATATCTCATCTTTGAAGGTCTAATGAGGAGACGTTTCATGGGTCCCCTATGGAGGTGCTTTTGTTCCTCTTTTTCTTCACATCTCTCCCAATTCTTTATATATTCTATTGTTTATTTTCAATCTTCTCAAACCCCACTATATTTATTTCCCACTAATTATATCAATATTTATTACTTTTAATAAAAAAATTCATGATTACTGTTGGATACCATCATCACTACAATCATTTCACAACAATTATTATTTTTAAATATTCACACTGTGACACATATCATGGTATCTGTTTCTACATGAAACAGCGTATTACAGAATTGGATTCATTCACACATTGCTTGAGCAGCTGAGCTAGCTAGCTTTTAAAAGAAAATGATCTTATAAGCATCATACAATCATGACCATTGATTAGGGAAGGGGTAGGAGCAATGATACACATAGAAATATAGGATATTAGAATCATTATGCACCTACGTATGGGTGGCTAAATATTCATCGCTCACATAAATAATAGTTTAGTTTGGAACCTTAGAGTATCCACAAACTAGTATCACCCTAGCACTATTAAATTGTGTTTAATGAGAGAAAAACATTTGCTACCTAAAAAGAGAACATAGGTTTTAAGTGATGCTTAGTTTTTTTTGTTGAAAAGATTGAATTGTATTAAGTCAGCATATCATTTGACAAAACGCACAGAATGTTGAAGGGATCTTCGATATTTGTCAGTCAACAATACACTAATCCTAAACATTATGAACTATAACATGAGCCTGACTTCTCTACGAATATGAAAAAATCTTTGCTTAGGTAAAGCTTTTAGCTTTGCTCGGCACTCCATTACCTGCCGCCCAAAAGTGATGCCATACCTTCTTATCCATTAATGGCTTGAATGACACTGGGACAATCAGATTCAACCACTTTCGCCTTCCATCCCTCCTCATAAATCCTTATGATAACGATTCATTAATGGTAATAACCTCAATCAACTCAAGATTTTGTTCCCCGAAATAACTATTGATCTTGCACGGATGGCCCAACCTGTTTCTTTCCGACAAATCATACCTCTACCCATGTTGTCATTGTCCAACATCGCTCCATCTGTATCAATTTTTACCATACCCAAGTCCGACTTCGTCCACTTTCTGACTCCCTGTCTTTGGGTCCGGTTCAGCTCTCCTATCTTCTCCCTCGCTTGCTCCCACTCTTGAATTAGTTTTTTGTTTACAATGGTGTAATGTTAAAGTATGGGTAAACTACAAATATCTACCACAAACTTGTAGCGTTTAACTGATACCTACCTTAAAGTTTTTTTAACTGATACCTACTCAAATGTTTAGTTATATAACAAATAGCCCAAGCCGCCAGCTAAAATGACCAAAATGCCCTCAGTGATTTTTTAAATAATATTTTAAAAATAAAATTGAAGTGCTTTTTCTAAAAAAAACCGAAGTGATTTAATAAGTAAATATGTATATATAACAAAAATGATTTTAAAATAATTATTGAAGTGTAGTTGAGGGTATTTTTGTCATTTTACCTAACGACTTGGGCTATTTGTTATATAACTAAACATCTCAGTAGGTATCAGTTAAAAAAAACTTTCGGGTAAGTATCAGTTAAATACTACAAGTTTGGGGTAGGTATTTGTAATTTACCCTTAAAGTATAACTATATTATTATTATTTTTATTATTAATTTATTTTATTATTATTTTTTAGATGGTGATTTTTCTTAAACAATTCACACGTATATAATAAAACATGATTTTTATTTTATAACTAAAATATAATTTTATTTTATTAATAAAAATAAGATTTTAAAATATTTATTTATTTTGATAAAAATATACTTCTAAAATTTGAAATAATATCTAAAAATATATTTTATTTGAAGTATAAAAATAATATCAAATTTTATAAAAACGTATATTTTGGTAATTATGAAATTTAAAAAGAATAATATTTATTAAAGTACAAAAAAATCAGATCCTTAATCTTGAAGTTTTTATAAAAGACGATTTTACAGTCCAAAGTTAAAAAAAATATATATATAATAATTCTGATATTAAAAAAACATAAAATTAAGATGCATGGCAATAATAAAACAATAATAGAATAAAAATTCTCCCTCTCGTCTTGAGATACTAACCCTAGCCCTAGTCCCTAGCCGCTATGGAGTTCCTCTCTGCCACTGCCGTCCTCGCGCCGCCTGCAGCCGCTGTCGGACTGGTAGTCCCCGTGTTCCTCTATTCCATCGGGTCGCAACCCTCGCAGACCACGCCTGGTGCGGGGGGTATATATCGATGGGATTAGATCCTCATCCATATCCATTCACCTTCTTCTTCCCTCGCCATCCCTCCCACTGTCTTGTCGGCGTCTAGCCCGATCGTTTTGGGACCCCAATTCTCTTCCCAGCCGATGTCGGCTGAGTTTCCTGATCCATCCCCTTCTCCGCCGCTTGATGCCCTAGGTCGGGCTACACGGGGGGCTGGGATGCCATCCGACTCACGCCACGAGGCGACGCGGCTTCGACCGAACCCTAACCCAACTCCCTGGACCCACCATGACCATGCTTTGGTGGCTGGGTTGACTAGGACACGGCATGGAGGTGCGCCTACGCAATATATTCCCCCTCGTTTCATGGAGGCGGGGACGATCAGGGATGTGACGGAAACCTCGGTGTTCTCCTCGGTCACAATGATGAAAACCCGACTCGAGCGTCTGATTTGCGATCGCTATGGGGTGAGAAGGAGTACGGTGAAGCCTAATCCATGTTCGTCCAGTTGGTCTAGACACGGAGGCGGAGGAGGGTTTGGATACCTTTTAGCTGGGCAGGCCCCGATACTACCTATAGGGCTCTCTACCTTTGACCTCAAGGATGGAGGCACCGACTACTATGGGAACCACGGCTCGGAGGAGAGCCCGGACATAGGCTTCGACCCGGTATCCTCAGAGTCATCTCCCGGCGTATCAGCGAGGACTATTGCGCTTCAATGCGGCATGAGGGCCTCGCCCACGCGTCAGACGCCCCGTTGGGGCACCGCCGTAGTCCTTTGGAGGGTCTGGTGGAGATGGTGATGCATTGGGTTGGGAGCGGGAGCTTGAGGCCCCAACCCTGGTGTAATAACCACTCCCGGTCAACGCTAGTCAAATCTGCGAAAAACAGGAAAATTTAAAAAAATTCAGCAGACACTTGATTGAACCTAAATTTGACCCCGAGGGTCATACCGGACTTAAGTTGACCCGATATTGACCAAAGTGAGTTCCAGGGGACTCAGGGCAACTTTCTGATCAATTTGGGAAATGTTGACTTTTCGCTGGAAAAGTCAACCGAGCGACGTTTTGATCCATTCGAGGACCGTTTTGGATCCAAAAAGCTTAGTCGTCGTCGCAGCGGTCTTAGTTGAGCCGTTTCCTTGTAGCCCATCAAGTTTCGTAATTTCTTGGAAAAAGTGCCTGTTCGGGGCCCGAAACGTCCGAATTTCGCGAATCTGAATGAAAAATATCTGGTAGATATTTTCCCAAAAAGGTGTGGGACCCATCTTGCCACTTGTCAAACAAGTGGTGGTGTTAGGTTTATGGGGTAAAACAAGAAGACATTGAGAGAGGGGGGTTCGGCCATAAGGTGGAAAATGGGGGGAAAATAGAAAAGGCTGTGTTTTAGAAAGAGAAAGAAGAGAGAAGAAAGGGAGAGAAGGAAGAGGAAGCTTGGGAGGTTTTGGCCACTATTCACGAGCTCAACCTTTGGATCGTCTCAACGTTGCAAGAATCGAACTCCCCTCGTCTTCCTCTACGGTAATCACCAAACCGATCTTCGATTTGTTTAATTTTGAAAGTTAGGGTTTGAGTAAAACTATTAGTTTAGGGTTGTATTGAGGTTGGGGAATCGTTGGAGACGTTTTGGAGACATTTTGGGGTGAAGGGGGACGTTTTCCGGTGACCGGGAGCTCGGGAGGAGCTCCGGCCACCATAGAGGGGTGGCCGGCCACCATGTGGGGCGGTTGGCCGGAGCTAGGGCCAGCCACCACCATGGTGGGCCGGGCCCCAAAGAGCCCTAGCCACCCACGGCCAAGCTTGGCCGGTGGGGCCCACATGCTCGGGTGATCGGGTTTTTGTGTTGGTTGGTTTAGAACATTCCCCGGATCATTTATCCACAACCGGATCGAAATTTGGAATTAAATTGGAAAAGTTGTAATTAACGGGTTTTAGAAACTTGAAACGCAAATTAAATGACTCGGAAGTCGTAATTCGATTCCGTCGAGGGCCTAGGAACCCTTGAATTATTCTAAGACCGTAGAAACGAAAACGGGAATTTTCGGAGCCCCGGAAGGGCGTTTCCAAAACCCGGGAAGATTCGCCATGTCGAGCGAATCAGGCTTTTCCGGGTCCAATATCGACAATGTCGAGTAATTGGGGAGTTTGGGAGTGATCGACATTGTCGGGGTTACTTTTGGGCGTCGGGTTTATTAAATTCAGTTTATGCCTGCAAGCTTAAAAGAGTTTAAAATTGTGTTCTTGTTAGATCGTGCTGCAGACCGAGGAAAGGGAAAGCTAGGCGAGTGACCGAGATCACGCTGGAGCTTAATTGTGCGCTTTTGGAGAAAGCATACGAGGTAGGGAAAAGTAGCCGGATCTCGGCCCTGACTAGGGAAAGTTAACAGTAGAAATGCATGTGACACTGGGGTGTCGTGGGTTAAGTAGGTTTATCGAATATTAGAAAGGTAGGCGACACCGGGTAGTGTCATATGATTTGGGAACGTATCGAACATTGGAATTGCATGTGACACTTAGTAGTGTCGTAGGAGCAGAGAACTTATCGATATTAGAGTTACTGGAGGCATATGACCATGCCCGGAGGTTGATTGTGAACTTATCGATATTAGAGCTACTGGAGGCATATGACCATGCCCGGAGGTTGATTGTGTAAATTGTGTCTTGGGTGGCCATGAGAGCCCGTGTTACTGTTGTGTCTTGGGTGGCCATGAGAGCCCGTGTTACTGTTGTGTCTTGGGTGGCCATGAGAGCCCGTGTTACTGTTGTGTCTTGGGTGGCCATGAGAGCCCGTGTTACAGTTGTGTCTTGGGTGGCCATGAGAGCCCGTGTTACTGTTGTGTATTGGGTGGCCATGAGAGCCCGTGTTACTGTTGTGTCTTGGGTGGCCATTAGAGCCCGTGTTACTGTTGTGTCTTGGGTGGCCATGAGAGCCCGTGTTTTACTGTTGGTGTGTCTTGGGAGGCCGTGAGTGCCCGTGGGGTTGTTGAGCCCGCGAGTTATTGTCGGTGAGTCTTGGGAGGCCGTGAGTGCCCGTGGGGTTGTTGAGCCCGTGAGTTACTGTTGGTGTGTCTTGGGAGGCCGTGAGTGCCCGTGGGGTTGTTGAGCCCGTGAGTTATTGTCGGTGAACCTTGGGAGGCCGTGAGTGCTCGTGGGGTTGTTGAGCCCGTGAGTTACTGTTGGTGTGTCTTGGGAGGTCGTGAGTGCCCGTGGGGTTGTTGAGCCCGTGGGTTATTGTCGGTGTGTCTTGGGTGGCCGTGAGTGCCCGTGGGGTTGTTGAGTCCGTGTTTTACTGTTGGTGTCTTGGGTGGCCATGAGTGCCTGTGGAGTGTTGAACCTGTGTTGTTGCTGTTGTCGAACTTTTCTTGTGATTGTGATTGTGTTTGCCCGAGGTTAGTGACCCGACTTTGTGTCGGGAAGTGGTGTGGAATTTGGCTGGCTTACCTGACAGGGATCGGTAAGTTGCGAGCGTTCTTTGGCTAGCCTGCCCGAGTTCAAGTCTCGGTAGGTTGTGAGCGTTTTTAAGCGGTGAGAGGGCAGCTCCCCTTCCGACTAGCTATCGGAAAAGTAGCTCGGTTTATCGCCAACAGGTCGACCGCTTGGAGCCTAACAGGGATCGCCAAAGCGTGTGGGGCAGGCTCGAGCCCAGCCGGTTAGCAACCGGCACTGAGCAGCTGACAGGAATGCGATCCTTTGTGATCTTGTCTGGTATGCGATCCTTTGCGATCTTGTTTGGTGTGCAATCCTTTGTGATCTTGGGTGTTGCGTGGTTGTCTGTCGTGTCTTTGGAGGAGGTCGTCAATCGTTGTGTCAGGTCTACTTTACGTGTCCGAGTGTTGAGTCGGTTGAGGAAAGTATCAGTGTGTGGGTGTCAGTCGGGTTACTTGAGTTTGGGGATAGTGATCCCCGGTGTTGAGTTGGTTGTTGGTGTTACCGGCATTATCTGCTAAGTATGCTGTAGTCAGTCTGTTATCCGTGGTGGTGAGCGAACGCTCACCCCTAGCTGCTTTTCCTACAGGTACCGGTCGCAGGTTGGACTAGGTGAGCTTCCAAAGCTTGAAGAGCTAGGAGCGGGATTCTGGGTTTATTTTGAGTCTAGCGACGGATACCATGCTTTGTCCACTTGTTGGGACGTATTTTGAGTTGTAAATATTATTTTGTTGAACAAATGGTGGTTTTAAAGTGATTTATGTAAAAGGTTTCAAAATGTTTTATTATTTCAAAACGTTCGCGTCCCGAGTTCGGTTTACTGAAATTGAGGCGTGACACCTGGTGACAATGGATCTGATACCTAAGGCTCGGTCATCTCGAGGGATGGGAACCGGGGTAACAATGGACCCAGTACCTAACCCGAATCCCCAAGCCCTCACCTGGGATGTCGGCCAAGTGCCCGCGATAGGGCTTCATGGGTGGTCCTACACGAGAGCCCCGACTTTTGTACATGGGAACATCCGGCGAGGGGATGGTGGAGATCATCTCTCTGCTGATTCGATTGCTGCCCTGCGGTCGAGGGAGTGGGGTGGAAGTGGAGGTGGTGGTCGCGCCCACCCATGAGCGCGTGTTGTGAAGGTCTCGTGTGCCATTGGTTCATAGGAGCGCAACTACTGATGTGTGGGAAGGGGTGGTGCCCGCGTCTGGCTGGCACGTAAAATCATAGGCGGGGAGATGCCCCGCTGGGAGGAATGAGACATCAACTGAGCATCAGGGACTAGCCTTGGGAGGGGTCCCTAGATGATTCATTGTCTCCTACCACCACTACTACTGTAAAGGTCCCTTAGGATCTCTGGTACCCCGTTCCCCCTCCTCGCCTTCTTTATTTTCCCATGGGCGTCAAAATACCGTCCATGACGGTTCTTGTAAGAACCGCCCCCGGTCGATCCCGGTCGAATCGGTGAAATTCGGCAAAGTTTGACTTTCGGCCAGAAAAGTCAACTGATGACTCCGGAAGTCATTCGGGACCTTTCCGGGGCCCAAAAAGCTTAGTCGTCATCACGGTTGGCTTAGTTCGACAATTTCCTTTCGTTTAACTGTAATATTGGTAAAAGTCAACTTTGGTCAAATCCGAACCTATTGGACTGCTGGTTTTTAATTAAAGGAGAAGGGTCCCCACTATGTCACATGTCACTAGTGGTTTAGAGGAAAAGAAAGAGGCTCAAATGACCTCTCTACCCTCACTAGTTGTCCACAAAAGGGATAAGAACTAAGGGGTTTTTGGTCTTTTCCATCTCTAGGTCTTTTTAAGGCATTGGATGACACAAAATCAGATTTATTCCCTTGTGGCAGCCGAAAATTGAGAGAGAAAGGAGAGCTTGGAGCTTCCATGGTGTCATGAAGAAAAAGCAAGAGAAAAAGGAGACATTTTGTATCAATCTCTACCCAAATCCTCTCTAAACTCCCTTCATCTTTATCAACTCATTCTCCTAGAGGTTTCTATATCCTTAACTCTTCATTTCAATCACTTTTTATGGGTTTTCCTTGGGTTTTGCTAGAAGTTGTTGGGTTTGATTCTCTTTATGTTAGATGTTGTTGTAGAGAAGTATTGGTTTATTTGTGGTTGAAATCCTTGAGTTTTAATGGGTTTTTGGTTTGATTTTGATTTGGAAAATCCTTGGATACTTGTTGGCTTGTTGGTTCCTACCTTAGGTAGAGGAGCTTTGATGTTATTTAACTGATTTGGGAGTTTTGATGGACTGAAAATAGAGTTTTTCTGTTGATTTTCGGGGAAAAGGAGCTGGAGGTTGAAGAAGTGCGAAACTGCCCAGATCTACCACGGATCCGTGACGGATACCGTGACGGGCGACGTCACGGCTCCGTGACGGCACGTGTCACGGTCTCGTGACGTCATCCGTGACAGGAGGTGTCACAGTTCCGTGACCCATTCCGTGGCAGACCAGTTTTGAGTTCTTTTGGGGTGTTTTTCATAAATTTCGATCCTTGTTGTGAACCGGACTTTTGGGGATGTTTTTGGGACCTTGTTTGCACTTTGGTTAGTCTTTAATTAGAGTTTAATTGTGATCCAAGATCTTGGGATCGAGCTCGAGGGACGAAGACTACTTGAACCCACGAGAGGACGGAGAGGAGGCTAGCCGGACCGCTGTTGATAGGAGTATTTGTTCGTAGGAAGACCACAAGGTAGGGAAAGTACTAACTCCTCGTGCATTTCAATACTAGTATGCCTATTAGGTTAATAAAATCGGAAAGGTCCTAGAATTGCATATAGGATGCGAATAACTAGAATAATCGTCTTTCAATTACTAATAAACGAACGTGTCTAGTATGCATGTGTAGGATGTGAATAACTAGCTTAACTCGCTTTCAATACTTGGGAATTGTTTTACTGGTAGAAAGGCCGAGATGAGCCCTAGGATTGTTTGTGTTTCCCTCACATGCTTGGTTGCCTAGTTTGGATAATATAAGAGTCTAATGCAACTAGATAACTTGAATGATTGAACCTTGAATGCTTGAATGGTTACTTGATCGAATGCTTGGATGAATGATTGTATGAATGATGAGTGTAATTGATTGTGCTAAATGGCATATGATCGGGTGATTGATAGACTGATGGAGTGCGATCGGTAAGTATATCGGTAAGTGTAAAGTTACGGTGGTTCATGTGGTGTGTTGTGATAGAATTGTGATGTGCTAAGCGTTGGTTGTTCTATGGTTGTTTAGTATATTACTCTCTTGTGGATCTTTGAGTTGAGCTCTATATTAGTATGGCACCCACACTGCGGTGTGGGGTAGTGTCTGTAAGGTACATACACTAAAGGGAATACTAGTGTGGGGTAGTACCTAAGCCGATGACTTGCGATCCGGTATGGTACCCACACCAACGGGAATACTGGTGTGGGGTAGTATCATAGCCGGTGGATTGGACCCTGCGGGGCATTGCTTATTGGACCCTGCGGGGCATTGATTATTGGACCATGCGGGGTATTGGTTATTGGACCCTGCGGGGCAATTGGATGGTTTACCCTGCGGGGATTGGTTACTTGTTGATTCACCCGTGTGAATGCGTCCTGCGGGAGCATTACCTCGGTTCCCGATGACTCATGGTCCTTTGGAGACGTTTCCGAGGGTCCCGACGAATGCGTCCTCATATGGGTGTTTCCGGTATTCTCGACGTTATACGTCTTTGTGATGTCATGCATCTCCTCTGGGCCGAGGAAAAATCCGATATGACACAAGAAGTATTGTGGATCGGAGGGTAGTGACTTCATGTCCCACGACATTACTTAAATGTTCTACCTTCCATTGATTGTTATGAAGTGTATTGCTTTCCTTTACTTCTATAATTATTCACTGTGCTCTTAAAGGCGTCAACTACCGATTCATTTTCATATTTGAATATCTTCTCGATCCTTTTTATCATTGTTACTCGAACAATATTATAAATTTCCTGTTGATTAACTTAAAGGATGCCTGGTTATTTATTTTCCCTATTGAGCGTAAGCTCACCCCTACTTGTTTGTTTACTGTTATTTCAGGAGCTTCTGGATGTTTTGAGGGTTGTTTTAGAGATGTGGTGGTCTACGTTGTTGAACTTTATTTATATTACACTTCATGTTGAGCTTTGACTCTTTATTCGAGATTTTGGATCATATTATCTGAGAAATTGATTGGAACTCATTTGAGCTTTAAAGGATTTTATTACCGTTTTACTATTCTTTTCTCGTTCAAATTCAAGTCACGTCTCGAGTCCGGCCAAAACCGGATTTGGGGCGTGACAGTTCTGGTACTACAAGGGTCAGTGAACTAGTGTTCGCTCGTACTGACCTTTCATGGTCGAGGAGCATGTTCCTCGAGGCATTTCGATGTAATCATTCTTAAAAAGTTATAAAATTGCAATTTGTCGTTCAAAAAAAAAGATGCATGGAAATACAACAGTGTATCATATCACGTACCTCATTTAAACATTTCAAATATTAATGCGTCTGGGCCTGATGCTGATTTTGGGCCTACGTTAGGCCTAGTTGCGCAACCATGGAGTTGCTCATGCAGCATCCACAAGTCCTCGCCCTTTGTTGGTTATTTCGCTTGATCAGCTAGTGGTCGATGTTGTGGATGCTCAACCAAAGTCGGTCTCTCAGTTGTCACCGACTCCTTCCCCTTCTCTACATTAAAGTTTCGATCATGATTTTCCGGTGTGGTCGCCTAAATCAATAAAGAAGGTCAAAGGGAAAAGAAAGAAGAAACATCAACAACCTTTTAGAGTGACTACTCGTTCACTTTGTATGAGTGATAGTGACATTCTAGAAGCTCAGCGTCGAAGCGAGACTTGGAGACATTTTGTTGCTACAGGGACTATGCTGAAGGCTGGAATGGATGACGCAGTTATATCCTTGACTTCTTCGTGAGGCCTCGGTTGTCTCTATCCTATAAGGACTCTTTCTTTTTGTTGGTTGATATTTTTTTTCCTTTTCTTTGTTTCTCGTTTTAAAGGAGATTCTCCTACTTTGTGGTAGAGTCTCTTTGAAGGTCATTTGAAGATAGCCTTTTGGCAGTCCTTCCTTTTTACCCTATCTTGGGGTCAGAGGTTTTAATAAAACCATCATTTATCAAAAAAATAATTTATTAACGCTATCTTTTAGAAAAGAAAATAATATATATATATAGGGGCACTTTCACATGTTACCCCACCTTGTGTTGTTACATAGCCTTAAATTATTACCCAAATCTAAACCATTAAATTTCGTAATCTAAATGGTTGTAGATTTGCAGCCTCAATTATTCATAAATTAAATAAAAGTATCAAGCAAAGGGTAGTTTTGTAATTCTGCCTCTCCTAAAAATTACTGCAGAATTTTTATTTTTTACTATCAATCTGTTTTTTAACATTTTATTTAAAAAAATTAATATTCAATTTTTTATTTCAAATTTCAAAAAACTACATAATATTATTTATAATATTACAGAAATTTTTATAGAATGTTAACAAAATTTCATATATTTTTTATTGGAGATTTCAAATTTTAAATAGATAAAATCATATCATAAATTACATAATTAAATAAAATTTGTTACATAATACAATGAAAAAAGTTACAAACCAATTGATAAATCGTTATATACTACAATAGACAAAGTTACAGAACTGGAAACATTCCAAAAATGTTACTACAACAATTACAAAATATTATACAAGGTGTTACAGAATAGTACCCTGAAAAATACACAAACTTTATACAATGGTTACAAAAAGTTACACTGAAAGTTACAAAATACTATACAAGGTGTTACAGAAAAGTACCCTGAAAGATACACAAACTTTATACAATGGTTACAAAAAGTTACACTGAAAGTTACAAAACTTTGTAACTTGCAAAAAACTACACCAACAATTGAGTTACAGAATTCAAACCTTGTTATTCAAGCATATTATATGAAAAGTTATATAACAATACACTAGACTTTACACAACCAGATTAACAAATCCTAAGAAAACAGATCTAATATTACAATTGCATCAAGAACAAACAGAGAATGCCCAAAACAGAGCAGATTTTTTTTACTGTCACAAAATGAAACTAAAAACCAAGGAACAACAATCAAATACTAAACTGAACTTTAAACAAGTCAAAAAAAACAAAAATTATACATAATTTTTCCGGAAGATTTTCATAATTTTTCAATGAACTAAGTTTCAACAAAAAAAAAAGTGTTCCAAACAAATCAGTACAACTTCCTACAATAAGCTAGGCAATAACAATGTTACAAAGTTATACACTTTTGATTACATGATTTTAATAGGAAAGTTTCAGAAATTTTCAGTACTGCTTCCTACAAAAAGCTAGGAAATAACAACCCATTTTCAATTCCAAAACCTAAATCCCAGTCTCATGAACAAAGCAATAAAATTCCAAAACCTAAACCCCCAATCTCATGAACAAACCAATCAAACAACTCTGCAACTTATAATGAAATTTCCTAAAACACAGTAATTAACAAGAACAAATTAACCGTACAACAGATCAATCAACAAACCCTAAAAATGAATAGAATCATGAGCTCAAACCCATGTACAAGTTCTCCTCGTCGCCGGACAGGTAAGATCGATGGCTCAAACCTTATTCACGGCGAATTCTGATCCTCCACGAAGCCTAGGCAGCGAGCTACTTCTTCACGAGGAGCATGGATGGTGGTGGAAGCATGAGCTCGAGCAAGGTAGACAACACATAGAGGGCGTCGCGATCAAAAAAACAAAGCTCGTGCAAACTCACCGAAGATACGACCACGGTCCAGACCCGTGCGCGGAGGAGGTTGCAACGACGGGAGAACTGATCCGGATCGGCTTGACGGAAATGGATGGTGGCGGCGGCGTCCTCGCTTCGCGAGATCCTAAAAGGAGCGGCTCTCGCCAAGAGTTGCAGATCCTGGACGGTGGAAGAGAACGATTGGAGGTGGCGAGGCACGGTTGTGGACAGCTGCGTGGGGAAGGGGGAGGGAGATAGACGGCGACGCACAGTTGTGAGGGAGAAGCTCGACCATCTGCTCGGGCAAGAGGGCGGCAGATTCGCTTGCTTGAGAGAGAAATGAGGTTATGATGAATTAACGTATCAGTGGGTTAGGGTTAGAGTAATAGAAAGATAAAAGGACCAATTTGTCCTTGTTAAAAGGTAAATTACAGAATAATAAATATAGTTCATGGTAATTACGGATGTGTGCCATTGAATTTTCAGCCATTAGATCAACTTGATCTAAAGGCTTAAATTGAGGTAACAAGTAACATTTTAAGAATAGGTAACATTTGAAAGTGTTCCTATATATATATATATATATAAAGTAGGGATCCAAGCGCTACCGGCCCATGAGGCGGTAGCGGGACCGGACCATCAACCAAGCATAACCCACACAACGCACGCGTCCGTTTCTCGCTGGTTTAGCGTTAGCATAGTATCCAATAGCCATGGGCTGTTGCTATATCTTCTTTTTTTTCATTTTTATAGCAATTATTGTATATATGGATGAAAGCAAAATGTTTTTTTTTGAAACAAGTAAACTGGGGAAGTGCGTTGCTATAAAATGTAAATCATATAAAGTAATGCGTAAAAATATTGGGTTCTAGATATATGTCTTGGTTTCCAGTAGTCAATCCGGCGCTCATGGACCCGCAGAAACAGTCCAATTTGGATCGCAGACACTACCTAAAGACATCCCCTTACCAGTATTCCAAAAGTACAAAACAGAATGAAACACAAACGACCTAAGATCCAAATCCTAAAACAATGCATCAAACGAAACCAAACTAATAACCAAAATAACGAACCATAAAGGTCCTTATTGAAACAGATGACGTCAACCCAGAGGATCCTACAATGGTTCCCTCCGTTCTTCCTCCCTATGCTAGGATGTCGTGGAGAAAATTATCCCCTTACCGTCCCGTCCCCCGGATCCCAAACCCACCTACCGGCTATCTTCCGCTCGTTTTTCAATAGTTGTCCTTTAATGGTCACCACATGGGAGACGCATGTTCTAAGAATAGACGAGATTCGTACCTGATATTCACCGGAGAAGGGGAACATCTGAGGACGGAGTGGAAGCCTCTTTGCTTGAGAGGGTGATGGCCCGAGGGAGGTGGAGCAATGGAGGCGACGAAGAAGACAACCATGACAGCTAGCGGTGGTCCGCGACGATGTAAGAAGGAGGCGGCTAGGGTTTTTCCCTTTGGCAGCTAAGGTTCTTCCCTCTTGATGGAGGCAAAATGTTAAGCGGTAGTAAAACGCTAAAATGACAAGAGGCCTTATAGCACGTACAACATGCCGAATCGAGCCTCAAACCACAACCCGAGGATTTTCAATTTAGCGGTTTATAGTTGTGGGTCGCGGGTCGCGCGTTGTGGAACGCATTTTCTACGGCCACGAACCGCTAAATCGCGGGTCGTGGTCGCGACCCGCGACTCACGCATCACTGTTTCGGTTTGCTGGTCGCTGGTCACGCGCTAGCCAATGAGGCGGCGACACGTTGCCAAGCCGAGAAAAAAAATTCGACCGTTGCCAACGTTCGGTAACGATAACTTTTAAAAAATACAAAATACTCACAAAATCAATCTATAAATACACCCCCACCCTCATTCTCCAATAACACCAACAACATTCTCTCAATTTTCTCTCTCAAAATCAAAATTTTCTCTCCTAAACTTCGATACAAAATGTCTGACGAGGAGTGTCCATCGTATGAGGAGTTGGCAACCCAAATATGTTTAGTGGAAGAACGACTCCAGCGAAAGGTTGAGAGAGGCATAGAAAGAGCAATGACAAGGATCAACGCACTGTGGAAGATGATCGAATGTGAGGAACCTTTCCGATGAGAGACTAATAGAGGTTGTCTCGAAGTTCACGACCACCTAATGAAGGATTATTTTGCCGATCATCCCAAGTATGGGCCCGATATGTTTAGGCGTCGATTTCGTATGTACCGACCACTTTTTCAACAGGTGATGGACAAGGTAGCGGAACATGACGATTACTTCATTCGAAACGGGGACGCTGTAGGACGTTTGGGGTTATCAACGCGCCAAAAATGCACCACCGCGATACGGATGCTTGCGTATGGGTGCTCGACCGATCAGTTGGACGAATCCCTACGAATTAGGGTAAGTACCATACTCGAATGTGTACGCCACTTTTGCATGGCCGTTGTTGAGGTTTTCAGGGATGAGTAAGAGCGTAACACCAACACCGAAGGACTTGATCCGATTACTCGAATCGGGGTATAACCGAGGGTTCCCCAACATGGTTGGGAGTCTTGACTACATGCATTGGGAGTGGAAGAATTACTCAACCGCATTGCAAGGATCCCATGGTCGGGGAGATCACCATGAGGATTCCACCGTTATGCTAGAAGTTGTAACGTCCCGTGAATTTTGGATTTGACATTCCTTTTTTGGGATGGCTGGCTCGAACAACGACATCAATGTCCTCAACAACAACCACTTATTGCACGACGCTTTTCATGACCGTGAGCTTGTCGTGGAGTACGATATCAACGATCATTGTTAAGTCCGACCTTATTATTTGGTGGACGGTACTTACCCATCATGAAGTCGGTTCGTGAAGTCTATTCGCCATCCCTATACTCACAAATAGAATTTTTTGCTAAATTTTCAAGAAGGTTATCAGAAAGATATTGAACGAGCTTTCGGAGCCCTCCAAGAACGGTGGGACATCATTTCCCGTCCCGCTCGTGTTTGGAACAAGTATGGTTTGGATGATATCATGCACACTTGAATCATTCTATACAACATGATTGTAGAGGATGAACGCGACCGGTACGAAGCAGGAGATGATGAGTTGTGGTACGACCCCGCTCCAGAAATACCATATTGGACACCACCTGGACGATGGTACCGAGGAGGGCCCATGGCCTACCGAGAACGGTTGGGTGCTCGACTTAGTGTCACAAATGATCAGACCCACCAACAACTACAAGATGAACTGATTGAGCACATATGGGGTCGGTTTGGAGCGCATAACCATTCCGACGACGAGTAAGAAATCTTTCTATATGCAATACTTGTGTACTTGATGCTATTATTTGACGATGAATAAAATTATAAATTTCAATTTATTTTAATTTATGTTATTATTAATTATTATTTTCAAATTTATTTCAATTTTATATAAAATTTATTGTTTCAATAAAGAATTTAATAAATTCAGCAAAATATCAATTCAACTTCTAGTCAGCATCCACTCACAACCTGAGCCCCAACCCAAGTCCCCACCTGGTTTTCACCACTGTGAAACACAGTTAAATTTAAGGGCTGGGAACCATTATCTTGCACAGTCAGCATACGAGCCCATAACCCGAGCCCATAACCCAAGCTTTTGTGTTGTACATGCCCTTGAGCATTAAGTGAGAATTAGTTGGGGAAAATGCTAGGTGTTAATAGGGTGACAAGAGGTCTCAAGCACTAGGTGGGAATTAGTTGGAAAAAAATTCTAGGCGTTTTAGTAGGGCGACAAGAGGTCTTAAGTATTAGGTGGAAATTAGTTCGGGATTAATCGAAATTGCATTTTTTTTTAAATTATTAATAATGTGCATAAATACTATCAAAATATGAGTTATATTATATAAACTTTTTAAATAAATATTTAAGAGGTATATATTTACTTTCTATAATTATTAAATCTATAGTTAACTTAAAAGAAAGAAAAAATGTTCTTAGAGGGTTCTATCGTTTCTCTCGATTCCCTTCCAGTGTATTAACGTCACCTTCACCCTTCAATTCTACACCTCTCCCACCCGACGATCACTGTACCATTTGTTACTCCATTTGGCTCTAACACCCCACGTAAAGCCTACTGTGATACCTGCACCTACACTGAGCCCTAAGGAGACAAATGATGGGATCAAGACTGACCCTCGTCCTGTCCCGTCAATCCCTGTCATGCCACCAGCACCCACGCGAGAATTTATAAAGTTATAGCGCATCCAACGACCTCAATGTCTCATACACCGACCCACCATCCCTCCCTCTCGGTCCTTACCTGTAATGGCTCCAAAGGCTCCCCCTTCCTCCATCTTTAGATCCACATCAAGGCCGAAACTAGACACGCCTCTCTGTAGCTCTCCAGCACCCTTTATCGAGATGACGAAAGGTAATCCACTAACTTCCTCGGTCGTCTCTATTATGCCAGGAATGGTCCCGTACCGCGCCAACTACCCGGGATGAGGAGGCTTGCTACAACTGCCGAGGAATACGTGGCAGGCTCACCTAGGCGTGCAAAAAATATCCTTCCCCCATCTATACCACCGCTTACGGATCCCTTCCCAACTCGTCGGCCTCAACACTTCTCGGGGCCTAGCAACACAAGCCGTGAACTACCATCGGGAACAGATGAACCATCAAGGAGAAGAAGATGTTTTTCCTCATGCGCTATCTGGCAAACCGACCCGAAAGACCACTCTGAGGGGCTATGTTAGGGGTGACATGTATATGGACACACCGTCGCGCCTGGTGCAAGACTTGGGTCCAAAGTGAGAAACAGACATCAGGCCGTAGGAAACCATTCTAGATACAGGGGTTTGTATGACGCACACCTATGAGAGACCTCATTTCCACTGTTGTCATCATTCGCTAGACAAGACCAATCGGGCAACCCGAGACCCGTCTCCGACCTAGGATCTCTTGCCTTAGGTAATACTGTTAAGGGGGCAGACCACATTAAGGCCGACCAGCCCATTCAACACACTAGAAGGAGTCGAACCCTGGGACTTGAAGAGGCAAAGGAAACACATGACCTCTTGCCTACCTCGAGAATAAGGTTGGTTGTCACAACATCCTTGGAAGCTTCCAAGACCCCCTTGGAGATACAAGATCGGACCTTCTGGAAAAGGGAGGAACAACCCTGAGGACCCCAAAGATGAACAAGACGAGACCCTCTCAACAGTTTCGTCAAAGCTTATGAAGGACCTCCCCAGCAACGAGGTGTGTCTAGGGAAACACACATCGCCCTGTCAAGTTTGTCTTACACCCGAACTCATACTTCCCCTATTCCCTGGGTTATTCCCCGGATGTTTGTTGTCCCATCAAGCGCCCCGCATCCATAGCTCCAGACATCTACAAGTCGAGACAAGTAGTGATTACAACCGACGTACTAATGTCGATATAACCCTTAGAGGCATTGGCCTCCCCTTTACTCATCCTAGTATAACCGGGTATTTCGTTGTATAGTAAACGATTGTTGTCTACATAATAGATCTTTTTCTTAATCTTTCTTTTCATAATTATGTTTTTTGTCAGATTTTGGTTCTACATCAATAAAATCTCCTTTATTGTGCTAAAAAATACATATATTTAAAAAAATGTTAATAATAAACATTATTTTAATAATGATAACAATAAATATATAGAATGATCAGTTATAAAGATTTAAGATAAAAACATAAAAATGGGATCGGTATTGTAAAAATATCCGTCTAGACGTGGACTAATCTCGATTTTTACTATAGTGTCTAAAGTAGTCTAATCCGCCTGAAACCTTATGATTTATTAAAATCAAATCGATGTTGTAAAAATAAGTTCCTAGATGATTGCCTTAGTCGATTACGACCATGTACATAATTATATTTGTATTAAAAGACTATACATGAACTTATCACAAACTAAGTGTCGTCATAACTTTATAAATTAAACTAAAATTAATTCTTAGATCCATATTTGCGTACTATAACAATGTAATCTTCTCTCTCAAGTCTCGAGAGTAAACCCTAGCCCTAGCCTCTACGACTATAGTGCTCCCTAACTTTTTCTCCGTTGCCGACACCATTATTGACGTTGCTGCTGCAACTGCCGGCTCTACCATGTCGTCTCTAGTGTATCCTTCTCCCTCGAAGATCTCGCTCTGTTCTCCTGAGGTGGTTCCGCCTTTAAAGTCCCAGCGTAGGAGGAAGCCGAAGCAAACCCTAACTGGGCTTCTATTTGCGCCTCCTTCTCTCTCGGTGGAACCACAATTTCTTATACTCCCTACGGCCTTGTATCCTTCACGATAGGAGCCTCCACGTCGCACCTTTCTGGGAAACCGCGTTGGGGTCGACCGGTGAAGGCTAAGCCCGTTGCTTCAGCTGCAAACAATCCCCATTTGGATCTCCCTCCGCCGCCTCTGGTTGCCTCCTCTCCTATTCCTTTTGTTCCTTGTTACCCTACTCCCCGCGCTCCTCCATCGCCTTCTCTACTCGCAAATCCTAAGGTCGTTGGTTCTTCGCCTCCGAGCCCTAGGCCTAATATCCCTCCAGATTTTGTGAAGGTTGCACCGTCCATTTGTGAGGCTGCAATACCCCTATTGTATCAGGATCCTCTCAAGGTAAAGAATCCCCTAGTGGATCACGAGGGGCATCGGTGAAGGCGGTGTTAGACAGAACCGTGGCCCCTAACGCGGTGAGGATCCCTCTCATTACAGCACTGCTTACCACGCCTCTGGGTATGGTTCGTTGGCGTCAGGTGCTCAGGATTCGCGAGGCCAGCCCGACTCCGGGACCATCAGGATTATTGGAGTCCCTCGAGTCCAGCCTTGCCAGTCTTCAGGACGAAATCTCATCTTGCTCGCTGGAGGAGGAGGAACAAGAGATCCTCGTCTTGTATTCCCCGCAAGATCCTTCGATTATTACCCGCCAGAAATTCGCAATGATGAGTAAGCTCTGGTCCTTTAAACCGCCTCGAAATGAGGTTCTCCTCTGGATCATCACCAAGGCATGAGGTAGAGCTGCATAGGGCCTTGTGATCAAGGACATCGGACCTGAAATCTTCAGGTTCGGAGGCGCATGCATGGGTCCGGGACAATGAGCCATGGTGTTTTAACAGACGTCCACTCCTCCTTAAGGACTTGGACCCGATGGCTAGGTAGCCTCCTGCTCTTGACCGGCTCCAGCTTTGGGTTCATGTCCACGGGATTCCTCCGTTAGTACGGACTCGGACATCGACGCTCGGGATGTGTGTGGAGGTATCATGTGATATATGGGATAGTTGTTAGGGAGGGACTGTGAAGGTTCGATTTTGGAACCTGGTAGAGCGCCCCTTGCGCCGACATCTACTGATGCGGTTCAAGGAGTTTCCGAACCCGATTCGGTCTTTTCACGTACACCAAATTTCCATCCTTCTGCTACAATTGTGGGATGATTGACCATACTGCAAAGGAGTGACCGGGAAACTATGAACGGGTCGCTTTTCGATTCCTCTATCTTGGAGTTTCAAAGGGATAAGGGAGAAAAGTGGTATGTGATTGACTGGAATACCCAGGGACCTCGGTTGGAGACCAGGACTGTATCCCCAGGCACTATACCTAAGGGCGTCTTGCCTCAAGGAAAGGGCACTGTACCTAGGGGTCTAGGGGCTCGTGGCATTACCTAGGCGGGGGCGGTGGACCTCGGTTGGTGTAACTAGAGGACCGGTCAGCTATTTGGGAGCAAGAGAACCGAAGTTTCAGGTTTTCTTGGCCCCATCGGCAGGCCTGAACTTGGACCCAGACCTAGGGCTAGAGCTGATTCTAGAGCTACGGACGGTAGCGGTAGAGTGGAGAAGGGTTCGGCTGGTGAACCCCGGGATGATCAGGTGAGGACTGGTAAGAAGCCCCTCCAGGAGGAAAGTTAGGTCCCCAAGCTTCAGGGACTAGCTCCGGGAGGGGTCCTTGGTTCAAACCTTACCTCCTGTTACTAAAGCAGTCCTTGCTCTGGTTTATTAGCAGGACTTCCAATTTCCGTTTCTCAACCCACTTCTTTCTTTATTGTCTATGTAGCGTAACAATACTGTATGTGACGATTCTTTGTTTAAAAGAACAGCGAACGAGTTTGTTCAAGGTCTGTTCTTATCTTGGTGGACATGAATTTTCCGATAGCACATATATGTAGTTTATTATCTGATTAATAACATTGCACCTTTCAGTAAAAAAAAGTCGTCATAATGCGTATGCCAAGTTATATGTAAATCATTTTCAAATTCTATTTATCTTTCAAATATTTATCAAAATCTTCATTAATTCATCACCCACCTCTACAATGCCAAACTATTTCGATTATGAAATTGTATACGAACATTATAGTGAACTGTATATCAAAATACAAAAATTCAGAATAAGAGAAAACCGTATAAAATATACAAATAGTTTTACTCCTTTAAACAATCTTGAAAACAAAAAAATATAGACCCAATAAATTTACATAAACCTAGATCAACTAAGTTGGAAAATTACATGGTATTAACTATTAAGGTCCTGACCAATCACGTTAAGACATGATTGTTGATTTTGTACGAAAATACGGTGTGAAAATAGTATGTTTTAAGAGGAAATGATATTTTGTGTATCAAAATAGGATCTAAGATGCAACAGAAGCCACCCCTCTTACCCTTTTTAGGGTTCTCTGTCGTCATCGATGTTAATGCAGGTGAATTCTCATCGGCATCTGGGGTGGTTCTCAAGCTTCCCTGTGATCCCTGTTTCCTATCTAGGTTCTTTGTTGTTATTGATTTTTTCATCCACTGCTTAGTTTTCATGCTTTGTTGGGGTTCGAGATCCGCATTAACCAGATCTGGTTGTGGGGGTGGGGCACGTAATGCTAGCAAGCGTGATCATAGTGGTTGGACAAGTAGGGCTGACGGAGGATGGACACAACAACGATTCTGACATCTATCGGAGGTATAGTCATGCTCCCTTATGGTACAAAAAGAAACTTCTCATCTTCAGTTTTGATCATGTTGGTGAGATGTGTAATGATCCACGAAACTCAAGTGTGGTCAGACAAACAGCCTCACCAGGCCCCATAAAGCACCCATGGAGAGATGAGGCGCATAGGAGAGGGTGTATGTAATCATGGACCATGATTATTCATTATTAGAGGAAGGGAAATTATTAAGAATAAAATAACTAAGACCATTAAGACTAATAGTTGCCTCTTCAACGACTTTATTATTTCGAATTCTAATACCGATAATTATATACAAAGAAAGTCGTGAAAATATAAATTCACTCAAATAACTTACACATTACATAATCAGATATATATTGGATTTTAATTGAAACAATAATAGCTAAAACATAAAACCAAAATTTCCCAATTAAAAACATTTCTCACTACATAGGGATCCTCTTGTGGTGTTTTTCTGGTTGGCCTCTATCATTTCGATGAGTCTTTATCCTTGATTTCCGTAATATGTTTGGCGTGCACGGGAAAATAATACCCACAGATAGAAATAGTGATTGTGACCCAACTGGTTCCATATGTTGATGAATAAGATAAGTATGTTAAGAATTGAGATTTTTTTTATCTGCAAAAAAAACGATTTTATTAAAAAGCAAATAGAGGCAGATACAAGGAAGCCGAAATGCTAAGAACAAACTGAAAAGAGGTGCTGTTAAGGGTGCGAAAAACAGCATAGAGGAGATAGCTTCCAGAGTTCTAGATCTTCTGCCTGAATCGCAGATGAGTTGAGGCTCAATAATGAGAAGCTAAAAAGCTTAATTCTGAGAGTGACCAACTCAGGAGGCTCCACTTTATCAGAAAAAACAATAGAGTTCCGAGAGAGCCAAATGAACCAAAAACAGATGAACATGATCCTTTTCCAATAAAGGTCAGCCAAACCTCGAGGAGCAAAGCCTTGCCAATGGTGGATCAGGTCCACAATTGAGATTGAAGACAAGAATTGAAGAAGATGGGGAATTTGATTTCAGAATGAGAATATGCATATTTTGAATAATGTTGATCAGTTTGGGGTTGATTTTATATAAGGGAAAAACAATCGTTGGTCCCTAACTACTTTATTTAATCAACAAATGCATCATATGAGCCATAACTATTGGATGTAGTAGTTTTACCGTCGTTACTGGCAGCTACCGTGGATCCGGCCATGGGAGCTACCGATGGGGGCTCTCTCGTTATTTTTCTCTATTTCGTCCCTTCCTCTCCCTCCACTTGGTCATTGTCGCGCTCTTCAGGCCGCCACACCCCTTCTTCCACCGCCCTCCTACTGGTCAGATTTACCGACTTGGGTCCATTGGTGCCGTCCACTTCTTTCTGTCCCTTCCATCCCCAGATCCTAACGACAGAGGGCCGTCGTAGGCCTCTCCCTCATTCGCCGAAAGATTTGGTGGTTATCGGCCAAATCTTCGGTCATCTAGGGGTGGTGTTTTTTGTTGATTTTTTTTGTTATCTTTGTTTTTTTATAGGTTCCCTCTACCGGAATTTTGTCGACAAGGGCTCATTCGCCTAATTCTGGCGGATCTCTGGCAGGTGCGGGCATTGTCTTTGGTGGCGTGTTTGATCGACTCTCTTTATTAGTGGATTCCATCCGATCGTCGATTAAAAGACCGACTATGTAGTAATCTTAGCCTAACATGCCATACACTTATGTTTTCTGGTTCAAGCTCAAAGCTCCGACGCGCTCAAATGGCCTCCAACTAAGGTCTCAGTCTAAGACTATTTCATAATTATTCGGAACCCGTGGCTCATTGGGTTGGAGCCTTGGATCATATCGAAAAACGCAGAGCTGGAACACCTGAATGTGTCGAGGCTTATGGATCCAGGCTCTAGAAAGTGAAATGAGGTAAAAATTAAAGAGATGTTCGACGAGAAAGACAGTATAGCCATCCTATCAGTCTCAACTAGCAATACGGCCCTCTCGGACTCATGGTATTGGTCATAAGAACAATTATGACAATACTTAGTCAAGTCAACATATAGAATGCTCAATCATGGACAACCATTCCCAAGACTTCCTTAGACATCTAGACATCCATTTTTGGGCCTTGATGTCCTACCGAAGGTCTGGAACTTCCTATGGAGAACTTGTGCGGGTGCCTCCAAGTGACTACCAGATTCCGGCCTAAAAGGGTGGACATGGTGCCAACTTGTCCTATGTGTCAAGTGGGTGAGGAATCAGAAATGCACATGTTGGTTACAATGCCCGGTGACGACAGAATGCTGGCGACGGAGTGGTCTATCCCTCCCCAATTAAATAAGAGACTTTATAGAATGATTGAGAGCCACAGTGGCTATAAATCATTCGAATAAAAAGGGAGAGGTAGGTTTCATTCTATGGGAATTTGGAAGGCCAGAAAAAGACAGACGTGGGATGATATCACTCCGGTAGCGGAGTCAATCCACTACACGACCTCTTGTCTTAACGTAGGGTAGTTGAAAGCAAAAACTCGTCAAAGGATTGGAAATTCTAATCCTAATCAATCAGGTCATGAAGCATCAACCTGCTAGGCCTAGCCAGTACATGGGACATGGGCTATTAATATGGATGGAGCCCTCTTCGCAGCAACATGACAACTAGGTATAGGTTGGGTGTGTAGGAATGATATAGGCCAGATCAAGGGGGCTAGATCCTCCTCTTTTCGAGGTCCACAGGATACGGGATTGGTGGAAACTTATGCTATCAGGGATGCGCTGCAATGGCTAAATCAAAGGTCACACCAGAGAGTCACCATCCGAAATTATTGTAAGGTCATAATGGATATGATCAACAAGTAGAGAATGTCATCTTCTCCTACAGAGATAGTTGTTAGCGATTGTATTTCCCTTTTATCTACACTTGAGGACGTATAACTCGATTTTGTAAAGCAGATAGTGAACAAAGCAGCTCACTGGCTTGCTAGGGCGGTATGTTCCTCCCCTGTCTGAGAATCGCAAGGAGGGTTTATACCAGAACCATTTCTTCTTGTTCTTATTGCCAACATTTAAATAATATATCTCGTTCTGCTAAAAAAAATAACACAAGCCTTTCGGAGAGTTATGTTATCATATAGAAACTTTAGATTGTATTAGGATGTTTGGATGGAAATTTAAACGCCGTGTCGTAATTTTAATATCTAAATCTGTACTTAAATCAGAGATTTTACACCCGAGAGTTGAGAATAATTATCACGTTGATTTTTTTTAAGTCTCGAAAGTGTTAAGTGGATGCAACACTCTTGTGTTATAGTGCAGAAGATCGCATCTTTTTTTTTGAAACGAGTAATGAGGTATTATACTACTGTAAAGGATAAACCTTACAGGGTAGTAGGGCATAACTGCCCAAGATTCCAGGTATTTGTCCCAGTCGACCGTAGTCGACCAGGTGCCCATGGATCCGTAAAAAATGTCTGTTTGTGCTCGCAGATTTAATTTCAAGAGTTCCCCTTACCGGCATTTCAAAAGAAAAAAGATCTCAAAATCCTAAGACAAAATAACCAAATACCTAGTCGACCTATGAAACCGATAAACAGCAAAACGAAAAGGAAACAGGCTAGTGCTTTGAGTGCGGCTTTCCCGAGACTCCCCAGCACTGGTGGTCCCGGGTCTGTGGCTATAGGTCCCGGAGAGACCTTCCCACCCCCGTCGGGTCCTATCATTCTTCCCGCGGAGGGTCCGTCCCCTCCAGCTGCAGCTCTCGAGCGTGCTTCAGCAAGACCTCTTTGGTACTCTCTTCCGGATTGCTGACTGCTTCAGATACCCCTTCCTCACTCGACTGTAATGTGTGTGGGTACCCCACCGGTTCCATTGACTCCCCCATCTCTCCCGTAGGGTTTGATGAGGATGGGACCTGCATTCCCGTGCTAGTCCCCTTCGTCTCAGTTCTGTTTTTCCGGGGTTAGGGATCGATTGTCGGGTTGTACTTCAACAATCCTCTGAGGTACATAGACAGGTGGTCCTGATTGTACCGACGGGTTAGAACCCTAACAAATGTCGGACGGCTTATCTGCATCACATCTTTATTACTAATAAAGCTATGAAAATGAGATATAAGGACACGTTGGTCATGATACACATGATAGCGTCGCTACGCAGATGTATGCTATGACTTATGGTTCTTGGTGGAAGACTGTGTTAGTGTGCCGTGGTGGTTGGGTTCACTTGGTTTATTATTAAAACTCAATATTTCATTAGTTAAGGTTATAGCTAAAAGAAGTACTATTGGGTTCACAACTTCTCTAACTACGACATCGAGTACCGTACAAAAGAAAACTAAGAAATAAACAAAAAAAATAAACAAAAGATAAGCATGAACGGCTCTTGGACATAATAATTATACTATTATTACACGACTTAACTAGATCTAGTCATCTAGATGTACATTGTGAAACTGATACATTAATTCATAATACTTATAACTCAATCATAGAATTTACAAGATACCATCGGGCATGGATGCATATGCTCAATGACTTAAATACTTAATGAAAAACCTACCCATTCATGCTGATAGTAATATATGGTCCCCTATAACTATAAGCTGTGTTCGTGGTAATGTACCAAAGCTAAAAGTGTCCCAAAACCACATGCATGGTTGTGTGCACAAAAACATATGTAAGCCAAAACATGATTAAATTTACAAAAATTATTACTATCTCTTTACTATTTTTAGCCCACTAATTAGTAAGCATATTATAAGTAAACTTACACATGCAATTTTTTTTACAAAAAAAGTACTCATATATTATTCAAATAAAATTAAAAGAGTTATTACATGATATCAAGTCTCGAAAGTCTTTCTACACATAACTCTAACGCAAGTGAACCGACACATGCGGTTTTTTGAGGTGCAATAAAAGTGAACTGAAATAAAACTAAATTACGACGAAGCCAATGACTGTTGCTCAATGTATTGCCTAGTTGTTGCATACCTTGTAGAGTGCGACCGAACATGTTGTCATCAGTTTTTAAGAGAGGCAAAGCTCTTCCAAGGGACCTCTCCTAGGGCAAGTCCCTAGAGCATTGTATTTCTTTCATTCCTCCATGTGAGGCTGCTTCTCCGCCTTATTCTGATCTTCCCGGAGTTCTCCAATGGACCCCCTCTTTACTACCCCAGCTCCTTCTCCAATACCAAACTTAGCTCCATCTCCAAATCCAGTTCTACCTATATACCTAGGCAGGTTCGGGGCGTCGGCTTTCCCGTTATCCAAGGGCTGGCAGATCACCAAGTATTTCCAGCCTAGATCGACCGAGCAGGTCTGACAACGCTCCTAAGGCACGCACCGTTAGGTGCAGTAGCCGAGGATAGTATCGGGCCCCTACCGCGAGACAAGGGACCCTTAGGTGTAGAAGTCGAGGATATCGATTTCCGGGACGCCTGACCGTCCCAATCTGTTTCATAAGCCCTGGTCTAACGGTACTTCTAGAACTCCAGGATAGAAGAGTCGAATCGTGGAGTACCCACCACCTCCTAGTCGCACTCAGCCACAATGTGACCAATCATACCACAATTAAAACAAAATGCTAGTAGTTTTATATAAGTAAGTGTGACACGAATCGGATCGGGGAATTCCCGAAAACGAAGTAGAAGCTAGCATAGAGGGCACTCCACAAGGTGCCAGAATATGACATTGTTCCTCCCCAGCAGGTGCCCCATCGATTTTATGAGACATCAACACACATTCCCAGAGTCGAACTGATTGTCTCTCTTGTGATCTTGGTCCGTACCAACAAAGGAAGTCCATGGGCATGTACCCAGAGTTGAAGTCGATCTAGAGTGGGAGGCTCCCTAGCTAGCGGGTCCAGATCACCCAACATAAGTGGATGTCCATCGAAACACCATAGCTCGTTCCCTCGAACCCATGCATGTGCCGTCTCTATTTAAAAATAAAACCCGAAGATCCCTGAGTCGATGTCCTTGATGACCAGACCTTCGGCCGACCGCCTTCATGCCTTAGTGATGATCTTAAGAAGAACCTCCTTACGGGGTGTCTTGGAGGTCTACAATTTTCCCATCATGGAAAATTGTTACCGGGCCAGGATCGATGGACTCATCATCGCATACGGAACCTCCACATCTACTTCCTCTTCCTCTTCTAAGCAGGACGAGAGACCATCTCGGTGGCTAATTAGATGGGAATCTAGAGGTCCCGATAAAACTAGACCCTTTGAGTTAGAGTCGGCTTCTTTCGATTTGAAGGACCTATGATGGTGGATCATACCCATTGGTGGTGAGAGAAACGTTGGAATCACAGGAACACGGTCAGCGTTAGGAACCCAAACTCCCTCGTAGAGGGCCTCTAGTTCCTTCCACCCCGGTTCCTCATTCTCCGATTTAGACATGGGTGCCTTTCCCCGAAGAGGATCCCGGACCAAAGGAGGAGACGGGGTGGTGCCAGGAGCCATCTTTGGATGCGGAGCGCTGGGTAGGGCAGAGTCCGACAACGGTTAGGGCGCAAAGCCAACCCCCGAGGGTGGTGGAGGAGTAGATCCTTCTACGTTGGATCGGGGTAGCGAAGGCACAAAAACCATAGCGTAACTTGCAGCGGAAGCTAGAGTTAGAGCCTTCAAAGGACGGCTCCGACGCGACTTAACCAATGGTTCGGAGGAATCCTGAGAGAAAACTACGATCGTCTTTGTCGGAGCAGGAGGGAAGAGCGTTGTAGAAGAAAGAGAGAGAGGGACCAGACTAAGGGTTTTCTTGTTTTTCTTCTTTCTCAGTTTAATGGGAGACACGACCTCCGAAGAGGGGCGCGGTGGAGGCACAGACGTTGCGTGCTGCACTAGGGTTGACCACGATGGGACAAGACTGACGAAGGGTGCAATAGTCATGTTGATGACAGGAATAAGGAACTCCATAAATGAGGTTAAGGTTTCCTCGAAAAAGAGGAATCTCAACAGGGGCGAGAGAGTTTTTTACTTATATTAGTTACTTTTCAACAACCTTTACTTACCCATACAACTTCTTTTTAATTGTGGAAAAATTCCACATTGTTAATTTTTCATATAGGTTATAGTCATACTGTCACAATGAAGAAATAAAAAATAAATAAATAATGTCGTATGTACAGAATTTTGTCCGTACTTTTTTTTGAACATATTTCATTAAATCGGAATCAGGAAATCCTACAAAATGGAAATAAATGGAAAAAGGCAAGATAAAATTTTGACGATGGTCGGAACATTGGTTATATAACAGTAGACTAGGTGCTACCAAAGAATAAAATAGGGGTGTTCCTTATTCTCTCGGTGATTGGCGCATGACATCCAGAAAGCTTTGCTCGTCTCGGCTTAAACATGTTTGTGTTGTCTCGACAATCGTCTTAGAAGTATACTGGGGAAAGGAGGCTGGAGAGCAGATAACATCTATTTCCTGTGGGTCGGGGTGTGGCTCCCCTAGGCTACCCCGTGGTGCCCTTTCAATGTCATGGAGACCAGCGAAACTGCTTGATAGGCCTTGCGTTCGCCCCGGCGGGATCAATATCCTTGAAAGAGGTATTATTCCCAGTTCCACCATGAATGGGGTTCCTGGTAGCTCCTTCTTTAGTGGTGGGGGGGGGGGGGGGGGGGGTAGTCATGGGCTACCTCCGTTTTTTGATAGTCGGGGGATACCTCCGGTTTTTTATAGCAGCTCCCTCCATCCTTGAGGTCTCCTCCCCTAACCATGAACCGGTGGGGTCCCATCTCTGGTTTTGGATCCCGATTGGGGACGCATACTAGGGCGTATGTACACATTAATGTGGATTCAGAACAACATGATTCGCGCACGAGGTGCCACCCGATTGTCCCGTATCTCCCGACCGATTCGAACTTCCTCCTCCACCACCAGTTCCTGGATGTGGAGCGGTCTCCATGGGTGTAGTCCCAACAGACGGGGATGGCGATCGCGAGAAAGATGCACGTTTGAGAGAGGTCCCTCTAGTCGGAGCTGGGTGCCCCTCATAAATCTCAGACATCTGATAGGGAAGGGTTGATCCCGAGGGCCTTTCCAAGGGTAGTGCATCAATGGATCAGCCGATCAGAACCATCCGGGCAGGTGATCATGACCCTGCATGGCTGCAGTAGTAGTGAGCCATTGGAGGGTCAGCCTATGCTCCTCTATGTCATGTTGTCTCCAGAATAACGTCAGCACACGAGGGGCAGCCATGGGCAGGAATTTATTTTTCGGTGGTCATGCCATACCAGTAGGGAGGAGGTGGTGGTGTGGGGCGAGGGCAGGGCCGTCGCCGGAGAGTCGGACCCAAGATCCCCATTACATCAATCAGACCATAAGGGGACGAAGAACAACATGACGAGGGGCGAAGGCGTCAATGGAGGTGGTGGTGGCGACGTCATAGTGGCTACAGTGTGATTGAGCTTGGAGGTGGGGAGGCGAAAATAGAAGCAAAGGAGATAAAATTTTAAAACCCTAAAGGTCGATTGTTTTGATCTTTGTCTGTATTTTTTTAGCATACACGGAACCTTTTATTAATAGAAATTAGTGAAACTAGAATCATGTAAATAAGGATATGAAAAAAATAAAAGGGCGAGACTCTGTTCCAACTCGTAGGTAATGAACGCTAACCTTATAACGAAGTACCCAGCTATACCAAAGATAAAAATTAGGAGACAACCTCCTACTTGTGGGGCAATGTTGAAAAGAGATAGGGGCCTTAATGGTGGATATAGGGGCTTGCATTTCCCCTTTCCAAAGAAAGAATATTTCCTTCTTAGGCACGAGATGGTGTGGCGTTCCTACCATGTTCCATCTTAATTCACGAGGATCAACTTGGGACGGGTTAGGAGTATTGGGCACGACTAACCTATTCCATGTATGTGACAGGGTCTTATACGGCGGTGATGCACTGATCTGGCGTTGACAGGGCTAGAGGAGAAAAGACTGGAGGTACTACTTGGCCTCGATGTTGTGAGCATTAACATGGTAGTTACATTCCTCAGCAAAGGTCCTGGCCGAGTCCTTCGCTTGTCCGAAATATGGCCCGACTAGTCCCTTCGAATCCCAACATTGATATGTGGGACTTCTAGGGCCATAAGGGACATGTCGAAACGAGGTGGCCCCAATAGTTGGGTGGGGTCCCTACGCCTGAATTCGATCTCTTGATGGACTATGCAGTCATAATAAAAGTAAAAATCCGACAGGCGAGCATACTGGATCCAGACTAGGACTGTCGTCTTATGGCCTGGAACGATTATACGGGCCTTACAACGGAAAGGTGTGACCAGGTCCTTCTAGAACCAAACCCGCAAGGTACCTTCCCATCCCATTTCAACCTTATCTATTCAGACATCCACACAACCACCTCGTGAGTCCCTAAATTGGCAACCTATTTCTGTTGTAATGCCTCCCATGGTAGGTTAGATTCTTGAGCCTAGAGTTGAAGGCGTGAAAACGGCAAGGTAGTTGGATTGATCCCTGGTTTGAAATCTTCCAAGATGAGTGGTGCTTACTTGAACGACCATGACTCCCCATAGTTGATTCTATCCTTTTCCGATTGGGAGGTGAAGTAGAAACCCGAGATGCCCCAACCAAGGTCTTTGATGATCAAGCTGTCGTGGTGCCACACCTTTTTCATGACCCCTTACATGATTCCATGGTCGTAATGATGTGTGGTGAACAATCGCTCGACCATGCCAAAACTGTGTATGTGCTCAAATGGGGTCGGCCCCTGGATTCCTCGGGACATTGGTGATGGCATCTTCCTCGTTCTCCATTTGGAGGCTACCAAAACTTTCCTAGAGTGCCAGGAGGGACTCTATTGAGGGATGATCCTATGTGTGGATTCTAGGTACAGAGCGAGATGGTTTCTTGGTGAGATTGGCCCGGGATGTGATCTAGACTCCTTGATCAACGCCGCTGTCTGGCTCCCAACACATGTTTGGCCTAAAAGAATTACCACCGCTCGTGGTCGTCGTCTACATTCATGGTATAAGATCCATCGGGACATAAAGTATGGAAGCATCCTGAGACATCATCATCCCATGTGGCTAAGAAGGGGCTTTAGGGAGCAGCGTCAGTGTCGTGGCTCCCAGTCGGCTGACGGTCGTAGAGATGACGAGTCCCATGGGCGGCGTCAACGACGCTAGGGCCACGATCGATGGAGGGGCGTTGGATGCGGCTCACCTTGGACGATGGCCATGAGTTGGGTTCGGAGATGGAAGAGAGAGCAGTCGGAGAGGGATCGGGGCGAGCGTTTGGTCGTCTTCTGGTAGCGAATAGGCTTTATCTGCTCTTGGCTCAGCGCCGAAAGCATGTATCGGGGCACTCCCGTTGGCAAAGGCATATATGAAGCAACTTCGAAAACCACACAAAGTTGCATGTGATCGATAGTTGTTTGGGATGATGTCTCAGGTTATGTCGGTGGTGTGGGGGCTATAATGATAGGGGGAACAGATGATAGAGATCAGCTAAAGAAATCTGTAGGGGTGGGCGTCGGCCGGGGCCCGATAATATTTTCACTATCCGTAACCCAAACCGGGAGGTCCGGTTACTAGAAATCCATAACCGTCACCGCACCGGGTTCCAACGGAAAACCTAAAAACCGACCGTCACGGAGCCGGCCGGTTACGGTTTTTAACCGACCCATTGGGCTTTCTTCTGGGCCTTCAATTAAAGCCAAAATAGAAGAAAAAAACATCAATTTCTTAAACAATAAAACCAATTTACAACAAAAACACAATCAGTTATTACTAGTAATTTGCTATTAAGCTATTATATCAAGAAAAAATATTTTTTAAAAAAAGTCTTTAATGGTCTCTAAAAACATAAACGTTCAAGTTAAATATATGGCACAAACAATAAATAAATGATTAAAATGTATGTTTATTCAAGTACAAGGATTTAAATTCAAGTTCACTACAATCAAATAAACTTTTAACTTTAAAATCAAATAAATTCATTAATACTAGTGTCAACATTTGATTTATTTTAATTTCAACAACCAACTTATTACACGTTTCTTTATAGGCAAATTTATGATTGAAAGTAAACTAATCTCCTACATTTTACTTATGTTACACTCTTAATCTAATACTAGTGTCAACATTTAATTTAAACCTCATGTAATACTATAACCATCAAATTAGTAAAACAAAACATAAACATTTGTATATACTCACCTCAAGCCGGTCGGTCGGTTTTTTACCGGTTTGGAAGATAAAAAACGTACCCACCCAAAATAATGTCGGGTTGGTATTTTTTTAACCATAACCGTCGTCGGTGACACCGGTTCGGGTGATTCCGGTGATGGGGACGGTCGGTGACGGTCGGTTTTCGGTGACGGCCGGATATTTACCCCGCCGTAGAAATCTGAACAACAACGAATTGTTATGACGAGAAATCACCGAACCCTAAAGACCAATTTCCTATTGTCACTAATTAAGTTAAATATCTTTGTCCGTGTTTAAATATACTTGTGTTGATATTTCAACGTGTTATTTTCCATCTAATTCAGAAAATGATGGATCATGCTTGCCATTAACTACTTCGAGATACACGTATCATTCATGCATTTATCAGAGTTAAGTTTTGAAATATATTTCCTTCTAAATTATAAATTAGAATAGCATCAATAATTTATACACCTGTAACCTTTTTTTATGCAATAACTCTAGATGAGAGGAGCTAAACCTTGGGCCATTGATGTACTTTAATGTTTCATGCTCTCCTCCGGCACTGGGAATTAGGGAATTGGAAATAGGAATGATTTCTAAATTTTCCAATACAAGAAAGCCCTGTCTCTCACAGCTCACCGATCCACTTCTCCAAATCCACACCCTACTCATTTTTTATCATAAAAAAGCAGTCTTTGGTCTGGGCAGTTAAGCTGCTCCAATCTCCCCACCTACTGTATCTTCTTCCTCATTCTCTGCATTTACACTTCGTTCCTTTTCTAGTTGTAGCTGTTGCCATTGTTGCTCGGTTCGGAGGACATAAGTTAGAGGGAGAAAGCAACAGACTGTAGAGATAGAGACATGCCTCTTGTGAGGTTCCAGTTGAGGAACCAGTACGGCCTGGGGCAGCCGGACCTCTACGCCGAGGCCGACAGAGAAGACCCCAAGGCCGTGCTCGACGGCGTAGCAGTCGCCGGACTCGTCGGGATCTTGCGTCAATTGGGTGACCTCGCTGAGTACGCTTTCCTTTTCCTTTCTTCTCTGTCATATTTTTGGCTTTATTGGGGATTTTTTTTTGTTGGGATATTATTTGAATTTCGCTTTCTGGGTTTTGGGTGGAGGCTCCTAACCCCAAATTTGGTTTTTGTTTTGTGCTTAAATTGAGTGAATGGAAACTTTGAGCTAGACTAGCTGTGGTCTACATTGAGAGCTCTGTTAATCTGTTTGGTCCAACCATGCAAATGTGGCTATTGGCTTTCTGTGTGTACTTGTGAGCTGAAGCTAAGATAGTATTTGAATTGATTCAAGTGGAATTTTATTCAATGAGCTCAAATGTTGTTTTTATTTGAGCTACAAAGCAAGTCTAAACTGTTCTGTTGATGGGTCCTCCAAACTAATTATGAGTTTGAAACTTAGTTGATAGTAAATTTTGGTACTTCTGCCCCCTGTTTGGGGTTTGGAAAAGACGTGGGGATAGAGAACTAGTTATTCAGTCAGTTTCTGGGTTGGATGATAGTTGTTGATGTTAGGTGAACTGTAAAATTGAGGAAAATGAAAAATAGAAGTTATTAAGTAGAGGGCAACTTCTCAACTAAGTTTTTGGCTCCACCTTTTGTTTCCTTAAACCTTTCTAAGATATAAACTTGGCAATTAAGGTATCAGACACTTTAAATCATGTTAAAAGGAGTACACGACTTAAAGTTGATTGCTCTTTGTATGAGATGTTCTATAGGTCGCTGTTATCTTCTTAATTGGGTTGTGGCCACTGGACATATTTTCCAGGTTTATTTTTGGGTTGATCTCATTGGGTCATTTTGGCTCACGGTTGGGTTTTGATAGTAAGTCAGTTCTCTGTCTTTAGATCGGAGTTGAAATTGTTGTGATAGAAACTTCACCGCCTGTTGGCAAAATTGAGTGCTTTGTTGTGAACATTATGTGGAGTTTTCTGGGATTGTTGGCAATTCTATTATGTCAGCTTATGACTGACATAACACTTTATGCATAACTCTTTAGTATACAAAGAGCAGCCAGAACACTTGTTTGTTGTATCTACAATTGTTTTCATACATGTAACTAAACAGAGAAATCTAGGGTACCTTAGCCTTCCTTTTGTCAGTTTTTGGTGAACTATATCATTGATACCCAGTAGTTGATCCCGCTAACTGTACGGGGATTTGTTCACTGACAATCCAGAAGTAGTTGCTTTTGAAGTTCACGCTTGTTGATCATCCAATTGTTTCAAACATCACTACTATTTAATTACGGTCTTATTTACAAGTACCTTACTGTAACATGTTTAAACTGAAACTGTTTCTTTTCCTGTAGGTTTGCAGGGGAGGTGTTCCATGGCTTACAGGAGCAAGTGACAACGATAGCTTCTAGAAGCCATAGCTTGGTGGTTAGGGTAAAAAACATCGAAGCTGCACTTCCTCCCATTGAGAAGGCTATACAGGCCCAGACCAACCACATACATTTTGCTTACACTGCTGGTATCTACTTCGATCTTTATCCTACAGTCATGAATTTTAGCTCTAATGACTTCAGCAACCACATTATATACGATGAAGTTGGTTCTAATGCATGTGCTTTTGATACTGAATATGGATGTGTGGATAGTCTATTCTCAATCTACCGTTCATGTTTAAAAATATGTGTGGTGAAGTGTGTTTTCATTAATTCAAATCCCTTACAAAGAACTGTTACTTTGCAGGTTTAGAGTGGCATCCTCATATTCAGAATGAGCAGAATCATTTTATATACAATGACTTACCACGATTTATCATGGATTCTTATGAAGAATGTCGTGATCCTCCTCGCTTGCACTTGCTTGACAGGTATAATCAACATTGTTTCATTTCTCTTAGAAAAATGGCAAATATAGAATAGTAGTGGGGTTCAAATCTTGATCACATTGATTTCAGATTCGATACTGGTGGCTCAGGCTCCTGTATGAAGAGGTACTCAGATCCTACATTCTTCAGAAGAGTATCAACTAGTTCCTGTGAAAAAAATACAGAGAAAATCCGGAAGGACAAGAAAGCTCGTAAAATTAAGGTATTTGTTTACGCAATAAACTTGGGTACGATAAGTATATGTAAATTTGACTTCTTATAACATTTAGTTCTATCTGTTCCTGAAATCAATTCTCACTAAAAAAAATGTCAAATGAACAGAAGAAGAAAAGATCGTCATCTCTAAGGAATGGGGAATATTCACGAGGTACATCAGTATACAGTTGCAGTGGCAGGTATGTTACATACAACTGAGTTAAAATCATGTAACCATGTCATTTTCAGAAAAAATAAGTTAAAGTTTTTATGATGTCTGACTCTGCAGAATGCAATTTGCATCTTCAATTGGTAATGGGCAAGCTTCACCCTCTCAAACAGCTTCCACAGTTGATAGGACCTTAAAATCTGATCATGGAGAGCATTCAAATTCTTTTGATTCAAGAACTGGATCAGGCTATATTGAATGTGTTTTCCCTCGAGGTTCCTCCATGCAGTCTGAAGAACAAGAGTCCAAGAAAGCTTCTCCTAGATCTCTGCAACATATTGACACCATTGATTTGGTCTTTTCTGATGACCACAACATGGTTGTTGATGATATTAATCTGCATGGATCATTTGAAGAGAAAATTGCCCCAAGCTCATCTTGTGTTAGTTGGGAAGAAAAGGAAGAAATAGTGGAACCTAAGGATCAACTGTATGATGAAGATGGAGATCAAGATATTCTTCTGGAAAAATCCGAGATAGATATGCTGAATAGTGCGGCTGTTAACACCAGGAATATTGATCCAATGGATACTGAGTTTGATAATGAGAATGCTCTCTCATCAACTTCTGACAGGAGTGAGCTTGATGATGACATTGAAAGCGAAACAGATAATTATGTGGATGCTCTTAACACTATAGAATCCGAAGCAGAATATGATCTTGAATGCCAAACAAAACGAGAACTAAAACTGGATTCAAACAAGGGAGTACCTTCAGATTTACCTGAAAATAAGCCTGCAATTAAGGAGATATCTTCTAACTCAGACCATTCACCTGGCATTGATATCTGTGAAAGGGTTGATGCTCATGATGACTCTAATGTAGACTATACAATCAGTAATGCTTTGCCCTCTGGCTCCAGTGATCAAGATTTACAAGACCAATCTGGCAAAAAGGTCATCGCTAGTTTCTCTGGTTCTCAAGAATCTCCTGAAATTTCTGGTAGCCAGTCGGTTAAGTTATGGACAAATGGTGGCCTATTAGGTCTTCAGCCATCAAAACCTCCTGATTTTGCAGTGTCAAATACTGAAAGAAAGGTTTCTTTAAGCACTAGTGAAAAGGATACAGTGGGCCCACCAAATCATGTGCTTACAATCAAGGATGTCGAAGGTAAAGGAAAAGTGAGTATGTTGAATGAAAATGATAGAAGCAACCAGGAGGCTATTTCGAATGACAGAAAAGATTGTACACCAACGGGGAGGAAACAGGCTCGTTTGAATGTCAAGGACGAAGAATCTGATGATTTTCTCAGTAGTAACAGATGTAGTCATGCCAATGAAAGTGGTCGGATTGTGCCAAGCCCAGTTTCTGCTGAACCAGAGGTCTCAGTTGCCTCAGATGGCAATGCCACGTCTATCGAGCCCAATGTGGAGAATGATGAAAGATCCTCATCAATGTTTGGACTAAGCCACAGATTACTGGTAAATGGGTTCCGTAGAAAGTTATCACTTGTTCCTGATGATAAACCTATATTGAGTAATTCCTTGAAAAGAATTCCCGAGACAGCTTTCAGAGAGCAGTTTGAACCCCAACTTTCTCAGCATTCACCTACTTCTTCACCCCCACTTGAACATATGAAAATATCTTTCCACCCTGTAAATGGCTATGAGACTTCTCAGTTGAAACTGAAATTTCATGATGGGACTCATTCTCTTGAGAGTGTAGAAGATATGTTTCCTGCATTTCAGTTGGTTCCTGACTCTGCTGTTCTGCTGCGCAACACTAATTCTGATTCTGATGATGACACGTTCTGTAGGTCAACACCTTATATGTCAGATGACTGCCATAGCCCTCACTCTGAGACGAATTCTGAGGAGTGGGAAGTCAGTGAAAACTCTGGGAGCAAGGACCGGGAGCCCTATGATGCTTTTTGCAGAGTCCCCGGTTCAGAGTTTGTTTCAAGCTCTTCGGATCCCTGGGAAGCAGCTAATGATCGCGATGGTAATCATTTAAGCATTGAGAATGGCGTAGAACATTCTCTTTGTGGCCCTTTACAAGAACCTCCAATTTTAAATGTTGTGAACCCTGAAACGAAAGGAGATTCTGATCCCACACAGCCTGATCCACTGCCACCGCCTCTCCCTCCGGTTCAATGGAGGCTAATGAAAACGCATGCAGCTATGGAAGAAGAACCACATGCTGCTGTGTCTGAAGCTCCCAAACATGTATTTGATCTAGAATTTGGGAAACCTTCCATCTCTCAGCAAGCTCAGATAGATCATGTTGTTGGGTTTAAACCAAGGAGTGAGGTATGTGATAGTGTTGATCAAATTATTTATTTCTACACAATCAATAAAGCAAGAAGCTGGACATGCATATGTATAAATTGTTAAAATATGTATTGTTCCACTGCAGGAGCAGCCCACGATAAATGGACATAATGAAGCTAACCTTGTTTCAAATGGAAAGTCGACAGTGGAAAAGGGAGGTTTCCTACACCAAATTAGAACACAAGTGAGTACACCTCTCTTATTCTGGTTTTGTCATTTCCCAAACTGAATGTAAAAAGGGTTTAATTTATAATACAGATCCAAAATTCTGAGAACTATATCATTTTCCCTAGTTTTTGGCATGCATACTCCCATTGCAGAAACTGCAAGTACTATCTCTTAGTTTAGTTTGGTTTTTAGCCATCAAGATTGAGGTCAACATACCAAAGTCATTTAGAGTGCGTGATTTGGTTAGATAAGTGTTTATGTTGGCTCACTTGTGCATATTCTCTTGCTGGGTTATCCTAGTCACTCAATCTGAGATCCACAACCCCAGCAACCGTTGCATCTGCACCTGCTTCCAATGTCTCGGTCACTGCAATATTGGAGAAAGCAAATGCAATCAGACAGGTACTTGAATCTCCGCTTATTTTATAGTTCGTTTTCTTGATATCTCGATCGTGATTCAACTCGAAAACCTACCAGGCTGTAGCGAGCGATGATGGCGAAGAAGACACCTGGAGTGACACTTAACTTTTCTATGAGAGAACGACAAGCATGTCATATATATATATATGTGAATAGTCTGAGGTTTTTAGTTGTAATTAACTGTAGGTCTTGCTGCTCATTCTTTATGCTGCTATTGCCTTTAGTTCATTACTTCAGTTGTTTTGCCCATCACTGAGAGGAGAATATTGAGCTGAGCAAAACATAAGATAAGGCATGTATCTGTCATTTTATGAGTATTAATAATAAATTTATTAGTGTACGGATCTCTCATTCTGTCTCGTAATAAAGTAAAACAGATAAATTTTAGTGATGAACTTTCTGTTTTATGTTTTTATGCGTTTTTTTTTTGTTGAGAAAGTGCTAGGGCTGCATCCACTAATTACCTTCCATCAAGATAAAAGCGAGTGCATTGGGTACCAAAAGACCCGACCACGTGGGGACAAACAACGACCATGCGGTCTTCACAGTGAGCTGCAGCGTTCGCTGACCTCTTAACAAAACTAAAAGCATCCATCCGAATTATGACTTTTGTAAGTTCTACATCTTTAATCCATAGGCTTTCCGAATGGCTTGGGCTTCTCCCAATGTTGGGGAGGTAATAACTGCAAAAGTCTCGTTTTGTCCTTCCAGCACCAAGCCATGTTCGTTCCGACAAATGAATCCCTACCCCGTTTGGTTTGACTCCAGAAAAACCGTTGCATCCACATTGACCGAGACCCATCCTATCGAGGAAGCTTCCCAACATGGTTAGAGGAAGACCGGTCCCAAGGTCAGGGAGGAAGAATATGTGTTTTCTTTTTCAAATTAAAATCGTAATGTTGTAAAATAACTCGAGTCAAATGATTGATCTTCCTTCACATTACCTTCTTTGATTCCGTGAACATAAAGAACCAAAAGGTAGTCAAGATAAAGAAGACTAAAATACTGAAAAAAATCAGGTTCCATTTGTGAATCAAACATACATTCACTTGTAAGTATTAAATGACCTATTCCATTAGACCAATTTTCCCATAATTAGAGTGTTGCATAAAACACCAAAGCCCTTTTTGGTTCCGCCCATATCCCCTATATTAGGATTGATTGTTCAACTATGTTAATCCAAAGGTTTCTTTTAGTCTGCTAATCAAACAGTTAAGCCCTGAGGGACATTATCCTTGTCTTATATCTTTAATATACGGACGTTATTTCTGCGTAATAAATCTTCAACTTTATCTATAAAACAAATACTAATAGAATTACCGTTAAAATCAAATCCTAATTACTACCTTTAATATCACTATCAACCTCTCCGGCAATCCTCTTCCAGAACCAATGCTCCCTCCACACCCTCTCCATTTGCTCCATCGGCACATTCTTCGTCTCCGGCAACAAAAAGTAGACAAACACCGTCATCACCACCAACCACCCCCCGAAGAAGAAGAAAATCCCCGACTTAAAATGGCAGAGCATCGCCAAAATGGTCTGCGAAGTCGCAAACGTGCAGAAAAACCCCACCGTCACCGTCACGCTCTGCCCCGCCGACCTAATCTCCGACGAAAAGATCTCGGTCGGAATCAGCCACCTCATCGGCCCCCACGACCACGCGAACCCTCCCACGAATACGCACACCATGACCAACACCAGATACGCGTACCCTTTATCAAGCCCGCCGTGGTCCCCGAACTTCGCCGCCATAACCGCTCCGATCACCATTTGTGCCACGAACATTTGGACCCCGCCGACGATGAGCAGGGTTCGTCGCCCGAACCTGTCCACTACGAGCATGGACACGAACGTGGAGAATATGGTGACGGCGCCGATCACCACCGCCGTCATGAGCGACGAGTTCTGCCCCAGCCCCATCGTCCGGAAGAGGACCGGCGCGTAGAATGTGACCACGTTGATGCCGGTGAGTTGTTGGAAGACGGGCATGGCCACGCCGAGCAGCAACTGAGGGCGGTACTTCTTCTTGAGGATGGCCGAGAAAGACACGTTATGGGTTGTGGAGGTCGTTGAGGTGGCGCTGATGAGGTCGTCGAGCTCGGCCTGGACGTCAGGCGTGCCGCGGAGGCGCTGGAGGGTGCGCTTGGCCTTTTCCGGGTTGTTGGAGTTGTGGATCAAGTTGTTTGGGGTTTCCGGGAGGAAAATAGCCCCGAGGATCAGGAATGAGGCGGGGACGGCCACCATGGATAGGGACACGCGCCACCCCCAACCGCCAGCGATCTTTACGGTTCCGTAGTTGGTGAGGTATGCTATTAGGATGCCCATTCCTGCTCCCCAGTCGAAACCTATGTTCATTGCTCCTCTGTGTCTCGGAAGTGCCATTTCTGATATGTATAAAGGGACTGCCTGTTGTAACAAGGAGATTTAAACATAGAGTAAATTATGTTGATATATTTCGAATTGTACGTGTTTAACAGACTAATACCCCAAAATTTATTTGTAATAATAACTTACCCTTAATTAAGAGTATCCACAACGGTTTGTCATGACTAGTGTTAGGAAGTCATGGTAAGAGGTATTTTTTGGCTCTCTCTCCTCCCTACCATAACTTCTTGCCATGTCCTCTACAATGGTATGTCATAACTAGTGGTAGGAGCCATAGGAGTGCACTTTCAATATTTCAAAAATCACACTGCCATGACACGTGTCGACTTCTCACTGGCTCGTCGATTAGCCGTTGGAGCTGTCACGACGCGTCGCGTCGTTGCAGGATCCTGCAACGACCCTGACACGCCGCCCCTAACATGACGCCCTGCAACGACGAGTCGTGTCAGCGAGTCATGACAGCGTCGTGGCAGCGCCTGCAAGGACACGCCTGCCATGACCTTTGCAGGTGCTCTAACCACTAGTAAGGACGTTGGTCACTCTCATCCACTTTTCCATCTGTTCACTGTTCATTTTTTTCTAAAATTATGAAATTGTCTTTAGTGTTACAACTCTAAAACCAACTTTAGACCCTAAAAATTGAGGATATTTTCGCCATTTTACAAAAAAAAAAAAAATTAACCTTCATGTGTGGGACGTCGTTACTAATAGTTAGCTCGAAGTACATTATTGTTACGAACAAACTTTAAGGTATTAATCTGTTAAACGAGTGTATAATTTACCCTTAAACATATTCCACTAAATGAACATTTAAAGTAACATTTAATGGATATATGATGGATACCTGGGTTGCGAATCCTAGGCCAAAGCCTAGCATGACCCGGCCAACGATGAGCATGTAGACGTTTACGGCAGAGCCACCGAGGGCGGCGCCGGCAAGAAACGAAACTCCGGCGACCAGAATAGATGGTTTGCGGCCAAACGTTTTGGTGACGTAGGAGGCAAAGAACGGGGAGACCATTGCGGCTAGGTAGAGCGAAGACGTGAACAATGAGAGCAATTGGCTGTCAAATTTGCAGTAATTACTTACGTTTGTGTCTTCCTTCATCTTCCTCAGCACTTGCGGGAAGAATTGCTTCAGAAATGACTCCATCGATGTCACACCACCTTCACATCCACATAAACCGTTTGTTCATTAATTAAGCATTTGTCACCTGATCAATCGATTATATTGCTCAAATAATTTACCAAAATTTCGAAACAAACTAAATCAGAACATAATTCAAGTCAATGGTTAAATTAAAACAAAACAGATTAACCTGAAATTGAATCTCAATATACGTACCTGAAATTCCGAGATCGTAGCCGTAGATAATACCTCCGATGATGGCCATCAAGCAAGAGAGAACGATGAGAACCGTGAGTCGCCCGTTGTAATGTCCGGCTTCGCCGCCGGAGTTCGCCATCCCTACTGCCATCGATCCCTGCTTCCTTGACTGTTTGGAAATGAAGGCGAGTCTGTAGTTCACACCAGGAGCATGACTGATCTGTACCAGATTGGTTGTCTTGTTTTTGATCTGTTGTGGGTGTGAAAGTGTTAATTAATGTTTCGAGGATTGCTAAGGAACAATATCATGCGTTTCAGCTAAGTTATGTTTTGTCTGTATATGCCGAAACGTTGGTGCACCTAATGGTCTTGTACATGTGCGGTCCAAATCAGAGAATTAAATGAACATGATGAATGTGTATATTGTATTGGGATTCACATTCTATTTGTATAATTGTAATCATCATTCATCATATTTAACTGTTAGGCATGCACCACCCACATAAATCATAAATCATAAATCATAATTCGTAGGTCTCTCTTTCCATTCATCAATCATTTGTCATGATAACTAACCCAGGCTTATACAAATTTTCAATCGATCGAGCAGCATTATTAATAAATCACGTGCATGTGTTAGCTGAGACATAAAAGTGAATCGTGAGAAATGCGCACTTATTGTGGACCATCAAGTGCGTCACTGATGATGCCATGTTCAGAGTTTTATTATTTCCGATGTCCAACACATCTCCCACTGAGAAGATCAATCCGAACAAATAACTTGGTCAGGGTTGGCTCTACAAAATTGGGAGGCAAACTTTAGAAAATCATCTTGTTTATTTACATTTTACTCCCCATGTTCTGTACTTGAAATAATTTCCGTAGGTTTTCTATTATCATTGGAGAATATATATTACAAGTACACAAGCGAAATAGAGTTTTAATACAGATAGAATTACAGCATGTCTAAAATTCTATACAATAGGCAATGGTAGTGTAGTATATATCCAGGATTGTGTCTAAGAATGCTGAGTCAGAACTCCTCCAAAAATGCGGATGGGAGACCCTTCTTAAACATGTCTGCAAATTAGTACGATGATACGGTACATGGATCACACGAACCTAGCATGCAACAATTTTCTTAGGTACAAAATGTAAGTCTAGCTCGACATATTTAGAACTTAGTGTTGTACCGGGTTACCGCCTTACCGGACATATAGACCGAACTGATGTTATCACAAAAAACAATAGTGGCGGTGTAGAGAGAGCTATGCAACTCAAGAAAAAGGTTTTGTAACCAACAAGATGTAGCAACGACATTTGCAACACCACGATACTCAACCTCGACACTAGAGTGAGACACAACAAGTTGTCGTTTAGACGACCGAAAAATAAGGTTAGGACCATGAAAGAAATTTATAATAGCCAGAAGTAGACAGACGAGTGTCGGAACAGCTCACCAATCAACATAAAAAATGCAACGAGAGAAAGGGCAGAAGAAGGGTGAAGAAGAAAGCCATGGGATATACTTCCTTGAATGTAACGAAAAATACGTTTAAGAGCAACGAAATGAGGCTTACGGGGATCATGCATAAATAAGAAATTTGTTGAACAACATAAGATATGTCGAGACAAGTGAAAGTGAGGTATTGGAGGGCACCTGTCATACTACGATACAGTGAAGGATCGGGGACTAAGGAACCGGAGGAGGAGGATGAGAGTTTGAATTTGGTGTCGACAAGGGTGAGACACGGGTTGCAGGAGGCCATATCAGCTCGAGCAAGAACATCGCAATAGAATTTTTCTTGAGCGAGAAGAAGACCAGATGAGGTGCGAGTATCTGATATCCCAAGAAAATAATGGAAAGGACTAAAGTTAGTCATGAAAATTTTTGAACTAAGGTGGGAGGTGATCGTGGAAAGAATATTAGTCTAAGTTACAATGAGGATGATATCATTAACATAGAGAAGGAGAAAAGCAGTAAGAGAGCCATCATGATAAATGAAGAGGGAGGTATCAGTCGATTACTGATGAAGCCTATGGAGAGAAGATATGAAGCAATATATTGATACAAAGCACGAGGGGATTGCTTGAGACTATAAAGAGACTTCTTGAGATGACAAACGTGATTGGAAAAGGAAGGGTAGTGGAAGCCAATGGGTTGTTTCATGTAAACAGTTTTAGAGAGGTCGCCATGAAGAAATGCATTCTTGACATCAAGATGGTGGATGGGCCAAGAACGAGAAAGGGAGAGACTAAGTATGTGAAACCCTAAATTCCTTTTCTTCAAGCCACCGTCTCTGCGTTTCGCCACCGTCTTCACCGCCGACGATCTCCTTCTGTGGAGGTCGCTGGCGGACACCCTTCTTCTCCTCCCCCTAATCTCTCTCGTTACGTCCCTTTGCTTCCCTTTCTTCCCCTCGACCCTTGCTTCTTCATCCCCGCTTCTCTTCACTGTTCCAACAGCGTCCTCATCCTCATCGATGGCGTCTTTCTCAGATCTGGGTGTGGGAAGTCTTTCTCCTCCGTCTTTGGAATGGATCGACACGCATCTGGGTCTTCTTCCGCTGTTCGTGGTGATTTGATGTTGTTTTGAGCTTTTGGAGGCCAGATCTCTCCGTCTTCGTATGCCTTGTGCTCGGCATAAATGTCGATTCTCTCTTTTTGGGGCCTCTTCTCGGTGATAGCCAGAAAATGGTTACTGTCTCCGATAACGGAGGATCGAGCATGAGCGACTGCAAGATGGGTTGGTCCTTTTCTCCATCTGAGTCTCGGGGCGAGCCAGATCTGTCGTGGGCCGACCTTCCTCAACCAATCTGGTGAGGATTCTTGCAAACCTGTCTAGTCGTCGTCGTCGTGGTGGATGCTCCATCGGTGTAGCTGCGGTGGAGATTTGCTTCTTTGTTTCGGGCGTCGTCTTCTAGTGTCAACCGTGGGACACGCTTCCTCGTAGAGGATCGTCGTGGTACTGGTTTATTTCGCTCCGGAGTAGGCAGGTTTTTCTCGCGTCTGCTCCGCCCCTATATCATACTTCAGGTGTGATCTTAGGTTCCTGTGATATGATTCCCCTCTTCTTCCTTTGATAGACTTGGTCTTCTTCTCTCTCTTCTTTCCTTCAAAATTTCAATTGGACTTCGAGTCTTTTCGGTGAAGTTGATAGTTTGGGCTCATCGGTGTTTCGGTGTTGACCGACAGCGAGTTCTTTGGGCATCCCAGCCCTCGGAAGCCATTCGATTTGTTGTTTGCATTTGTAAGGTATGGTCGTTTTTCTTCCAGATTTTCTCAGTCGTCCTAGTGCTGGCCGTCGACAATTGAAAGACCACATTTCTGAGTGTTTTGGTTGGGGAGTCTCGAACAATTAGAAGGCTTATTTTTGTTCCCTTTGTGTGCTTAATGGTGGTTATATCTGAGTGTTTAGACCTCTTGCCATTTCATGTTCTTAATAGTTGTCATATCTGGTTTTCAGACCTAATCTTTTTACTGGTTTTATTGTATTTCTTTGGTCTGGTTTGTCTGGTTCTTCCCTTTGTTGGGCCCTTGTTTTGTTATGGTGGTAGTTCTATTGTACTGGTTGTAAGATTCTGGTGTTGTAATTTGGTGGTTTTTCATCCTCGGTGTGCGGGGTTCCGGTTTCTTGAGGTTCTTTTGCCGAATGCTTCTAGGTTGTTTTTGTTCCTCATCACCGTGTTCTTTATTTCAAAGAGCCGATGCTTTTAAATATGTTTTTACCGATCAAAAAAACGAGGATTGATGCGAGCTATTATAGATATAGGGACGATAAAGACGGGGTGTTGGTGAAAGTGGAGCTGCTGATCAGGGGTGAGGCTGTGGAGTGGAACTGTGGAAGAGGATGAAGAGTGTGTACCAGGCTTGTACAATTTGTCATACTTGACATTGATGTGCTTATTACTAAGTAGTCTTGTACTGTCTCTGAGTTTTCTGTTTCTCAATGTTGGTGGCAGACAGATGCTTTTGAGAGTTGGTCGGTTAATGGAGCTGGTTTGCTTTCATCTTAGAATTTTGCTCTTGCATCCAGTCTTAGAAAATGGAGGTCCTCGACCAATTTTTGCACCTCAACTTTTCGAGGATACAGAATGGATGTCATAATCGAGGATGTTTTAACTTTACTATCAACTGTTCCGAATTTTGCTCGTGCATCCGCTGATTCATGTAAGTTGTGTTCCTCAATGATTTCTTAGGAATTAGACCCAGAGAAGCACAAGATTGATTGCTGGTCTTGTAATCTTCTCCACGTCTTTATGGGTATCAGGGCCAAATCCTTGTATTTGTGTAAATGTTGGTTTGGAATCTAGTTTACCAACTCAGCTTCATGTCTAATGTTGGGCATACTTCGCTCGGTTTCATTAATCCTAACCAGCAACTAGCTGAATGATAGAGTGATACAGAATTTTTGCCTCTAAAACATTTGTTGTAATCAGGTACCAAAGTTGAAACTCAGCGATTTCATTTTATAATAACTAATAACATTAACCTAATCACTAGCCGGTAATGACACAAGGCCGGAATAAGGCAAAGTTCTTCTCCAATCTCATTGCACAAGGATGAGGTCACCTGCTAGAGTACAAAAAACCAGGCCACGTCGCTCTCACCACAACAATGACCAAAATAACAAAAGACTTTGCATGAACCATGAGCTGGTTCTATATGAGACAGCAACATTTCTGGTGGTTCATACAAAGCCTTACTTTGGTTTCATCGTCAAAACTGTCTCAACTAGGGCCTCAAACTTACTATAAATAAACCCTTAATGAGACCATCATATCCAGACCAACAAAACCATAAACTACAAGCAAATCAACAAAACAATGGCTGAGAAGGATGGAGGAGTTGTGAAGAATGGGCACGAAGAGGGGATCGAGATGGCAGTGTCTCTTCTTGAGGAATTCGGGCTCCCTTTGGGCCTTCTCCCACTATCCAATGTGATCGAGGTAGGCTTCGTGAGAGCCACCGGCTACATGTGGATCCAGCAGAAGAAGAAAGTAGAGCACCAGTTCAAGATGGTGAGCAAGCTCGTGAGCTATGACACCGAGATTACAGGGTTTGTTGACAAGAAGAGGATCAAGAAGCTCAAGGGAGTGAAGGCCAAGGAGCTCATGCTCTGGCCTCCGGTCAACGAGATCACCCTCGATGACTCTACTGGAAAGATTCAGTTCAAGAGTCTTGCTGGGATCACCAAGACCTTCCCAGCTGATGCCTTTGCTGCTGGACAGTAACATTTCATCTATATGCATGTTTTAAGACACATCTAATTACCCTATATAAGGTGGTCTGTAGGGACTTTAAGCTGTTCTAGATATGCCCTACTAGCATAGCCTTTGTTCTTGTCATTTCAACAAGAAATAAAATAAACTTAAATGGTGATTCCTAGTCCTTCTTCTAGAAACTACCAGGTAATGAGGTTCCATGACCTTCATCGATAATGATTAATGAGTAGTAATATCTAAATTATATTGTATTAGACTAACTCCTTTTTTTCCTCTATCAAACTAGCATTTAATCCCCTCAAAGAACAGAACAAAATGAGTGCTGCAATCAGACTGACTAGAAATACTGATCATGCCAAGGCGTTAATGGTTTAAGAACTGAGAAATATGAACATTTTGCTTGTTCTTTCCCTTCAAAGCAAGTGATTACCTATTCAAAAACCAGAATCCCTTTTATCTTCACCCAGACATATATCAGCAAAACAAAAATGGACAGCGAGTTCCATTAACAAGACACTTTAACACTAAAATGGAGTTTGAACAAGGGGAAACAACGTATCCATTTGCAAATTTCGCTGAAAAAATGAATGCTCAACTCCCTACAATTATGCCCATTTAAAGGCAAGGTGAACCCATAAGCATGTGCAGTTAGTAGGTAAATATAACACGCAGATCAATACTTTTTACTTGGCAAAAGAGGCTTTATTCACATACGGCATTCATCGAGGCGGTTCTTGTGCAGCTGAAATGCCGGAGTGATCCATGTTCCACAATTGCATTGCATTCCTGCCCAGTTGAAAGACCCTAGTCGTGCTTTGCAGCCTAGGCACTGAAGTTTATTCCCAACATAACCTTCTTGCACTGTACATGGGGTTCACATGCAAAATAGGTTATGAGTATTTACCGTAGACCATAACTATATGACTTGAACGAAAATATGATCGGGTGGTCTGAGTGATATAAGATGTTACCTTTTTCCATCCAATTCATGGGTTCAACAAAAATGGAAGTGCACTCAATAGGTTCTTTTTCCGAATCACTATCAGCGGTTCTTCTGCTCCATCCACTTCCACGCTCATGGGGCACTTCAGTCTCTTGTGTAGCAACAATTCTACGACATTTTTTGCAGCGATATAAGAGCTGAGGTTTGGAAACGGGTTCAGGTTCAGGGTCAGTGCCGTTGGCTGCTTCCGTCACTGCCTGCTCGCTGGACAGTACTTGTGGTTTGAGGACAGTTTCAGGTTCTGGTTCGGGGGTAGCTATTTCAGCTGCAGCCATGGCAACTGCAAAACAAAAACCACATCACTAATACTTAAACAAAACCATTAATAAAGGAATTGTCTATTTCAGAACCAAAACCAATATTTACATTACCAAAACGGGTTGATTCGGTTCGTATTATTCTATGATTTTTGTAGGCTTGATGAATGCAAGACAGCCTAACCCCACTATTACTAACATGCATGAGATATGCAGGTAAAAGTATCAGATCACTGGTTTTAATCTCGGTCAGGAACTGGTTGTACCTACAGTCCTTTCTCATGCTATAACCCTAAACCCCAATTGCTATGCAAGTGATACAAACCATATTTGTACATGGTAGCATATTTGAACAGATCATACACTAAAATTGCAGTGAAAATCACACCTGAACAGAAGAACAAAAAACTGACGATGCATAAATCAGCACACAAATTACGTACATATACCAAACTAATCAACTAGAAAAGTACAGAAATCAAATAAACATGAAAAATCGGAGCTGAATCGCAGTGTTGTTCATGGGTACATTGTAATTTCAAGATATAAATTGAAAGTGGAAAAAGGTGCATCCATACATGGCAATTGATGAAGAGTTGGACTATCGAGTCGGAACTTGATCGCCAATTACATGTATGAGGATACGATTGCTCTGCTCAGTTTTAGTATTTCTATTTTTCTGCCGCTTTTAGGTCTCGTTATTGGCGGTGTAGAAGACGACGATCGAAGTCAGTCTCGTGGGCTTAAACTTAGGCCTGAAGAGGCTTCTAGGCTCTTCTCGATTATTGGGCTCCCCCTTCGGTCCAATTTGAAGCCCTTAACTTAGTATTGGGCCTTAGTTCACAACACGGATGCGAATTTTACGAATAGAACTGTTTTCTTTTATAATGAAGAAAATATATTAATACTAAAAACATCCCAGTTATTAGACAGGCACTTCATGTTCATGTATCTGATAGTAAACTCCAGCTGTCGATTGTCTTCTGGACTTGGGTAAGTATACGTCTAGGCGAGGAAGACTTACTCTGTAAAATGGAGTATTTTGTGATTACTGCTTCCAGATCATGTGTTTCGGAGAGAAATGAAAAATGTGGATAGCTAATTGTTTTAATGCTCGTATATGTTGGTAACGAAAGATTGGATTTTTATCTATTTTTGTGGATTGTCATAGTTGCATATTCAAAGGCAGAGATCGGTGATTGTATTTCTCGAATTATCTTTTAATACTACAAGAGGTCGTCGTTGTCCTGTAGATGTAGGCATATTGCCGAACCATGTAAAATTAGGTTCCCGGTTTATTTTCTGCACTTTAAAAATTGTTCCGTATTTATCCGAAAATGGCATATGAAATTATCGATTATGTCATAGGATCGGTGGTTAGGCCGACTTCTATTTCACAGCCTAAGCGGAGAAGGATCGGATTCGTCGAGGAGAACCGTGGTCGTTTAAACATGCGCCTCTAATCCTCGAGAACCTTCATCCACATAGCAACCCGGCTACCTTTCTGTTCTCTTAACTCCAAATGTGGAACCGGGTATATGGTCTTCCCTGTGACGGCCTCATGGTGGAAGTAGGGTTGTATGTGGGACGAGCACTAGGGGGATTTGTGGAGGCCAAGACAGACTCGACCAGACTCACTTAGGGAAGAACTTTGAGCGTCACATTCTTGAAGGATCTGGACACACCCCTCCGATGCTCGACTCGACTTTTAATTCCGAGGCACGTCACGCCAACCACAGTCTGGCTGTAATATGGAAGACTCCTAGGATTTTGCTTCCATTGTGGATGTACTAGACACCAGGACACGATCTGTCCTAAGCGAGACACCCATCTGACTCTAGGGCCTCCCCGTTTTGACCTGTCCCTCATGGTTCAGGAAACCCTAAACCTAAGGAAGGGTACCCGTAGGGACTGGTTGGACGCTATCCGATCCCGATCATCTGTTCCTCGAGGACCCTCATCGGGACTTTTGACCCAAAGAATGACACTACACCCGCTCCTCAAGCGAACACTACCACCGTCTTGGTTAGTTGTTCCCCCGGGATTTGCCCCGCTGGGGCTGCCAGCCCCAATACACCTTGAGAGCGTTGAACACGCGCCTCCCTGGCCCGAGCCACCTCTCCCGACCATCCTTGGCAACTAATCAAGCAAGTCTTGTGCAACACATGATCTCCTGCCTAACTAGGGTGTCTTCTTGATTAGTACCCAGATCCTGTAAGGAGTGACGCAACCAACGTCCACCATGAGCGTCGGGCAACCTCAACGTGTCTCGGCACGATTCAACCTTCTTGATGCACAGGTGCCCACACCCATTCCAACTCTAAAGAAGATGAGCCAGGAAATTCCCTAAGTGATGGAAATGACTCTGCGGAAGGACACAAAGTCGAGGTATGCCAAACAGTCTCGCTAGGGTCAATGAAAGCGACAATCAACAACGGGGCATGTGTGAGGACGCACGCCCCGCCATTCTAAGATCGGTTTCACTATGACCCACAGGATCCCCTTTTTCTTGGTTTTCACCTTGCAGGTCCGATACCCCTAACCGCCCCGACACAGTATCTGCTCTGATATCAGAGTGTTCAGCAGACACCACGAGTGTTGTCAGTCCAAAACATGAAAATATCAAAGTTTATAAGAGTCGGGCTACTATCAACGAAGAGGAGATCCCTCCTCAAATATTCACCTCGATTCTTCAGAAAATTTACTTATATGGTTATCGTCTTAGGCAATATGTTAAAACTATGTCTCGCTTTTCTGTCAGATTATATTTTTTCTATTGTAATCGCTAAGAGCAGCTCCAGCGGTCGTGGCAGCCAGGTCGTTGCAGGCGCTGGCACGGCGCTGCCACGACTCGCTGGCACGGCGTGTCGTGTCAAAGGGTCGTGTCAAGGTGTTGTTGCAGAATCCTGCAACGACGCGTCGCCGTGGTAGGAGCTACTATAGAGGAGAGAGAAGCCCATTTTGCTCAAAAAACAACTACAAACCATGGCTCCCTACCACTAGTCATGACAGACCATTCGAGAGATCATGGCAGGAAGCCATGGTAGGGAGGGGAGAGAAAGCCAAAAAACACCTCCTACCACGACTCATTGACATTAGTCATGACAGACCATTGAAGATGCTCTAAGTGGTCATACCAATAAAATATCCACTTTTTTGTTCAAAAATATTTGTCTCTTGAGCAGTCTTAATCGAGATCGAGTCAAATCCGATCCATTTAAGTTGAAGGGTAGTTTTTAATGAACAAGAGTGAATTTGTGCTTTTCTGAAAATTGTATTTATTTGTACAATAGAGCTGCCTATATATACACGGCAGAGACAACAGAAAAGAGACTTTAAAAGGATTAGTTGTTACAATATATTTGATAGAAGTAGTGGAGAGATTCGTGGATGACCAAAGCTGAAATGGAGCATTTCAAGGATGACCAGGCGTTGATCTTTTCAACATTCCCCCTCAAGTTGCATGGCCACTGTGTGAGGTGCAACTTGCTGCATAGTGTGCGAAAACGAGGACTTAACAACGGCTTAGTGAGGATGTCAGCGAGTTGGTCATCAGTTGAGACATGAGAAACATGAAATGTACCCAGACGAACTTGCTCTCGGACAAAATGATAGGCAATAGCAATGTGTTTCATTCGAGAATGAAATACCGGATTGGAGCTAAGACTGGTGGCCCCGAGGTTGTCACAGTAGATTACCGGTGTTGTAGTTCGCTTGAGACCAAGTTCAGTAAAGATGGATAGTACCCACATGAGTTCAGGCGATGTGTCAGCTAACGCCTTGTATTCAGCTTCAGTTGAAGATCGAGCCACAGATCGTTGTTTTCTTGAGCTCCAAGAGATTGGTGTTGAACCAAGGTAGAGAATATAACCAGTTGTAGATATGAAATCATCTTTATCTCCGGCCCAATCAGCATCAGAAAAGGCATGTAGGCTAAGTGGAGTCCTGGCTGAAACATGTATGCCACAAGAAAGTGACCCAGACAAGTATCGTAACAAACGTTTCAAGGCTTGCCAATGGTCCGAAGTTGGTGAGTGCATGAATTAAGATAATTTTATTGACACTGAAGGCTATGTACGGTCTTGTCAGGCTAAGATAATGCAACCTCCCAACCAAAGTCCTATATTCCATAGGTTGTGGAAGCACAGAGCCACTATCCTTGAGTAAGACAATTGTAGGAGACATAGGTGTGGAAACCGGTTTACAATCAACCATCCCAGCTCGTTGAAGTAAGTCTGAAACATACTTGCGCTGTGAAAGGAAAAGACCATCAGCTGTTCGAAGCACTTGAACACCAAGAAAGTAGTTAAGGTCTCCAAGATCTTTGAGAGAAAATTTTCTGGCTAATTTAGAGATCAAGGACTCAACAATAGCCAATGAACTGCCTGTCACAATAATGTCGTCAACATATACCAGTAAAAATATAATGGACATATCATTATGCATAATAAAGAGAGAGGCATCTCCAACTGAATTTTTAAAGCCAAGGGACAATAGATAGCTGCGAAGTTCATTGTACCATGCCCTAAGTGCTTGCTTCAGCCCATAAATTGCTTTTCGGAGCTTGCAAACATGAGTCGGGTATGTTGGGTCAATAAAACCCGGAGGTTGGGACATAAATACTTCGTCAGAAAATGTACCTTGAAGAAATGCATTATTTATGTCCAATTGCTTCATGGGCCAACCCCGATGCACTGCTATAGTGAGAATAATTCTTACGGTTACCGGTTTGACAACTGGACTGAATGTCTCGTGGTAATCCCAACCAGGTCTTTGATGGAAGCCCTTAGCAACTAGTCTCGCCTTAAAACAATCAACAGAGCCATTAGGTTTTTGCTTAATCCGAAAGACCCATTTGCAACCAACCACATTTTGATCAGGTGAAGCTGGAATCAATTCCCAAGTATCGTTGCCCTGAAGAGCATCAAACTCACGTTGCATTGCCGCACGCCACTCAGGTTGTTTCAGAGCTTGGGTAATATTCTTTGGCTCCACAGGTACAGATGCATTGGCTAGAAGATTCAACTTTTTAATGGGTTTAGAGATGTTGTTCTGAGAGCGAGTAACGGCACCAGGACGTGTGTGGTTGAAACGGGCTAGTGGATTAGGAATGGGATGAGGAATAGGTGTAGTGGATGGTTGAGGTACTTGATTGGGGGACAAAATTTGTTGAGAGGAAGAATCTGTATGAGGTGTGGGTAACGGGGGTGATGGATAAGGTAGGGGAATATGCGTGGAGGTTGAGGTAGTGGGAGATATAGAAAGGGATGACGTGGTAGTGGGGATGGAGGTTGACATTTCAATGGGAAGCTGATGGTGAGATGTAGTCGATGGAGGTATAGGTATAGGGAAAGAGACTCATTCATCAATAGGAACATGATGACGATCTTTATGAGCCTCAAGCTTTTGGTATGGGAAGTCTGTTTCAACAAATCGAACATGGCGAGACGTGTAAAGGCATTTTGTAGTCGGATCGAGACAAAGATAACCACTCTGAGTGTTGGAGTAACCTACAAAAACACACATAGTAGATCTAGGAGCCAATTTGTGGTTAGCATAAGGGCGGAGCCAAGGAAAACACAAACAACCGAAACTTTTAAGCTTCTCATAATTAGGTGAAACATGGAGAAGACGATAAAAAGGTGAATCAAACTTTAAAACACGTGTTGGGAGACGATTTATGAGATATGCCGCCGTAGAGAAGGCATGAGGCCAATGATCTAGAGGCATACCAGAGTGTGTGAGTAAAGACAAACCGGTTTCAACAACATGACGATGGCGACGTTCCGATAAGCCATTGTGCTCTGGTGTGTGAGGAGGGGATGTGTAACGAGTAATGCCATTATCGCTTAGAAAAGAAGCAATACCATCATATTCACCACCGTTGTCTGTAAACAACACCTTTATGGATTTGTCAAAGAATTTTTCCACAAGTGCTTTGAATTTGATAAACACATTTTTCGTGTCAGATTTCTTTCGAAGAGGATAAAGCCAAATATACCTGGTAAAATGATCAACAAATATGCAGTAATAGCGCAAACCATCGTAGGATAAGACGGGGGACGACCAAACATCACTATAAATTATTTCCAAAGGATAAGTAGAAACAATACTTGAAGTATGAAACGGGAGTTTGTGACTTTTGTTTATTAAACATGAAGTACAAGAAGAATGCAAGTACTTCGTAGAGCAAAGTTTATTTGTCTTTTGGATGAAATCAAAAGTCACAGAATTAGGATGCCCCAGTTTGTGATGCCATAGGGCCGATGATGAAATATGTGTATGAAGAACTGATGGCGAATGAGTAGGCCAAACGTAAACGCCATCAACACACGGGCCTTTAAGTAGCGTCTTCCCCGTGTGTATGTCCTTCACAAGAAAGAAGTTGGGTAAGAATTCAATAGATGAATGATTTTGACTTGTAAACTGAGAGACTGAAACAATATTTTTAGTCATATCTGGAACGCAAAGCACATTGGAAAGAGAAAAATTAAGAAGCTTAACAGTACCAGTGTGTGTGATCCCAAGACCCTTACCATTACCAACGAACAATGAGTCCGGTCCACTATATGGATGATGTAGAGCAAGGTTATCCAAGTCCCGAGTGACATGGTTTGTCGCCCCACTGTCAACTAGCCATTCCGAGTTTGAGGGAGAGGTGGTGATGTTGTGGGCTTGTAGTTGAGGGGCCGGAGCAGCTGGAAATCGGGCCAAGGATGGGAGCTGGAGGTCTGGATGTTCAGATTTGAATGTCGGGCATTGAGAGAGGACATGTCCTTGTGCCTTACACCACTGACAACGTCCCTTAAAGGGTTTTCCACCAGAGTTGTGAACAGCCTGACGTTGTGTGTTGGAAGGTTGAGACCAATGCAAGTGTGATGGAGATGGAGTTCAAGGCCGCTGAAAACCTGAGGAGCGTGGGCGATGTTTTGATGAGCGAGTTTGAGCTGAAAGTGCAGTCACCGGAGACAAGGCCGACTCCCCTTCTAACCTGAGATACAACTCATGATTGATAAGTTTTTCATGTAGCTCATCAAAATTAATAGAAGTGTCCCGAGCATTGACAGCGTCAATGACGGGACGATAAGAATCATTGAGACCCTGTAGGACAAAATCAGTTAAATCCTCTGGATGAACGGGAGACCCAATTGATGCTAGTAGATCAGCAGTTCCTTTAATTGAATGCATGAAATCTGTGATCGAAAGTGATCCTTTTGTGGTGGATTTAAGTTTGGCCCGCAGTTGCTTGATGTGCCCACGAGACGTGCGGGCAAAGGTTGCGTTGAGCAAGCTCCATACTTCATGGGAATAGTTTGTTTGTGTCACCAAGGATGCCACTAGCGTTGTCAAAGTGGTGAGAATGGCTCCATATAGGAGACGATCTTGACGTTTCAAGAGATATACTCTGGATTCGGTACAGTTTGTGGAGGAGAGGCGTAGGATGTCGTAGTTGCAGCCGACATGGGATGTGAGCCGTCAACAAATTTGAATAAAACGTGTCCCTCTAAGATGGCTTGTACCTGCAATTTCCATGTCAAATAGTTCGAAGACGTAAGCTTAAGAACATTAGTAAACGCAACATGAACTGTGGTGAGGGTATCTGAAGTCATGGTGACGTGAGGATCTGGTTTTGTGTTGTTTGGTACTGTGATGGAAATGATTTTGTGTAAAAAAAAAATTTGCACCAGAACACGTCAAGGATTCAAAGCTGCTCTGATACCATAATGAACAAGAGTGAATTTGTGCTTTTCTGAAAATTGTATTTATTTGTACAATAGAGTTGACTATATATACACGGCAGAGACAACAGAAAAGAGACTTTAAAGGGATTAGTTGTTAGAGCATCCACATCAAGGGGGGGTGGGGGGGGGGGGGGCAGAACCGTGAACCCTGAGGCAGAACCCTCTGCTGACTGGGCAGGGTTCAGGGTTCTGCCCCCCTAAAAAAAGTGTGATGCACATCAGAGGGGCTTGTATGAGGGGCTTGATTTTCAGAACTGCTGACTGTGTAATTAATTAAGTTGTTAACTGAATTGTTAACGATATTTTTAAATCGACAAATACTAACTAAAATAGAAATAAAATTCATAAATAGAAATAAAAGTTCATTAATAAAATGCAAAATTAAAAAAATACATAATTTTTAAAAATATATAATTCAAATTGACAATTCATTTGGTCGATAAGCTTCTCCAGTTATGAATTGTTTGATGACCGTTACTAATACCATATATATTTTTATCGCATCGTCGTCGAACATTTTTTTTCGCAACAGGAAAATGATTTTTAAAATAAAATATTGATTTTTAAATTTCAAAACTGATTATTAAATTTAAAAATTGAGTTTTTATATTAAAACTAATTTTTAAAATTTAAAACTAATTCAAAATTATTACCTAATACTACAACTCTAAATAATTACCTAAATTAATACATATATAAACTGATTGCTAATTATCTAATTAGTAAAAAAAAATTGTAGCCGTCTAGAGCTTTTCTCTGAAAACCCTAGATTTGGTTTGTGTGCTTTCGTCGTTGGAGAGTATGGAGAACGGGAGGTTGTCGTCCCTGTCTGTCGATCCGGAGGCGTGGGAGGAGCCGGAGGAGGTGCTGTCAGTGGAGACGCAGCCACTGGTGGGTGAGTTGGAGGCAGCGTCGATGGCGAGTGGTGGAGCCGGGGCTGTGGAGATGAGAGGGGCGGCGGGATCTGAGTTCCCTGGCCGTGGGATGGGGCTGAGGTGCGCGGAGCCGGCGGCGGTGTAGGTGGTGCATCTCTCCTCGGGAGACGGAGAGGAGGTCGAGGCGGCGAGGGCTGACTCCTCGCCGGTGGAGTCGTGGATGCGGGTCGGGCCGATGCAGGACATGGTATTCGCGGCGTCGAGGGCGCCGGGGGCGGCGGTCCGGGGTGGAGAGGATCGGCCGGGTGGAATGACACAGAGGAGACCTCGCCGGGGCTCACATTTTCGGCCGGCGGGGGTGCTGCATGCGGATGGTTTTGGATGCAGGCCACCGGCAGGACTCGGAGGAGACGATCAGGGAGTCGCCGGAGGCGCTGGCACGAAGGCGGCGGAATGGGAAGGCAGTGGTCGAGGTTGACGCAAACCCTAGCGACTCTGGGCCGGGAGCTGGGCCTGGACTGGGCCGCGAGAGTACTTTCATGGGGGATGCGAGGCGTGTGGGCCTGGACCAGGGCAACTGGGTGCCCCGGGTGGGCCGGGGTGGTAGATCTGGTGGGGCTGGCCCGGGAGACGTGGCCAGGTGGGCCAGTCGTTATGGGTCTGGTCGGGCTGGTACTGGTGAAGCGGGGCAGGCTGCACGGGATCAAGGCCGCCGGCCGATGGCCAGACCGACCGGGGGGGACCAGGAGCACGATCTCGGGGACAAGCCGGGGGAGACGGGGGAGTTTCCAGAGTTGGATGCACGGCTCTCCTCCCTTAGTATCATGGATGTGGTTGTCCCGGCTGGGGACGTGGCCAAGGGTGGGGAGCACTTCCGCTTTGCTCTCGCTGCCAAGGTCCTTACATCAAAGCGGTTGGAGGACCTGTGGGGACTGAAGGTGGAGGCCCGCCCGTTGGAGGGGGGCTTGGTTGGCTTCTTCTTCCGTACTGCGCGGGAGCGGACGCGGGTCCTGGCGGGGGAGCCCTGGGCGTTCTGGGAGTCCTTGGTTCTATTCACGGATCTGAGGGCCCACATGCAGGTGCGCGAACTGAGCTTCCATACGTTCTCGGTATGGGCCAGAGTCTTCAATCTGCCAGTGGGGGCCTGGAACAGAGAGGTGGAGTTCCTGATCGGTAGTGCCTTGGGCACCTACCAGGCAGTGGATGTGGATGAGGCAGGAAGATGCTGGGGAGATTTCATGCGGATCCGAATCCAAGCAGATATCCGGCAGTCTCTGCAGAGTCAAATCTGGTTCCGATTATCGGAATCGCAGGTACGGACTTTACTTCATATTTCCCATGAGTACTTACCGGACCATTGTTATGGCTGTAGCTGTGCGGGCCATCTTTTCCCGTCATGCCCTGTGCCGGGAGGGACCCGGGGTCACTCCCTAAGAGCTCCGGGGGACCCGAGATCGGCCTTGGAGAAGGCCAAGCATGGGAAGGCGATCCCGGGTACGAACTGGAACTATGGGGGGGTCGGGGGGGGGGGGGGGGGCGGACCCCGTCGCCAATGTACTGGTCCGGCAGGGAGCAGGAGCAGACCTTTGAGACGGATGTCGAGGCAATGTCGTCCGATGGGGTACATAAGGAGCTGAGTCCGACGCTTTCTGGGAAAAAACGCCTAGCGAGGAAGGAAGATCAGATTGAGTCCGAGGATTCGACGGCGTCGGACGGGGACTCACATGCAGCAGCGGCGGGGGGCGCCAAGCACCCCCGCCTGAAGGAATGAGTCCGAGGTGACCCGGGGAGGGGTGGGTCAACTTTGGCCCCTTCCCAGCGGATGGATGGAGACGGCATCATCTTCAGTTGATGTTTCTCTCCCCTGCCAGTCCGGAATCAGCAATCCCGCGTTCAGGAGCCCAACCAGTATCACTCAAGGGAGGACGAAGCACGCTGACATACCGGGGGAGATGGAGGTCCACCAGTGTTCCCCTCAACGTGGCTGGCTCCGCCTCGTACCAATTGGAAGAAGATTGTTGTGCCGGTGTCGCAAGACGCTATCGCAGACTCCCCCTACTTCCGCAACTTTGCATTAGGGCCGACTTTTCTGCTTTTGTTTCAGTTCTGTTTCGTAGTAGGGTTACAGTATGTCGGTGGAGTATGAGTACATGTCCACCCAGTTTGGTAGTTCCCTTTGTAGGTGGTGTACAATTTCAGTACCTACTAAACTTTTCTATTATGTCTTAATACAATTGCATGGTTATCCTCAAAAATCTAATTAGTAAAACATTAATTTTATTACCTAATTAGTTACCTAATTAATGACCTAATTACCATGTATAAAATCTATATTATATATTAAAGGATTATAGCACTGTAGCTCACGCACCTACCCCACAGCCTCCACTCGCACCTTGACGCGCCTCACTGCCTCTCACACGAGTTTGACGTTTGCTTTTTTTCCCCGACCGAAACACGCCGACAGCTACGGGTCTTCGGAAGTTGCAGATGAGAGTGGGGAAGGAGAGGGATAACAAGTGGCGGGACTGCTCCGTGGAGTGAGCGGCGTCGATTTGAGGCGACGCCGCCAAGGAGAGGATCTACGCAGCTGCGATTCCGTGAAGAAAGTTCTTGCTTTCCTCCTCGCTGCTATTCCGTTTGATTGATGTTGATGATTTAAGCTAATACTCAGTTGAATAAGCGCATTCTTCTACCAAGGCTTTCCTGGTTCATATGAGGTTCGGAATCAAACTGGAATTTGGGGATTACAGGCTACTTATTAATTTTTGTATTTTCGAGCATGATGATTTTAAAAGTCTATTCTTTACATAATTTCAAAGATCCGAGTGTCAGTTTGACAATGTCTTTGATGAAAGGATTTAGGTTGTGATTGAAAAATTGGGGTGAAAATTTATATGTTTCCCTTTGCTTTTGATATTATGTAGCAGAACGAGTATAATTTCATTGCTCATATGATGTTTTAATATGTTCACATTGACATGATATCACTATGATATTCAATTTCATAATTATGAATCACTATTTCAATGTCAGTTCATGTTGAGATTGATGTTTTGATCAGAGTGTAAATTTATGATTTGAATAAGTGTTCTTCTTCTTCTTTTTTCTTATTGAATTCTGTTTTTTTTTCGTTGTGTAATCAGAACAGAGTTTAAACGTTCGATGGTAATAGTTTTACATATCAAACAACTTCTTTGTCACTTAGTTCTTGAAGTTTGTTGACAACTTTTTATGGTTTTTCAGTTTTGGAGGTGTGGTGTTGGCTTCACTACCCTTGATGCTCTATTTGATATTGTGTACCGTCAGGAACTCCCACCCGGAGGTATTATCTTTTTGAATCTTATAGTGGTCTCTCAATAGTGTTCATTCCACTTTTCTTCTCTAATCTATATTATATATAAAAGGAAAATAAATCTGTGTTACACGCGCTTATCCCACCCTTTTTAACGCGCTTATCCCACCCTTTTTACTCGCAGGTCACGCACGTCAATGTCTCCCACACGCTTTTCGAATTTTCGACAAATCAGGTCAAATCCCTGCCTCCCACACATTGTTTGGAATCAGGTCAAATCCCTAATTTCGATGCACAATCAACTGGAATGACTCGAGCGGTTACTCTCCACGGCACTCTGAATCAATAACCTCGACTAAGTAGCCTATCAGCTCCTCCGGTCCGGCGACACACCTCCCGCAACCAGCATGCTATCAGCTCCTCCAGTCCGGCGACACACCTCCCGCAACCGGCACGGCTCGAGCATCAAGGCTTTCAGCGATAGGTTCATTGAAGGGGAGATGAGGTTAGTTTTGCAATTATATTGTTTTGTCTTGGAAATTGTTGAAAAGTTTCTCTTTATTCCTTTCGAAGATTTTATTCTCTTTGTTTAGGTTTCGGATTTTGCTTATTCTTCAGATCCAAACAGTGAGTAATAGCATATAATTGTGTTCAAAGTCGTTTTCTTTGTTTATTTATGTATGGCATACTGTTATCTCAAGAAATGAGGCTCTTAGACGAGCAAGGGAATTACAGCTTGATATGGTTGAGGTAGTAATTTTAACTATTCTTTTGTTTGCCAAGTTGTTCATAGTTAACTTTCATTAGTATCACACTTTCTGGAACCTAAAATAGGAATCTTGCAATTAGCTTCACAAATTTAACATTGTTTTTTATGCTTATTACTTTTAATTAATAAGTTGTGCATGGTTGTCTAGGCCTCTTTGTCAATTTTCTATGATACTTAGGAAAAAGTATGGTTGTTATCGATTTTTATTTTATCATCCATCATATTAATTATAGGGGGTGAGCCAATTCTTGGCGTTGATCAACCACTTACATGAATAAATGGGAGGTATTTCTGGAATTCTAAATGTCAATGCCACTTTCAATCAGGGTACACAATTTTTTTTGCTGAAGTAGCTTTAATCTTCATTATTATATGTTACATTGAATTTTCAAAAATGGTCATTTGGATAAATAAATATATTGATGCCAAAAAACAAAAGGTATGATGTTTTTTTTACTGTTTATTTGATTACGTTTATGTTGCTTTCTATGTTTTTGATATGTATTATCTGGGTGGAATGTAGTGTTATTTTTGTTAAATATAACATTATAATTGGTCTTTCAGTTATCAGATTGAGTTTATCCAAAGGTGTGGTTGTATAAAGTTTTGGTTGTGTGGTGTTGTTTAAAGTTTTAAATTTCACTATTTGATTTTGGGTTTGTGTTGAGCTCAATTTGTGTGAGAAAACTATAGGGGTTAATTTATGGCAAGCAGATTCTATTGGTTTGTACCAAAGTGACATTCTCAAGCCTTTAGTTGTTCTAATATGGAATAGTCATAGTGGACTAATAAGGAGACTGATTCTTGAGTGCATTGTTTTGTATGTCTACTTATAGATGATTCTTGAGGGCATTGTTCAGTTGTGTACATCATGAGACTGTTCTAGGTAGACATGAAATGCTATGGTGGTTGTAGATGGTAAAGTCTAAAGTCGGAAACATGAAATCTGGGTGGCGTAGTGTCTTAGTCTTCACTGTTGCTGTAGATGATGAATTGGAATCAATTGTTGAAAATGTTGAACTGGGTAAGATCTTAACTTCTTAACCCATCCTTGCCTGTAAGCATTTGGCATATCACAACAATGATTTTCGTACTTTTCTTTGTTTTTATACGCCTAAGACATCAACATTTTGATGTTGTCTTTGAACGCTTTGATCAAGTAATTGGAAATTGCTTTATGGATTGTGTAAACTGTCTGATCAGGTTTGCCAACAATACAACTTCTCACCGTTTAAGTATGGAGGCTATTGCAAGTGAATTGTTGATTATATGATTTGAATGCATACGAGAGTACTTCTCTACCAACATCAGCCTCGATGGCATTGACACTTCTGCCATCCTCTTTCAGGCCACCTCCACTGTCGCCAACGTACACTCTCCCTCTCACATTATCATATATGCATATATCCTTTAAAAAAATCATACACATGAAAAATTCTCATATCTAATAATTATACGAATATTTGTGTATGTATTGGAGCATATAAACACTAATATTTCTATGTATCTATTGGTGCATATAAACAGTTCTTTATTTGTCATCTATTTTAGTTTTTTGTGCTATGGATGGCTTGATTAATTTTTCACACTAAGTAGTCTCTTCTCACATTCAATATATTATTTAATTCTTATTTTATATGTTGCTCTTGGATTTTTAAAATACTTGATTTCTTTGCTATTTTTTGTTGTGATTTTCTTTGGTTGAAATGAAATTGTTTCAATAGCGTTAAGATGTTCTGTTTAGTGATAATTTGTATCCTTAATTGCAGATGATGGTGGTGGAATGGATCTAGAAAAAATGGGACAATGCATGTCCCTAGGATACTTTACAAAGGGCAAGAGAGCCAACATTATTGGATAATGTAAGTATATGTTCTTTGAACGAATTGGTTTTGGGTCATCCCTTACTATTTATGCATAAACTCTACCTTTAGTATAAAGTCATGCAATAGTTGGATAAGATTATTGACCAAAAAGTTATTTGTATGATTTTTTTGTTTGAAATCCATTCTCTTTCCAGGAGTTGTGTAACCTGTGAGAAGTTGGCACATTGCTTCTTAAACTGCAATACAATCAAAGTTTATCTTTGTTATGTGATTGATCTACATGCATGCTATCAAAATCATAATTGTGCTTAATTCCTGTTAGTGCCGGTTTTTTGTTTTGTTTGTTATATTTGTGTTGATTTGATTTTTTTTCAAATTTATTTATGTTTTTGATTAAGCTGTCATGTTAGAAGTAGTGAGTACACTCAATGGTCGAGTTCATACTGATTACTCATTTGGTTTCCCTGTCGACTTGGGTTTGTTATCATGGTAAAAAAAGTTTCTTCTTGGGCTGAAATTTTTGGATGATTTTTTGTTGTTGTCAAAATTGAATGTGGCGCTGTCAACACTTTAGGTTGCATAGTGTCTACAAAGAGAATCCCTTGGCTCCATCGATCGGGAGATTAGGACTTCCTTTATACCGCATCAGTGGTGATTAATCTGTTTTGTATGACCCCAAATGAAGTTAGAAGAGACTGAGGAGTCGGTGAAAGTAGAAGAGTGAGAAGGTGGCACAACTTAAAGAGTTTCAAGGCAAGTCTTAATATAATACAAAGAACTAATCAGCATGCGTTTATGTATCAGTCTGCAGCTTCTACTTTTCATAGAATGATATACCGAAATTTGATCTATATTTTGCATCATCCATCATCAATGTCCTATGTTATATTTGTGAACGTGATCACTGTGGCTACTTACAACTATTGTTCTTTTGTTTCTAACAACATGCAATTGTATGTAATAAATTATGCTCCTTCCTTCCACATTAAGGGATTTTTCACCATTGCTTCTTGAATGGTCCACAGATTTATGAATATCAGTTATTCTGTAAAGACTTTATTTACATTTGTTATGACAAGCACTTTTTTTCACTTTTGGCCTATTAATTAATTTATTTGGTTATTAGTTTGTGTATGGAAAGCATAAGACAATAATACATGAATATTGATCACATTTGTACAATGGCCATGGTCTTGGTGATTGGGTAGCCTATGTTGATTACTGTTGTTCGTATGTAAAGCGTTACAAATTAATTTCTCTATACTACGATATATTCAAACGGATTGGCTTAAGGGTCATAGAAAAATTGTATGATATATCCTAAAAAAAATGGTACAATCAAGATTATGATAAAACTGAAAACGATTGGCTTTAGGGTCATTGGAAAATGTATGCAAGAGTGATAATGCTAGGTTACTTTGAAGTTGTTATGGTTCTAATTATAAGTGTCAGTTTACAGGTAAACAAGAGTTTGTTTTTGAAGTGTTCTGAATAAGGTCCCAATGGTTCATCACAAGAAACATCTAGAATTATCTAGTAACAATAAGATGTAAAGAGATTAGGTGTTGAAAACTCAAATCTCAAGATTTGGGTATGATCAAGTCGATTTATTTACATTAGGTTATTTCTTGAGACTCGATAATTACTCAACTCTTCCTAAGTTTGACAAGTTTTTGATACTGTATTCAAGTTGATCCTCATCTTTTCAACAATTAAATATGAAAAAAAAATCAAGTTTTGAAGTACTCAAGTGTCAAGATTTGGGTATGATGAAGTTGATTTTTAATTACAGTCACAAACGATCATTTCTTGAACATGAAGAATTTGAGTGATGATTTTTTTTCTTTCCATTTTGAGAGGAAAGTGAATTTTTTTTATTACTATCGACACTACCAAAGTTGGGCAAGTTCCATGTTTGGAGGAAAGTAGAAACTTAATTACTATTTGACTTTCTCTAAGTTGAGCGAGTTGTTAATAAAATTGATTCTTCAATCTTTCAATATCAATAGTAAGATAAGTTCCATTATGAGACAAAAGCAGAAACTTGATTGTTCCTTTCTTCTTTTTAAGCTGGGCAAGTTGTTGATAGTGAATTCAAGTTGATTCTTCAATTTTTCAACAAGTAGATATGAAGAGCTTAATAATTAAAGTACTCAAATCGTAAGATTTAAGTATGATCAAGTTAATTTCTAAGTGCAATTACAAGCGATTTCTGTGTAACAAAATAAAATAAAAATACATTTTTGGTTAATGTGTTTTTAAACGAGATCCATACTAATGAAAACACACTTTTAGTCGCACCGTTTTAAATGTACAATGCTACAAGATATATTTAACAACTAGTAGCGCGCGATAGCGCGATGCAACCACCTAGTTATAAATTGATTGATAAAATCTGTTTATTACCTAATTAGATGTTATCTAATTAATACAAAACTGATTACTAATTGATACCATTAATACTAATTAGTTTATTACCTAATTAATTATTATCTAATTAATACAAAACTGATTACTAATTAATACCATTAATACTAACTAGGTGATTGCACCGCGCTAACGCGCAGTGCTTGTTATTAACTTATTATAGAAAAGTTGTGGCCTTTTAATGATGTTGTAAGATTTTAATATTGTATTTAAGTGTTTAAGTTAACCCAATATATAATCATGATAAGTCGTTTAGATCAAGGTCAACGATTGATTTGTGCCATATTACGTAAAATTGTAAGTACATTAAAAACAATTATGTTATATAAAAGTGCATACAAGTTTACGTTACAAATCAAAATAAAAAAATAATATATCATAGAATTACAACACGACAACCTTCTTTTGTAGAAAGTGTGATCATAAACCAAGAACGAAACTAATTTATGCGCACTTTCGATCAGCATCATCTGTCATTTTTAGAACAACCAACAGCCAGTTATAATATTAATAACATGTGCATAATAGTAAACATTATAAAACATAGTAATATAATGAATTTTGTAAAGTTAGCAAACAAAAACCTTTGAGTGTGTAGAATTGTATTTCCGAACAACTGTGAAAACATAAGAACAGAGAAGATACAAACGACACTTAATAATGAAAGGTGATAAGTATTCATGAAGAAATAATTTTAGTACAATCCAATTCAAAGAGCAAATCAATTAAGGCATTATTTCATTCAAAAAAAATTAAGGCATTATTTGGGCCGTTGCATTTGTAAGGACACCTAACTACAAATCACAATAATAAGAAAGAGAGTGAAACACAACATGAAACTGAATATGGAAAAACATAATAGTTATTTTGAATTATTAAGTGTCAAAAGTGCCACAACTGAAAAGTACTAAAAAAATCAATCTTATTCTTAAGAAACAAAACATGAAATTGATAGTTCTTTAGTACAAAATCATTAAAAAAATATTTACCGTTGAGACATGACAATATCATCAGAGTATTGATCAGTTCTGAAAAACAGTTCATCAAGAAAAAAAAAACTAAAATCTTGGATTCAATTATTTAAGTCAAAATGAATGTCTATAGTGTTGGGAGCGTAACTGAAGACACTACATACAAACAACATTTCAACCATAACATTAAGCTAATATGTCTTGAAACCTATGAAAAAGAGATAAAAAAAAAAGACAGTTCTCTTAAAACTCTAGCACAAAGAAAAGAATTAGTTCTGAAGTTGGCATGAACGCTCAACTGATACAGACATCTATCATATAATGTAAACATGAAACAACATAACTTGCTCATGGCACAAAGAAAATCATACCAGTAGAAGCCTAATGCTTTTATTGTAGTAAATCAAACTTTGGTTGTTTGAATGATGGCTAATATCAACGTTTGCACTCTACTATACTTTTCTTCTTTAAGCGCATCAGTTTCCTTTGAAGCATGCGAAACACCGGAGATGAGTACAAATATTGTAATGTGACATTATTGTAATTTGACATGTAGAGACAAGATTAAAAAAAAAACTGTGAAGGTAAAACTTGGATGACATCAAGTTCATACTTTAGATGAGATACCATTTTATATCATTCGGCAAAATATACTTCAAATTATTCATTAGAATAACCCAAATTAGTCTCATGTTCATATGACATGGTTATACAGATTTCCATATAATTCATTACATGCTCAGCCTCCATCAAAACCGATGGCATTTAAATGATGTGGTTAGAGACTTTTATAGAAAGTCATATAATTCATTACATGCTCAGCCTCCATCAAAAACGGTGTCATTTAAATGATATGGTTAGACTTTTATAGCAAGACATTTGTGAAACTCATTAAAGTCAAATAAATTGAAACTTTCATCCATGTCAATCATTTAAATCAAGAACTATCCAGAGATGAACCAGATAACCATATGCATATTGTTTCTAACATTTAACTGTAGTAGGAAAACATTATCAAGTCCCAACTATTTTTCGGATGTCTAACCTACGCATAGAGATTGCAAAGTAATGATACCCATTCTCAGTGCATGAACGTATTTACAGGCAACTGCTTAAAATCTATGCTCTTAGTGCATCTAATTCAACCATCTCACCAGCTCTCAGAAAGACTTTTGTTTGACCTATCTGCAAATCGATTAAAAAGACTATCAAATAGATTGATTAACTATTCAGAAAATGATATAACAATTATTATAATCTTATTAATAGATAGAAGACGCAGCAAATAAAAACCCAAGTGTATACATGAAACCCTTTTGATCCATTCTTTTCCATAATCTTTCCAGAAACAACCTTTTCATCATAGCTGCTCACGAATGAAAGGGTTTAGAAATGAGAACACCTAAAAAATTCATTCACTTATAGCTAGAAACAAAGTTCAAACACTCCAGGTACTTGCACAAATCAAGCAAGATGCAAAACTTTTGAAAATAAGTCACTTAAAACACCATGACAGTTCTGAGAAAATCCCAACACACATTTAAGTTGCAATAAATGGATGACATAGAACAAATCCAAATGGGGGCAAAGTAAAAAACAAATGTAGTAAAAACACACTTTCCACATATTCTTCCAACATGGATCAATCGTAACCATCATCCTCATCTTCTTTTATCACCTTACAACCCAGATTAGAGAAAATAATATATTTTTATCATCACCTAACTAATCCGGATTAAGACTCAAATCAAACACACAAACACAATAAAACCCACAATAAAATGAATTTGATACTTTTGACAATTCCACCATCCATTAATATAACCTTAGGATCCTTATGACATTGTTCAATTATCACATAGCGTCCCTGAAACACAAGTTAATAATCACAATCAGTTGTTGTCCAAGGAACACATACTTAATCAATACATGATTAAATTAATGCTCACATATTGAAGAAGCAACAACAAAGACAAAACGAAACAGTGAGGACGAAAACAGCGAAAATCGAGAAAATACAAAAAGAGAAGAGGCGATTCTTTTGCTTGCTCGGGGAGCGGGCGTGGTCGAAGTGGAAGCGATCGTAGATCCACAAATCATATCCAATTCTTGAAAAAGCACACAAAAACTCAATATCACGGTAAATCCAAATCAACTATTTCTTAACACTGATGTTCACATACATAAGCACCAAAAACCCACCAAAAAACTAAAGAAATATGATAAATACACGCATACATATGGCTAAAACAATAAATACACACATACATGGTAAGATAAACAATGAGACACAATATTAAATTTATATCGAGGATGAATTCAAAACCTAACAAATAAATTTCACCTTCCTTCAGCACATACCTTTCTCTTCATACTCGTGTAGCTCTGACAGTCTTTTGTACACCCCATAATCAGTCTTTAAGAATTAACAAATGGCAAACAGCTGCACATTTACAATGTTATTCAACTACATGATAATTGCTTGAATTTCAGTCAATTATTTGCAATTAATATCTTCGAGCTAATTATTGACTTGGTTTGTGTAAAATGAGAAATTGAATTTTGCTTACACGGGCATATTGTCATAGGAGTTTTAGATGCTTGAGGGAAGCAACTACATTGAAAAACATGATGGCCAAACCTACCAAGAGGGTGAGAATCAACTAAAACTTGCTAAAGTTTTTGTTTTGCTGGTTGAAAACAATATTATCACGTCAAATAAATTGAGCATGAATTTCAGAGATACCTCTTGTCAATTAAATTGAGCACTTCCTGAAAATATGGAGGAGCTGCTGCAGTTCAATTCTCCATAAGAACAAAACATTCCATATCACAACAACCAAAACAATTAGTTTCTTTATAGCCAAAATCGGAAAAAGAAATGGAAAAATCGACACACAGACCAAACAAACAGTAAATCCCAGAGTAAGCACCCAACCAAACAATGCACTCACAAATGTGAACTAAACCCAAGTCCGGTGATTGATTCCGTGCAAAAACATAAACAAACCTAATTCCGAATTTTAATCCAAAAGTTCACCCCAATTTTGAGTAAGGTTCCCGATCACAAATTTAAAAACCTCAGCCCACAGTGTCATTCATCAACAAAACTAAAATAAGAACTAACCTGGAACCCAACTGAGCAATGTGGGCAAAGGAACGCCGAGATCGTCGAAACTGGGAGGAGAAGCGGCACAGAGAAATAGAGGAAAAGCGTGATGCGATTTGCCGCTGCCGACGATTGCAGATATGGGTTTGCTTTTCAAAAAAAAACTATAAATTTAGAAGATATACCTGCGATTGCAGACAGTGTCTCTAAATTGGAACCAGAAAAAAAAATCCTCAAATGGAGAGGGTCTTGAACTTGGGGAGAACTCCAGAAAACTACAGAGATATCGGCACTATACCATTGCCTCGGCGAGAAGATGAAGAAGTTGTGCACAATTGGGTGACATTTAAATTTAAATTATCACTGAAAACCAACATGACCTATTGGTATGAAAGAGTAACGTATTGGATAGAGAAACAAACTCCTGAATGCTAAGAAAACTACACAAAAAAGTCATAATAGTGAAATTGGCGAGTACATGTGAGTCTTGCGCGTGTAATGCGACTATTCACTTTGAGAGAGGCGCGTACAGTACAATGTTATTTTCTTTTAATATATAATATAGATTATATTCTAATTAATACTAATAATCTATTCTAATTAATAATACTAACACCAAAAAAAAAATAGAACAGTGTCTTCTTCAACCTCTAAGCTGTGTTTTTTTTTTGTTTTTTTTTCTCCATGGCAGGTGTCGCGCGGAGATTTGCTGCCGGAGAATCACTGGGGCTCGGGGCTGCGAGGCAGAAATCAGCCCCGCGCCTCGCCCCTCTGCACCCGGTCCGACGTGGATCTGCCCCCCGCCCCGCCTGCCCCTCCAGCCCCTCTCTCCACACCGTGCGAACCTTCGAAGCCGAACTCTCCTCCGCCTGCTCTTGTCCCGACCTCGCCCGCACGCGTAGTGGAGAGATTCGTGGATGACCAAAGCTGAAATGGAGCATTTCAAGGATGACTAGGGGTTGATCTTTTCAACAGTTTTATCATTCATCTTGAAGATAAAATAGTTGAATAAAAAATGCGTCAGAATCAGCCAAATTTTCCAAAGCTAAAATGATAGGTATAATAGTCCAAACCTACTCTATGTATACTAATATTATAAAGGCACCTAGAAGAGTCCAGTACTTGTGAATTGTGATTCTGGTTCTCTCTCAGCTTTCTTCTTCGCGCCCTCCTTGACCTTTTGTCTGATTCCCACTTCAATATTCATCGAAATCCTATCTTCTTTTCCACGAATTGGAAGCCGGAACTCTCCATCTCTGTCCTGATCTTACCCAGAAAACAGTTTCTCAAATTTCGAAGAAAATGATCGAAATCAAGACATTGAAGAAGAAAATGTGGATGTTCTCGAACTGAGATATCCTCGTCGTCGTCCCTTGACCCTTCACCGCTCCCTTCGTCCTCTCTGCGTCATGGAAGTTATGACCATCTTCTCCACAATATTCATCGTCAAGCACCAGATTTTCCCCCTCCAAAAGCTCTCATTCTGGTTCGCCCCCACCACTCGCCCACCTGGTCTCTTGTTATGTACTTTTGGCTCATAAATTTCCTCGCCAGCTATCGATTTATGGCTTCCTTATTCGCTTTAGATTCTAGTTCTGCATATGGGTCCGATTTTTACAACTTGTACGTTCCGTTTAAGTGTGATTTTAGAGATATTAATGGGGTTTTAAGTGGTGGGTCGGAGCAGGACCCACAATCGCCGGTGGTTGATGGGGAGAAGAGTGAGCTCGCGAAGATACGAGTTGGGAAGAAAGGAGATCCCGACGAAAAGGCTCTGGTCGCTTTGAAGAACCATTGCGAGGCCGAGAGGAGGAGGAGAGAGCGAATCAATGCTCATCTCACTGCGCTTCGCGGTCTAGTTCCATCCACTGAGAAGGTTTGCTTATGGTCCATCTTTACTCGTATACAAGATTTATTATTTGTTCAGTTTTAGTATGTAATTCTATGAAAATCTAAACCAATTTTATGATTTGGGTAACTGGTGTATAATTTGATGATGGGTTGACTTTTGATAGGATAGTCTGGTTAGATACTATTGTTCCAAGGTTTGGTAGATGAAAATGGTCATTACTGTGTAAATGGAATCTACTTGGAGAAAGCTAGTTCGGATTGAATTAGGATGAAAGGAAGGAAATTGAAGAAATTGCTAATTTGGATTATTGCTAGGATTTAATTGCTTGAAGTTTGATGGGAAAAAAGAGGAAGTAGATGCAAAATTAGACTTGCCAGCCTACTTGAGTTGACTTGGTTCTGCATTGACTTTCACATAGATAGCCAAATCAAGAACTTGGGGCCGTATTTGTATTTGCTTGCACTTCTCTCGTTTGTTTTCATAAACTAATTATAAGTCATCGATTAAAGAGATTCTAGCTAGATTCAAAGAGCTATCATATTCATACATCTTTTATGATATTCCTTGTGTCAGTATTTCTCATGAAATATGTGGGTTGCAATATAAAAGAGCTAGTGTGATAAGTAGTATATATTTTTCCTTTTTCCTTTTCTATATTTTTTTCTACTTGAAACAGTATTCTGTGAAGTTTATACATTGGAATTCACATAAGAATATGATGCTTTCTGTGCTTTTATTTAATGTGTGATATATATGCTACTATAGTCAACTATATTACATATTGTTTACAATATGATATAGGGTTGACAACCAAGAGATGGTGATTAAATATTTAAATGGCCTTGTATTGACCATTTTTTATATATTCCTAACAAAATCCACATTGGCAAGCAAACGTAAATTACTGTTGAATTGTACTTGATTAAATGTTTAGTTTCACTTCACATGTTGAAACTATGTGTTTGAATGGCTTGGATGTTTTCCTATCTTGTTCCGCCCTGCCTATGTTTGAAATTCGGAATATAAGATAATAGAAGTTTTAATAAAAGATAGGACTGATACAATATTTTTGGGCATCCTAACCGAGTCAATGCACTAATATACCATCAGTCTGAATTCTTAATCCAGTAAAGTTCAATCTAATTGCATGTTTGGTAATCTTATGGTTGTTCAACTAGAAGTACACTTGTGGGACAACTGTGAACCTATTAGTTAAACTTCACAATCAGTTGTTAAAAGTCGGTTTGGTACTCTCTTTTTGGAAAGTGATCGCCTATGATAAGGACGTGATGATACAAAACCTTGCCAACTGTTGTGTTATGCATCCCATCATGAGAACTTTGTTTATAGTATTACTATTAATATAAACCCACCTTACTAGATATGTGCTGGATAGCTGACCTATGTGATATTTTCTAATATTTGGTAACATTATCAGAAATTGACATGTGGGAAAGAAATTAAATAAAATTTCCCTCGTAGTATTTTAGTTATTTCATTTATTATATGCTAAGAACTATCTTCCATTTAAGTTCATTGCACTGACTTCACTCTTTTCGGCGGCATTAAACTAAAGTATCTATGATTGATTCATTTTTGGACTTTTCCTTTCTCCTGTTTTTATATGATCTATAGTTATAGTATACTTTCTTCATAAAAGCTCCACCTTCTACCCACTTAGTGGTTGTAACTAACTCATAAGAACGTACGATTGATATTTTATAAGCAAACACTTACAAACAGGATACCTATTTTGGGGCGGACAGAGTAATATTTTAGCCAAGCATGATAGATGGATTTTTTTTAAATATTCACTTGAGCTGGCTTCTTGACCTTTATGGGAATGAAAATGAAACTTGTGGATGATGGGAATGCTTATTATTTGTAGATGGACAAGGCCACATTGCTGGCTGCGGTCGTAACTCAAGTTAAAGAACTGAAGGAGGCCGCTCTAGAAGCCAGTAAAGGTTTTATCATTCCTATGGATGTTGATGATGTGAGAATTGAACCATTTGATTATGGAGCAGGAGATGGAGCTCTGTATTTCCGGGCATCTCTCTGCTGTGATTACAGGCCTAAGCTTCTGACCGATCTTAGAGAAGCTTTTGATGCTCTTAAACTGAAGATGGTCAAGGCAGAAGTATCAACCCTTGGAGGACGGATGAAGAATGAATTTGTTTTATCGAGCCACAGAGAAGTGCTGAATGATGTGGAACTCCTCACAGCTTCTATTCACCGGTCGCTGACTTGTGTTCTGAATATGTCAGATGCTCTGGAATACTCCCCGAGAACAACACTTCCAAGCAAGAAGCGAAGGATCTCCATCGATCCCTCGAGCTCATCGTCACAAGAGCTTTCACAAGGGAGATATTGATGGTAATGTTTTCTGTATTATACAGTAATTCTGTTTTGTGCATGGACTGGTTATCATAGGCGGGACTTGCAAATATACATACATATCGTACAGAAAACTTATTATAAGAGGGAATAACTGCTACTGCATATACTGAAGTACTGATGAAGATGAGTTTCACTGGTAGCTGTGGAAAGGGTTGAAAACTTTGATGTGTTTTTCTTTTATCTGGGTGCAACAACAAGGTCGTTGAAAAGTTCATGTACATACTCTGTTCGTGTTGAATAAAGGGATTCTCTTGTGTTTGCCAAGTTTCTTTTAAACCTCTGTACTGCTTGGTTCATAACCTGGGAATCTTGGGCCTTTTATTTTAATGTGATATATTTCTTCATATAAGAAATATTAGTTGACGTCTCAGTGGTTTTATATGTGGAATGGCTGAATTTACCGATCGTCAAGTAGTAATCGATGGTCCGAATATCATATCCAATAGAACAAATGGACATACATTCTTTATCCTACTCATTATTCAACTACCTTAATTCAAGGTAAAAAGAGTTAATAATTGCAAGGTATAGAAGTAAGATATTAGAAATATATATAAATGAAAGCAGAAACATCACAGATTTGTAATGGGGTCATTTACAAGATTGAACGCATCGCTTTACAAGACACGTGAATAGTGACCGCGACGAGTCGCTAGAGGTACAAACCGATATTTTGGAAGGTACCGTCCTCGTATTAGTGTTGCTTCAAGTTAAAATCAATATACGCTCACACTTGCATGTGTTTCTCATACGATATACATAACATTCATTCACATACATGAACGAACACCACTTACTATCCACAATGTTAGATTCAGAATGCGTAATTACAAATACTCTATCTTATATGCAAATAAAATAGTTGATAGTCATTGTAATACATATAAAGAAAGAAAACAATAAAATTAAAACACTTTTGGAATTACAACAATGACGTTTTATATTTTTCCTAACGAAATACAGCTCTCATCTTAATACTCTCACACTTTCTACAATTTGACTCCCTTAATCTGAAGCTAAAGGGAGGTATTTATACAAGAATTTCGAGGCTAAATCAGCTGAAAGTAGCATCATCACTTACCTTCATCGTGCTCCCATCTTCTGGAAAGTCGGAACGCGATTATCGATAGTTGTAATCGTTATCTGACTATTGCACTCGACGAATGGCATGTCGAGTACTACCATATCCGATGTCCGTATTCGATGGATGACTCGTCGAGTATCACCGCATCCGGCTCTCCTAGCTGTCGGATATGTCGTCGGGTACTGAGTACTTCTTACTTTGTTTTTGTCCGTTTTTATTCTTTTTCGTTAAAAATTCCTACAGAAGCTTAGTAAGAGAAAAAATACAGGAAACAAGAAAAGAGTGAAGCAAACCTTATGTGAACGAGGTAAAAAGAGCACTAAACGTGAGATAAAATTCTCTTAAAAGAGTACAAAATACACACGCATCAACACCTTACAATTAGGCTTTTCTTTTCCCGTAAAAATTAAAACCAAAAAATAAAGATAATGTCAATTAAACCTTAGGTCTCATTCCGATAGGATGATTCAAACTTTAACTTATTCTAAAAATAAGAAAGTAAGACCCAAGAACTTAAAAAGATCCAAACTACTGTAGCAATATTCTCTCTCTGAAAACCGAACCCTCTAGTTCCAAAATCGTTGCCGCCCTCGTTTTTACCTCCACATGCGACGGCTCTGGCTCCGTCCAAGCCTATCGTCGGTGGTGGCTTCCCGTCCCTCAACCCTTCTTCCTTTCCCCCTCTCTTGTCCTTCTTTTCCCGTTCTGTTTGCATCCCCTCCTCCGGCCAGCGCCACTCCACCTCGAGGGTACCCGTGCTCTATTCTTGCCTCGCTCCGGCCGTTCGTGGTGTTGTCATGCTCAGTCGAGGGGTCGGTGCTCTGCCTTTGGCTCAACGCACCAGATTTGTCGCTTTGGGGAAGTCCGGTGCTGAGCTCGTCGGCTCCGGCCTGTCTCTGGTGTTGCTTCCTACAGATTCAGAGCCATCTCCTTTGGCTTCTAGAGCTCTGGGTTCACTGGGTTTTGATTCAAGTGTGGAGGCAGAGGATTGGACTCTCCGGTTCTCGGGTCCGGCTTCCCGACCACAAGGGTGCCTGACTGGTGTTGTCTTGATGTCAAGTCGCAGGAGCAGCCCGAGTTGGGTTTGGGTTTCCCTCATTTTAGTGGATCCGGTCTTGGGTTTGGTACCTTGCGTTCTGCTGGAGTTGGTGTGCTCTGGTGAGAAGTTGCTCGTGTTGTTTTTTTGCGGTTGTTAAAGTTGCAGTCAGAATGGATGAGAAGTAGGATTTGGCTTCATTATCGTTAAGGAGAGCAGCTGATCCGCTTTCGCTCGTGGGAGGCTTTCCTCTTCGGGGGATTGTCGCGTTTCTGTTTGGTTGCTTCGGTGTGTTCTGGTTCTTGCCTCTTCTCAGCCGGTCTTGCAGGTTCGGGCTCCTTCTCGGGTGGAGGTTTTGGTTGTTACTCGGTTTACCGGTCCCGTTTCGCACTTCTTTGCTGGCCTCATTTCGGATGAGACTTGGGATGGCTCTTTCTCGGTATTACTACAGGTCCTCCACTCTCTAGAAGGCTCAACTCGAGTTTCAGCCCCTGTGTCTCGTTCGTATTGGCTATTGTGGTCAGGACTTCCGGTTGGTGCTTTGCTGCTCTTCGGACCCTTTTGAGGTGGATATCAGGTGGCTTGCTGCAGATCTACCGTGGGAAACGCTGTAGATCTCCGTCTCGGATGGTATCCTTATTTCCCCTTCATTTTATCTGTAGTTTGTTGAAATTCTGCTCATCTCTATTTATAGGCTCCTTTCTGTTTTCCTAGTATCCCTCTCTTTGTGAGACGGGCTCGTCATTCTTTAGGTGTTGGCCTTTGACGGGAAATACTAGGTCTTTAGACCTAAAAATCGAGGAGCTCTGTTTATCTGGGTTTTGAGTTCCGGTGATTTTTCGCTGGATTATCTCTACCGTTTTCGATGTTGGTCGTCGGTGTGTCGGTATCCAGGTACTTGCTGAGTCTAGGTGCCGATAAGATACAGTTATTTCCTCATTCTCGGGTAAAAGATTTTGGGTTTCTGTGGAGGGAGGCTTTGCTTTCTTGCGCTTCATGGTTGCAAAATCGGGGTAGTTGACCCATATTTTACCGAGCTTCATGGTTGCTAAATCCGAGTACTTGGCTCTTTAGTTAGATATTTGTGTTGCGCTTAGATGATTGTCATATCTGGTTCAGAGACCTTTGTCTCCCCTTGTGGGCTAGTTTGGTTATTGGTTCTATAAAGACCTCCCCGGTTTAAAAGATTTATTTGAATTAGAGGATTGGAACATCGTGGTTGGAAAACGGGTTAAATTTTTGGATCGTTTGCAAAAGAAAAAGAAAAGAAAAACACAAAAATAAAAAAGGGAGTAGGCCTGGACCAGGCCAGACCAGGCCCAAACGGATGGAGCTGGCCCAACTCGCTTCAGCCCAAGTCCACCCACGCTAACCCTAAGAGGGACTGTTCACCTCCTCAGATTCGTGCACGTGTACCGAGACACCCCTCTCTCTCTTCGCAAAACCCTCCTCACTCCCTCCCTCTCGCTCTCTCTCTGCGACTCATCGCCGACGAGCTTGTCCACCACTCCCGGTCACGAAGCGAACAACGCCGACACGAGACGACGCTGAATCCCGTCGCCGAGCCCGTGTCAGGAACAGAGCCACGCCGGTGAGACGTGCTTCGCGAACCAGATCTGATTCACCATCGCCGTCGGAGATCTCGAGCTGGTTCTTCTCTTCCGGGCTCGATTCTCGCCACGCCGGAGACGAGAGAATAGAACCAGTGAACGACGCTTCTGGTCGTTCTTTTTCCCGGCTTTTATCCCCTTCTTCGTGCTCCCTGCCGCCGTCGTCGCCACCGGAGAAAAACCCTAGCCGTCTCGCTGTCGTGCTCGAGCAGACATAAATAGACTAACTTTTGGGCCAGGATCAGGCCATATGGGCCTCAGACAGGCCATTTGGGCCTCGGACCAGGCCAGGCCAGGCCTCGGCCCAAGCTCAGTTGGGTCTGGACTTGGTCTGGAGCCGGGTCTGGGTCAGGCTCGAGTCAGGGCCTGGACCAGGTCGGATCTGGTTTTCGGAACTGGGTCGGGCAGAATAATTAATTAATATAATTTAAAATGGAGATTTAAAGGACTAAATTGATAATTAGAGGACTGATTCGGACTGTACCGGGACTGACTATGACGTTTACCTGTTAAAATCAGACATTGACTTCGCCCGAGAAGACCAGAGGTAGGCCCGGACGTCAGTAGCTAGGAGACGTAGCTGTTGGTTCTTCTTGAGGTAGGGAAAGTAGCGAATACCGGTTTAATTGCGGAAAGTTACTAGTATGCATGCTAGGTAATAATAAAACTGGAAAGATCATAATTTGGCATATATGATGTGATTCACTAGTTTAGCCGCTTTCAATATTCTGGGAAATTGTAGTGTTGGTAGAATGGCCATGTCGAGCCTTAGGATTGTCTGCTGATTGTCTGCTTGTGTGCTCTGTGTTGTTTAATTGGTTAATAAATAACAAGTATGAAAATGAGTAGAAGTGAACTTAGTGATGCGTATTGGTAAATTGATTGGTTTGATTCTGTGTTTATGACATGTTGAAACATGGGAATGTTGACGAATGGATACCGGTTAAGCCAGTGGGGTTACCACGTTGAGGGTGGTGTCGGTAAGTGATGGTAAGTGCGTGACATTTGTGAGTGTGATTACGAGTCTAGTCATGGTGTATTCGGTGTAACATGTTGTTGCTATGTGTGGGCAAGTGTGCCGTGTTTGATGAATTGTGAACCCTTGAGTGTGATATGGTCGGGTGAGTGATAGACCGACGTGTCGTGAAATTGTGGTAAGATTGTGGGCTTGGTGAGCCGTGTTTGATCTGTTGCATTACGATGCGTGATATTATCTTGATGTGTGTTCTAAGAGGAGTTGTATTCCAGTATGGTACCTACACCGAGGGGGTGTGCCGGTGTAGGGTAGTACCTAGGTCGACGGTGTGTCCCACGTATGCGCGGTCCCCCGGTGTGTTATTCCGGTACGATGCCTACATCGAGGGGGTATGCCGGTGTAGAACATCTAGGCCGACGGTTGTGGTTGGGCCTACGGGTCGTGTTGGGCCTACGGGTCGTATTGGGCCTACGGGTCGTGTTGGGTCTGCGGGTCGTATTGGGCCTACGGGTCGTATTGGGCCTACGGGTCGTATTGGGCACAAGGTGTCGTGTTTCCACCCCGATGATCTATGGTCCTTTGGGGACATTCCCGAGAGCTCCGATGATATGTGTCCCCTTAGGGATGTTTCTGGTAGCCTCGACGATATGTGTCTCCTCTGGATCGAGGGGCAATCTGATGTGATGCATTGACTTTACGGGGTGATATGACGGGGTTGGGCTGTGTACAGTCGGTGGAGTTCGGGGACTGTGGTGCGGGACGTGTGCTGGTTGCTTTTGTGTGTTATACGTTTGTTGTTTAGTTAATGGTTCATTGTGTGCAAGTGGTCGTTTGAGTGTGTTGTAAGTTTGGCTATGAATCCCGGTTTGGTAGTTAGTTGTGATGTACTAGTATGCCCTCATTGGACGGTTACTCGTGGTGGTGAGCCGATGTGCATTACCTTAACTACTGTTCCTACTGAGCGAAAGCTCATCCCCTTACTTTGTTGTCTTTCAGGTGTTGAGCGGGTTTTGTGCTAGCAGGACACAACCGAGCTTGGAAGCTGGCGAGGGTCTCGTCTAGTAGGTCTAGAGACGTGCAATTAATTTTGAACTAAACCTTATGTACTGGTTTTTGAGCTGTTGACTCTTCCGTTGGTTGATTATCATATTTTTGCGATTTATCTATTTTAATTTGTCCTTTTATTTACTTATTTCAAGTTCCCGTCTCGAGTCTGGTCAAAACCGGATTTGGGGCGTGACAGGTTCGATCTATGTAACTAGAGTTATGTAATTGGTCCGCCTTATTCAGTCTTTGAATATGTGAGTTTTAATATATTTCTTTGCCGATAAAAAAATATAAGAAAGTAAAGATGTATATGCAAAATTCCTAAAAAAACGGATGTAATTTATAGTATTCAACAACCGTAAACACATTGTTCTAAAAACTCTCATGAGTAGTGAACATGTGAAGTCGCTTGAGGTACTAATCAATGATTACCACCTTCGTAATAGTGTCGCCTCAAGTCAAAATCAATACAAGCTCAAACTTGCATATGTTTTCCCATACGACACACGTAATATTTACTTACATACATGAACGAACATCAATTACTAACTATGATCCTAGATTCAAGAACACTATTTATACACGGTCATCATATATGAAGATAAATGGTTGTTAGGCAATTCATGTACATATAAAGCAAGAAAATAATGAAACCCAAATACCTAGAATGATGGAGATGCTTATGGCACTACAACAATGACTTCTTACATTTTTTTTCCAACGAATCACATCTCTCAGCTGATACTCTAAGGCTCTCCACAATTTGACTCCATTAATTCTAAGTTAAACTAATTGTGCACATACTTTCAAGCATAAAGTAACTAAAAATAGCATTCCTATTTCCTTCTATAGTACCCACTATTCGACCGTCGTACTCGACGGATGACCTATCGAGTACCTCCGTATCCGACGTCTGTACTCGACAGATGACCCGTTGAGTATGTCTTCGTATTCGGCTCTCTTATCTGTTAGGTATGTTGTCGAGTACTGAGTACTTCTTGCTTCATTTTCGTCAATTTTTTGTCCTTTCGTTTCAAATTTCTACAAAAGTTTAGCAAGATACCGAAAACGTGGGGGAAAATGAAGTAAACCTTATTAAAACGTGATGGAAGGAGTACTGAATGTGATCTAAAACACTTTAAAGAGTGTAAAATGCTATATCGGTTTGTGTTCGTGGTAGGCCGTCTTATCGGGCCTTGCCCTTGGTCCATGGTCAGGCTTTCACTCGAAGCCATGTTCTCCCACTCCCTCACCGCTAGAGAACGGATGAATTGCATGAGACAAGTACAAGGGTTAGGGAGGCACACTCGACCTTAATTTTTTTTCGCCACCCAGTTCTTGAGGGAGGTCCATCATCCTGCCTAGGCCCATGCGTTTATTGGGACGTTCAATCCAACCCAACCCTCCAATCGCGTGGGGGATCCAGAGGAGGTCTTGGTGATGTCCACCATCCCGCCTAACTCGGTTTTAGGCAATAGGGAGATCACCAGTCCTCCGGGAAGGTATCCAGGGTTTCTCTTAGGCCCCAAAAACGAAAGAGAAAGGAGAAGGGACCGGAAAGAATGAAAGGAATTCAGGCGAGGACTGTTAAGCAACACCGTCGGGGCCCATGAGGCCTTTTTGCAATGGGCTGGATCGGAGGACTGCCAGCCTACCCTGTTATGCGGTTTCTCCACCATATCACATTATCCCTCCCTACACTATGCGCGTTTCCCCGACACCTAGATATTCTAATTGGCGAATCAAAAGTTTCCAAACTATGATGGCTGGACTAAGGTTGAGCCGAATATGGTTTTTGGGTCAAGTTTAAGTCGTAGTTTTGAGTCTAGTTGTACGAGTCCTAATTTCTCGTTCTTAGTTTTTGTTTGCTCAAGTCTTTTAAGTGTCAAAACAAAGTGTTTGATCACTAAAAGATCAGTTTATACCTCAAATTCTTTTGAAAGATTGAATGTAGTCTGCTATCTGATGAACTGCTCCCCTTTATTTCTCGTCCTCCGTAATCTCATATTTTGAATATTTTGTTCCTCTCACTCAGAAATTTTTTTTTGTAATAAGAAGCATATTTCCTATCGAAATTCTTTTTTAATATGATTCTTTTTTTTGAAACGTTTTAATATGATTCTTAGAGTTTGATGGGAATAAAAATAGCTTTAGTGCAGTACATTCATTTGCTATTTAGAGCGATTTTACGTTTATATCCCTCAAAAAATAAAATAAAGAAAGAACAGTCAAATAAGTAACCGAGATAAACAAGACGTGAAGCAAAACAGTGTTTCGAGGAGATCGAAATTGCTAAGCTGCAAGCCAGAAATCTCAGAAGAGCAGAGAGAGCTGCAGACATGGCCGCCGGAGAAGGAACTGGGTCGATACTGCAATTCGTGCCGATGCAGAGTGCGGTAGACGAGGGCTTCTGGCACCGGCTCTCCTCTTTGAAGCTCAACAAGTTCCGTCTCGACGATTCTCCTATCCCCATCACTGGTACTCTCCTCCTCTTCAATGTTGTCTGGTTTCTCCTAAAAATGGAGTGTAGTAGGGAAAAATTTGCGGTCCGTTTTTGTTATATTTACCTTCCTGTGCTCTCTAATGAAGATCGTAGTCTCTGGTGCAATTTACGATTTAGGTTTTGTCAAATTCAGTTTGATTTACCATGATTTCTATCATGCATCTGTTGGTTTCTCGGTGGATTTCAATTATTGAGTTAGTTTGGGATTTTGAATATCATTTTTGAGTCGATTTCTGCTATTAACAAACGTGTATGGGTTGTTTCTGCTAACGTGAGTTGGGAGCTAGCTAGTTGAGCTTGCTCAGCTTGGGTTCCTGCTAACTTAGTTTTTTTTAGCTCAGCCACTAATTCCATGAATCTTTGATGTGTTGTTGCAGGGTTCTATGCGCCTTGTTCACATTCTCAGGTATCAAATCATTTGACTCTCCTTGCTGAATCTCTGCTGCCAGAGTCTAGTGAGCACTCATCATCAGCGGCAGCAACAACAATTGGCCGAGGAAATCGGAATAGATGCCCTGTTCCTGGTACCCTTTATAATACAAACACAATTGAGAGCTATAGAGTCCTTGACAAAAAGGCCTTGTTGAAGGCAGAAGCAGAGAAGGTAATCCAGTTTGGATTTATTTATTCTCATAGCAGACAATGGACATGTATTTATCTTATGTGTTAAGGACAAAAATTGTTATTAAAGTTGTGTATATATAGATGCACACTAATCGAACAATATGTAAATCTATATTACATGTGGCATCTTTGTTTCTTATTGATAATTAGATTTGGGATGATATTCATTCTGGAAAAGCTGTGGAGGATAGTGCCCTGCTTTCGAGGTTTCTTATCATCTCGTATGCAGACTTAAAGCAATGGACCTTTCAATACTGGTTTGCTTTCCCTGCTCTGGTGCTTGATCCCGCTGCAACTTTGGTTGATTTGAAGCCAGCGTCTCAGTGGTTTAGCTTGGAAGAGGTTTTATAGAATTTAGTGCTTTCAGAATTATTTATTCAAGATATTTGTTGGTATTATACTGCAAATGTTACTTTTTTTTTGCTTATAGGCAGTATCGTTGTCAGCGGCCTGTAATGAGTGGCGTAACTCTAGCGTAACCGCAGGTTAGTTATTTGCCAGGCAATTAATTGCAGGTTCTACAACTTTTTCCCTTTTTAATATGTATGTCTGATTTGCTTTCCAATTTGTTTTTAGCTATTCATATGTATATCTTGGAGATCCTAATTTGTGCCCATGTGCTTCAGATGTACCATTCTTTCTGATCAGCATTGCTTCAAATTCAAATGTCACTATTAGGCATCTAAAAGATTGGGAAGCATGCCAAAGTGACTGTCATAAGGTCTTTCCTTGCAATTCTTTTCAGTTATATTGAATTTATTTTACTGTTAGAGAAGGAAATTCTGGAGAACTGTTATTGTGGATCCTAGGATGACATGCTATGATGTAAAATTGGCATGCCTCTTTCCCAAACCTAATATACGTCCTTTTGGCAGTTGTTATTTGGCTTTTATGACCCGTGCCATCTTCCAAATAATCCTGGTTGGCCTCTTCGCAATTTCCTGGCCCTTATTTTTACGAGATGGAATATCAAGAAGGTCCAGTTCTTATGCTACCGGGAGAGTCGTGGTTTTGCGGATTTGGGGCTGTCCCTTGTTGGTGAAGCCTTGATATCAGTTTCACAAGGTAGAGCGACCAAAATCGGGTGACAACTCTTCTCTGATTGTTACTTTCCAACCCAACAGTTAAGGTATTAATATCATTATCCTCACTGGCTTCTCTGAACTTGTTAACAATGTTTAGATTGGAGAAATCGCCAGTATGAACCTAATGCTGTTGGATGGGAATCTGGAAAGGCCAAAGGATCCAAGCGTGTTAACCTCGCCAAATCAATGGATCCAACAAGGTGCATAATAGTTCTGTAGTATGTGCAAGTATTTTTTCTAATTCTGACTGACTTATATGATATATGATGCTTTCAGGCTAGCCATATCAGCTGCAGATTTGAACTTAAAACTAATGAGGTGGCGTGCTATACCATCTTTGGACCTAAACATCTTATCTGGGACCAAGTGTCTTCTTCTCGGAGCAGGTACACTTGGATGCCAGGTTGCTCGCATGCTTATGGTGAGTGTTCAAGTTGTGATTATGTCTTGGAATCCATATCCTGGCTATTAATATATAGATGTTTCCAGGCATGGGGTGTCAGGAAAATCACACTACTTGATAATGGTCGGGTGGCTATGTCCAATCCTTTGAGACAGTCCCTGTATACACTAGATGATTGTCTTAATGGTGGTGAATTTAAAGTCAAAGCAGCCGTCAAAAGTCTCAAGCAAATATTTCCAGCTGTGGTAAATGCTTTATTTATCCTTGAAGAACAGACTCATTCACAACCCCCATCTCTTAAAAAGAAGGAAGAGAAACTACTTTCTTAGAACTAATCATTGTTGCTATAACTGTTTTATCAGGAAGCAGAAGGTGTGGTGATGGCTATACCAATGCCTGGTCATCCTGTTGCTAACCAGGAAGAAAAGGGTGTCCTTGATGATTGTACTCGCTTGCATGATCTGATAGATTCTCATGATGTTATTTTCTTGTTGACGGATACAAGGGAAAGTCGGTGGCTTCCTACACTTATTTCTTCCAGTGCTAACAAGGTTAGCGTCTATATCATATTTTACCTTTCTTTTGTAAACTAGATGGCATTAGAAGCTAGTGCCTAGAGAATAAAACACTCTGAGCTGCAAGATGTCTAAGGTTTGAAGAAGGAATGTGTCCAATTCTTCTCAACTGTTGTGATATGCCTCATTTTAGTTATTTCTGATGTTGTATTATTGCATGAATCTTTTTCTTTTGCATTTAGTTGTATTTTCACCTCATAAAAATTTCTACAGATAACTATTACTTCAGCTCTGGGCTTGGATAGTTTCTTGGTCATGCGGCATGGAGTTGGTCCTTTTAGCTCAACCCATGACTTCAAAGGTGAAGCTGCAAGTGCTCTGTCTGCTGGTATAGGTGGCATTTCTCTTACCGATAAGAATGGAGGCAGAAGATTGGGCTGTTATTTCTGCAATGATGTAGTTGCACCAATTGATGTAACTTCCTAAATACACTGATGTTGATATTTCAGCTATTTTATGTATGTGAATATGAAAAGGTACTGGCTTTTTCCTTGTGCAGTCGACTGCAAACCGCACATTGGACCAGCAATGCACTGTTACACGTCCTGGGCTTGCTCCTATTGCTTCTGCGCTTGCAGTTGAGCTTTTAGTTGGAATTCTGCATCATCCACTTGGGTATATTTTTGAAACATTATATGATTTTAAACTGAATAGTTTTAGATGTGATATCCAGATTTACCAGTTTAATATCAGTTATGCTTCTGTTATGGTCCGTACGGACCGTAACATGGTGGGATAAAACATCTTACGGTCCCACCATGTTACGGTCCGTACGGACCATAACAGCTTCTCTTTGGCATTTGATCTTATGCTATGGTATCAATTTGCAAGTACAGAATATCCGCAGAGGGTGATTTTGCAAACTCCAGCAGTATGGAAAGCAATGATCTCCCTCTTGGTATTTTGCCCCATCAGATTCGAGGCTCCCTTTCTCAGTTTTCTCAGATGACACTAGTGGGTCACTCCTCAAATAGCTGCACGGCTTGCTCTAGCACTGTAAGTTCTGATTGATCACTGATTATGTAGTGTAAGATAAAGAACTACACACAGAGTATGTCCGTCTTAACATCTAAATATATTACTACTTCCTAAGCATCATATATGAATTAGGCTTAGAGCAACAATAGCAAATGAAATAAAAACAAAACATTACTTACTGTATTGCTCTTTGGTATAAGCATTCTATACTTCTGAATCAACCAAATGCTGAAATGAGTAAAATCTCACTGTGAAGATTGTGCGTAATGGATTACATATTGTAGCGTAATTTTAGGAAAGTACACAACTGGAGAGATTTATTATCATCAATTTTGCATTACTTCTAGGTGTACAAAAATTTGTGTGTTTTGGATAGTGTTGGGTCCAGCTTCTGAAGTATAGTTGTATGCAAGCAAAACATTTTTTTTGTAGTAGGTTGCAAATATGCAGAAACATCTGATGATTGTGGTGTTTCATTGAAGAATCGTAGAGAAATGAAATGTCAGTGAAGAACACACTTGTTGAACTTCTGTTTGACAAAGATGTGTGCCTAACGATATGAACTATCTGAACTATATAGGCCACCAGAAAACTCAGATAACACATAACTTTTGACGATGTAGTTGAATTAATCGTCTTTAGTCTTGGTTTCTGTATTGTCTTACAAATGAATCTTGAATTTCATAAAAATGAACATGTTTAGGTGGTCTCGGAGTATCAGAACAGAAGAATGGAGTTTATCCTTCAAGCAATCAACCATCCTACCTACCTAGAAGATATTACAGGACTAACAGAATTGATGAAATCTGCCAATTCTTTTAACATGGACTGGGATAATGAGTCGGACGCTGAGGATGATGAATTTGTTGAAATATGAAGCTAATGTTCGATGCCTAACTGATTGTTGCTGTCATACATTGACACTAAAACTGTATATAAACTCTCAGAAGGAAGCACTGATACACGCTCATATCCTGTATGTCTTATTGATGTAAGTGATTTACAATGGTACAGGAAAAGAATAAAATTCATTCTGGTTAGCAATGCTTCTCGTTTATCTATTTATTTCCTTTTGGACAATAATTTTCTATTCCTGTTATGCAAGCAAAGTTTTTTTTAAGTCTTCTCGCAGTAAGGTGGTAAAATGTCATATCTTCAGTTCGAATTGGGGTAGGATAAATTACAAGGTTCTAAAAATTGATAGGCATTAGTTGGGCTGCTAGAGCCTTTTGGGGATTGATCGAAAACTAGCTATTATAGGCGAAGCCTGGTCTGGATTTTTAGAACATCGATGAGTTTATAGTTTCTACCTTTTCGGGGCATGGGGTTGAGACATCAAATTTGTCATGTCCTTGGGTTTGAGATCTAGTAACCCTTCTTTGCATCTACTGAACTTATAGTAAACTAATTAGCTACCAAATACTCTCCATGATTTATTTCTTCTGCCATAGGCTATATATATATACATACACAACCTATAGAATATGCAAAGATCCTTATTGAAAGCTAAAATGAAGAGTAGCTATATAAATGATAGTAAATGTTGTCATTTACTATCTTGTAACAGTTAGCTCTTATCAAAGGTCCTAACATTTTCCTCCCCTTGAAAACGACGTTCGACCTCGAATCCCCGTAATGCCTCGTCTCCATGGTCCTCAGCCTCAAGCCAAAATAATTGGTTACACCGGTGGCCCTTTATGTAAGGTTCATCACAATCACTCACAGTGGTTTTCGGCATGCCGTAAAGCTTAACAACATTGGAGAAGACTCTTGCAACAGAGATGGCTGTTGGGACCTTTTGTGTAGAAGAAAGAACATGAAGAATGTATAAAAATGCTAATGAAAGAACAAAAGACTCACCAAAACATCGAATCCCTGGAGGTAAGGTGCGGTAGAGTTGATAGACGATGGAGACTTTGACAAAGTGGCTCAGATAGCTCATAGAAATAGATCAATTAGAGCTATTTACATATGCTAGCGACATAAGATGGGGATCAGTCATCATAAGTTATGAAATGAAGATATAGAAAAAAAAGACCACTCATATACGGATGTGGATGAGGAACATGGAATCCATACTAAAGCAATTACCATATAAATGAAAAAGAAATATTAACAGTAAAATATGGCATTGAGAAATTTCACTATCATTTAATACTGGTCAAATTCACAGAGTTGGTTCTAAAATTAAACAAGAGAAAAAAATGTCAAATTTTCTTTTGCTGCTATAATTTTATTGTCAAACCCATATAGATAAAGACTTTGAGACTATTATTAACAAATCTATAAAATTCATAAAAAAAAAATATAGAACACATAGAAAGACTACACCTAGAGAAGGTTACAATCAAGAAAACATAGAAAAATTAAACCAAGAGACTGCTGAAAATATTAAAGTTATTAATGATCAAGAAGAAGAAAACGTCAAAGTATTAGAAGAAATTTCACAAGCCTTTGGAGATAAACAAACTTAACTATCCTTCCAAGCTCATGTAATTGAGCCTCAAGAGTTTGTGACTAGACTCATAACCAAATCATTTCCCCCCAATACACCTATGATGTCGCCTACAACCATATATATAAATTGATATACCCTAAAAAATCACTAGAAGCCTATAAGAAAATTATAAAATATTATGATTATAGAGCCAAGAAAGACATTGTAAGAAGCTCTACATTTACTTAAGTACCCAAAATATATATGTAATAAAAGAACAAACCCTGAAGTAGTTGAAAAACTATTCTACTAAGAGTTTACATATAAGATTATGGTTAACAATACACTATATAGTGTTTCTAGACTCCCTCAACTGCTTATAGATTCTGTCAAAAGCATAATGATCTCTTTCGGTCCAGGATCGTATGCCATTCAAATTCTTGATGTCATTACTAACCTTGTTGGAATGCCAATTATGGGTTGCCAGATATTTAAAGTAAGAAAAAATAGTAAGATTATGGATCAAACTAATAGTACCATTCACTCTCGAGAATTTTCAGAGTTGACTTAGTACCAAAACAGTTATCGGATTATGATGATAAGAAATAAGAATTCCCACATCATTAAAGCTCACTTAAGTGGGATGATAGAAGAAATCATAATCATATATAATAATGAGGGTATGCCTCAAGAAAATGAATAATTGAAAAGAATGTACAAAGAATTAACAACTTTCAACATGTCCATAGTAAAGAAACTATAGAATATTGTAACAAAGCAACTAAAAGAAGACCATTAAACATCAACTGTATAAACTCATTTAAAGAAACTCATCACTCATCTAAAAAAGGATATTCTTCCTCATATCCATCCATATAAAGAACAAAAAATGTAAAAATATAGAGATATTACAGATACATGAGCCCAATTCAGAGAGACAATTCAAAGATACAGAGGTGAAACCCCAAATTCACATATATATGGGAGATTCAGAAGTACAGTGACAACCCAAATTTATAATTACAAAAGTGAAAGCCCAACTCGTAGATATAGAGCAACCCAGATACAGACATCCAGATGAAGACCCATTAAAGACACTCCAAGACAAGCAAAGGCCCAACAAACTATAAAGACTATTTGTACCAAAAGAGTTAATCATGGAAAAACAATAATGAAGAATAGAAGAAAAACAGATGATAGACAAAAATGCTAGAAGATATGTAGACCCATGTGATGGATGGAAAACCACGAAAAGAAAGCAGCAGTAAGGAATTTAAGATTCCATGTAATAATTAGAATAATAAAGACCACAAGTAAGACAGAGATTGGTTGAGAAACTCTATATAAGGATCCTTAGTCATTATACTAGATCATTGAGAAATATATACCCAACTTTAACTTCGAAAAATCTCTTGTAATGAACAACTTAAGCTCTCCTTACATCTGCAATCTCAAGTCAAATCAATACCAGAAACTTAGAAATAACCCTTCTTAAAATACATATAGTACCAAGCTAATCCAGCCACCAATCCTCGAGGTTTAGAGCCTCGGGTTTGAACTATCTCCTGACAAGATTCCTATGGAGGCAGAAGGTTGTGATCAGGGTAAAGGTGTTGGTCGAAGTACTCCAGAGATCTCAACACTAGAAATCTATGTTCAATTTATGTTGTATTGCTTGTATAATATGAATAACTATATCTTAGATTAAGGTATTAAGATGGTTAGGAGACTGTACATATAATAATCCAAAAAGATGATTCACGTTTTGATGTTGGAACTAGAAAACAAACCATACACCTTGATTATAATCCTACAGATAATGTTTAGACCTCCAAGAATCAATACAAGTGTATCAAACGTTAGAGTTATTGGACCACCTACTCTTCTACCCTTCTAGGGTCGTATGTGAAGCCAAATCCAAACGAAATCCACCTCATACCCGCAACGTCCTACCTGATTGTTGGTGCTACTTCTGTGCTCTACATTTTGAAAAAGCTCGGAACTTACTTATTCATTGTGCTTATATGTGGCTCGTTTGGGCAGGTACAGTAAAGTAGTGGGGTTTGAGATGATTTTGTTCTTCGTATGTGCATGAGTTGCTTGTTTCTTGTCCAGGCTTTATTTGAGGTGGCGTAGGAGGCTTTGAACACCTATATGTGGTCTTGTTTTGTGGGAAGTTTGGTTGACTAGAAATGGTTTGGCTCTTAAGGGTGATATCCATTCAGTGGAGCAGGTGATTTTACAGGTACAAGTGAATGCTTTCAAAATAGAAGGATTCTTTGTCCCAGTTTGCTCGCGTCTTTCCTCACAGAATGACATAGGTATCCGTTATTAAGTTGTAGGAGCTCCATTCGACCCAAAAGTTTGGAGGTCGTAGTATTTTTTTGGTTGTGGTTGACTCGTCCTTTTCGTTATGTTTTGTGATTTTGGTTGCTCTTATTTCTGTTCTTCTGATTGAACTCTTGTTTGTGTAGTCCATGGTCTTAGTCTACTTTCGTGTAAACCGTTATTTCTTACACCGAAATCGAAACGTCTTACCTGATTTCTCCACTACGAATGTACTCTCAGTATGAAAACGAGTAGGAGACAAAAGCTCGAACTCTTATCCGTTGGGACGGATTCCCCAGTCAGTCGCTACTACAAGTCTGCAACTAATAACGGAATAAAGAAATGAAAGCAACCGTCGAATCTCAAAATCGCGGGAATATGGCGGACAGTTGTTTAGGTCCCTTTCTTCCCAAACCCAAACCCCATCTCCTTCTCCTCCACTTCTCTCCCAAATTCTCCGCCATCTCCAGATCTCTCTCCATGTCCGCTCTTCCCTCCTCACTCTCTTCCCCTCCCTGCAACCCTACCCCCTCTCAGCCCTCCCTCCTCGTCTTCTCCGGCGGCACCGCTTTCAACGGCGTCGTCGAAGAGCTCAAGAAGCTCACCACTCGCGTCGCGCACGTTCTCCCTGTCTCCGACGACGGGGGCAGCACCGCCGAGATCGTTCGCGTGCTAGGTAATTCTGAATCTAGCTTATTTAATGTTGTTGATTTCTGATTCTGATCAGTTATGGTTGGCTGCTGGGGGTGGTGCAGGTGGTCCGGCGGTGGGGGATATTCGGTCCAGGTGCTTGAGATTGTCCGACCAGAGCACCTCTGAGGCCCTCGCCGTCCGCAGATTGCTCGGCCATCGGTTGCCGCTGAGTCCGCAGGAAGCCAAATCTGAATGGTACCTTATGGAACCTTGCTTAGTTCAATTTTTGTTCCTTCTTCCCTTTGGTTCCTCCTAAATGTGCTTTAGCTACATCAACTTACAGTGAATCACCAGCAACAAAATTGTGCAGTGGAAATTTACTGGTGTTTTGGTTTTAGCCAAATTTTTTGGGTCAGTTTGGTACTATTGAAGTAGCTTCTCTATTTCAAGCTTTTAATTTGCACTGCTTGCTCAAAACCTAATTAAGCATTTGATCAGGGTTTGAATGTCTTTAGTTACTTGCTAGGTGTTACTGTGGTCAGGGTACTGAGTAATAGTGTGCTTAGTTGAGAATTTAACAGGTACGAGATTGTGGAAGGAGGTCATTCTCTGTGGCAAGGTGTGTCAAGACCTTACAGGGAAACAATTCGGTCGTTTCTAGCTTATTTTCAAAATGAGGTAGGCTGATCAAGCTGTATCATTATATAGCACTGCCGAGCTTTTTATGGTAATTTGTTTTTGTTGAATGACATTGTGGTTTCTGAGGCCACCTAAAAGCTTCTTAATTGATTATTAGGTGGTAGAGTTCTGAAATTTTGAATAGCAAGCAAAAGCACTGTTATTTTTGCAAATTGACAAATGATTTACTTGTTTCTCTGAATATATTTCGCGAATATCATTTGCACCGTATATATTTTCGTTTATCAGTTGTTATCCCTATGCCTTAATGGTATATATATGTCAAATGTTGCTGTAAAAGGGCGGGCACCTTTTTGGGGGGGTTATAGAATGAGACATTTATGTATTTATTTATGTTCTGGTTGCAGATACTGCGGAGGCCTAATGAAAGATTTTGTTTCAGTAATGGCAGGTATTATGTTAAAAATTTTGACATGTCCTTCCAATGTTTTTGTCTTGTCTTGTCATATGCGTATTACTGTACCGAAATTGTATAATAGGCTTCCCGTCGTCTATCTTCATAGCACGTCAACGTGCAATGAGATTTTTCACTTTTAAACTTACAAGTGCTCTATTTTACAATTAAAACTGTTATATTTCTATTTTGGATGTTTTGGCTGAATATTGATGTATTTGCTCAGGACAAGTCACTTTCCAAGTGATTTGATTGGAGGTTAGTGAATGTGAAAGATTGTGATGGAAGAAAAATAATTTTACCCTAATTTCGAACATATTTTTCAAATCCGAACCCATATCAGGAAGCAAAACATAATTTTATTATTGGGATAATTGTCAAAATATGCACTTATGTTTCGTCCACTAACGAAATAGTGCGCAATGTTTCGTCCATGTCGTCTGGCTACCCTTATGAATCGTCCACGCACTTCTGTTAGTAAAATTAACAGAATATTTGAATCTGTAGCCACACGTGCTATCATGTGCTTGTGTCTGAATTTTTTTTTTTTGGACGAAATTGCCCTAACAATCCTCAGCCACTCATTTTTTTGGACGAAATTCTTATTTTTGCAAAAGGGAAAAATTGTCAATTCAGGTTCTGCTGTTACACTTTTCTAACAGAAGTGCGTGGACGATTCATAAGGGTAGCCAGACGACGTGGACAAAACATTGTGCACTATTTCGTTTGTGGACGAAACATAAGTGCATGTTTTGACAATTATCCCATTATTATTTAAGCAATGTAAGTCGTTGAACTTTGTTAGAAACATGTTTGGACATATTAGGGTAGACCAAAATCCATAAAGTTGTTTGAACATTATCAGTTTTGTTTCATCACAGGTTCAGATTCTTAATTTAAGCATCCAGCTGATAGTATAATTCGTGACATCTCTTATATATACATATATATTAAGTTTTGATTTAGGCGCCGTCAATGGAATTCCTTATAGTTTACGGTGAAACCCTAGAAATCCATAGCAGCCCCTCCCAGTTCTCATGCATAAAGGTATCCAAAGTCATGTAACATCTTTTTGTAGCTTGTAGCAGCCTGTATGCTCGGCCTTTTCTGCACATCATAATTTATTTATTTTGTTCTTTTATCCAAACCTAAGCATTGCATTTTTACTTGCCTCTTATACAGTATTTAGTAGTTCAGAATGGTTAAATGATGTAATTGAGATTGATGACAATGTGATTAATTTCTTTCTTTGGAAGTGTCATGATTACTGACTCCAACTATTGCAGCATCGGCAATTTTTTCTTTGCAGGAGCGCGCATATTTTTTCAGTCTTTGGAAGCTGCAATATTTTTGTTTTCCCGAGTTTCACATATTCCCTCTGAGAGTCTTGTCCTCCCCGTGATTTCAACCAATGACAGGCTTACATTAGGGTGTGAATTATGGGTATGATGTTAAATATAATCTCTATATTCATGGCACATTTGGACGTCTAAAGTTCTTTCATTCTAGTAAGATAGTCTAGCTCTTTTATTCAAAATTTAGTCTTTTAGTCTGACTTACATAAACATAACATTTTAATGCTGGTAACTTCCTGTCTAGCCCAACTTCCCCTTGTTAGTTGTGTTTCTGGTCAGACACGGATTATATATTGGTTGCATGCAGTAAAAGACAAATCAGAAATCACTATTATAACTTTCAAAAAAGAAATCACTATTATAACACCTCTCTCTCTCTCCATGGTATTGAAAGAGTTGATTACTCTTAATATGCTAAAAGTTCCCCATTCACAGAAGTAAACGATTATGCTAGTTTAATGGGGAGTTTTTCCACTACTATTTTCATACTTTTTTTTGCTGCTGTGTATCTAGGATGGAACCATAATCCGTGGCCAGAATGAAATTTCCCATCCAACCAATGGAACCATGGTACCTGTCAATAAGGTATGTTGTATTGGTGTTTGGACGAGAATCCTATGTTTTCATTTGTTTTGGTTCTAGGCTTCTAGCTTTCCTTTCATTGTGTAATTCATCTGCTAACAATATCTGTAACGAAACTGAGGTCACATGTTCGAATAATGGAAACAATCTCCACAAAATGTAGGGGGAAGGCATGCTACAATTAGTCCAGTGGTATGAGTTAGTATTATTCTTCAAAAAAAGAGAGTAGTGGACAGGCTTCTTACATGTTGGGAACCGTGCATCACTGGGCCCCTCGATTTTCACTAGTTCAAAGAAGTAGGGGACAGGCTTCTTACAGGCTTCAATGCAAATGGCTATTGGGTTATGACTTGTGATGGTAACATCATGACTTAGGTTGGTGTGGTTAGACTGGTAGTGAAGGTAATGAAAAGCTAATGTATGTATCTAGGTTCGAACTCAAGACTTTGCTTATATAGGATCAAGCTCTTTGCCACTTGATATATCATTTAGGTTATTGAGTCCAAAAAAAGTTCTCCAGTAGCAATTTGACTGTTTGGGTTTACCATTTTGCTGATATATGTTGTGGCAGAGTTAAACTCAATAATGTTCTCAAATGTTGAAGTACTGGATTCTTATAAATAGGGAAGATTGTCAGTTCCATTACTACCTTCAAGAATAAAGCGGGTATTCTACATGTCAAGTGAGGGCAGAAACTCACTGCATCAGGTGAACTATGCTTCTATTCATCTCAGTGGTTTGATTATTAGTGATTATGCATAAAGTTCCAGTATTAACTGTGGCAGTGCTTATATCTAATTTGTGATGTATGCAGTGCTTATTAGTATTATTATTCTTTTCAATCAGGTCTTCCCCTCCGTTAATCCGACCGTCTTAGAGCAATTGAGTAAGGTGGACTGCATTATTTATGCCATGGGATCCGTCTTTACCTCCATCTGCCCATCTCTGGTAACATCCTTGACTGTTTCATAGCATCTACCTTTTTTTTTGAGGAAAAAAGAGTTGAGCTACTGATGACTTTCTTGGTATTTATTTGATTTTCTTTTTGTTTTTCTCAATCCTAGTTTCAGTATTTTTCTTATAGCAGTTATTGTGTATGCATGCTTGTCTTCTAGTATTTATCATCATTTGGCAATAAGAGTCTCGTGTTGACTTCAAATCTCATATTTTAATGATCGTTCATCATATCTAGGTATTACTTGGCATTGGAGAGGTGATCTCATCCAGGTCATGTCCTAAGGTATAGCTTGTTTCATTCTTAGTAAATGTGTTGCTGGTGCTAGGGAGTAGGGGTCATTACATTTGTTGGTAATATACTAATATATACCTACACGGAATCTGCTAATGTCTTCAAGATTGCCCATGCTTATCTTCACTGTCTAATCGTTTGAAATTTGAGGTCTTTTTCTCTGCCCTGCCATATAGATTCAAATAAAGTACTTCCTCCATTCCAAAATAAATGTCCAACTTTCTTAAATTGGATGTTCCAAAATAAATATCCGCTTTTCTTGAGGGAATGATTTATGCATGAATTACCAATAATATCCTTGTATGAATTAGTTGTTACTACGAGTGTCTTTGCAATTGGAAGCATATGGGGCCATGGTAGGAAAATAGAACATTAACTCCACTAATCCATATTTTAGCCAAAAATTGAACATGACATTATTTTGGAATAGAGGACGGGAGACTATTATTTATTAATTATTATTAATGAATTTTGTGAAATCAAGCCGATGAGTTGTTGATTTAAACTCATCCATCTAGTGAAAATTGGCACCTTAGGTCAACAGGGCATGGGTACTGGGGCAGGTATACATGACATTTAATGAGGTGATATCCCTTGCCCGGTTAGGTGACTCTAAGCTGTTAACTAATTGGCTTATGGTGTTATCTCTGCCATTTATTATATGCACGTTCAAAACTAAGACCTACACCATACTCTTATAGAAGAGAACTTTACAGTATACGACTATACGTACTGATTCTATTTTTTCCAAATGTTAGGTGCTTTTGTTGAATGGTACACGTGATAGGGAGACGAGTGGGTTCTCTGCTTCATGCTTCGTGACCGCAATTACAAATGCTCTAAATCGAACTTACGGAGATCCTCATAATTGTCTAAAGAATCTTGTAAGTGAATATATGGAGTTGCTGTTGCTGACATTAATGCACATGATTTGTTTTATTTTCTTTTACATCCATTTGATTTATAGCAACATCATATTTCTTTGATGGACTTTCTAATTAAACTTCTTATTTGTGAAAATTAATTTTGGTAAAATATAACATGCTTAAGTTGTATTAGTTTCTGGTGTTGTGGGTAGTTATTTGAGACCCACAAAGGAACATCAAAAGAAAAGGTAGATTTACAGTCTTTGGGAGCTTTAGTAATCTATTTTCACGATATAACATGCAATGTTTTGTATATGGGTGTATTTATTCAAGGAAGAAAGATGACGACATATATGTTATTTACTGGGGTTTGAAATTTCTATGCAGCCGGGTCAGTATATCAATACAATTTTGGTGCCGAAAGATGGTGAAATTCCTGTAGATGTTCAACAGTTAGCTGTCCAAGGTATCTCAGATGTGGTATGTATGCTCTTCACCATTGTCCTCATGGATGTGTATTTTTTGAGTTCACTCCATTGTATTTGTTTGATGGTTTTATTATTGAACTAGTGAAAATTCGCAATACCTTTTCACGTCAGACAACGAATGATACATGGTGTGTGTGTATATATATATAGGTATATAACAAGGACACTTATACCATGCACGTTATTTTGCAGATTGTTGTCGACTCTGTGTTTGATCCTAAAGTTGGTACAGTGTTTGACCCAAAATCCTTAATACAAGCTCTAGCATGCTTGATCGGTGAATACATGAGGAAACATGTTACTGGGGCTTAGTCGAGTTTGGGAATTACCATTTATGGTTGCTTCAAGTTGTAGCAAAATCAATAGCAGCCAAGCACTGCCTGTGTATCATCAAACTAATCTATTATTTTCATTGTACATGTTCAGCAATTGTGGGAAGTGTTAAAAATTGTTAGCAAGTGGATTTGTCTCCCTTCCTGTCCGGATAGGAGTGACAAACTGCGTCTAACCCCAACTTGAACCCCGATTATTGTTACCGCCCGATCTTACCTCACACGGATGCGGGGAATTCTAGATATTTAAAAAGAAGTATAATAATATATTCTAGTTAAAAATAATATAATTATAATTTTTTTTCATGTGTTCTGTTATGATTTATGAGCGGTGTGAAGAGTTTAATCCTCTCTTGGATCCTGGGCCGGTCCTAAGAGCACGAACAACGTAACGCACCCGCTCTCCGCTCCGCACGCGCCCGGTCCGAGGACCGCGGGCCGTTCCGCTGTGGAGTCGAAAAATCGCGGTCCGCGCGCCCAAAACAGCGGGTCCGCTCCTCGCTCCCGGGTTGCTGGTCGCGCCTCGCTCCTCGCTCCCTCGTCTGGCGTGGACTTGTCCCGTGCCGCCACGTGGCGTCGCCAAACCTGAACGTTTGACAACGGTCAGGTAACGGCTCTATTTTTTTTTATAATTCAAAAATCAGATAAATTAAACCCTATAAATACCCAACCCCATTCCTCATTTTTCCCACACCATTCTCTACTTTCACTCTTTCATTCTCACTTTCTACTCGCTATTTTCGAAAATGTCTGATGACGAGGTTATGTCCGACGTTGAGGTTCAGACGTACGGGGAGCTGGCTCCCCAGATGCCGACGTATGAGGAGATGGCAGCTCAACTGTCGACATATGAGGAGATGGCAGCCTAAATGCGGCCAGTTGAGCGACGATTCCGGCGGATGATGGAGAGGCACATGCATAGAGTAGTGCCAAGGATCCAAAGGGCCATCCGTGGTGAACCAATGCGACGAGAGATTAACAGAGGTCGTTCGGAAGCCCACATCCAATTGATGAGGAACTATTTTGACGAACAACCCCTATATGGCCCTGATATATTTAGGCGTCGGTTCCGTATGTGTAGACCACTTTTCTAACGGATTATGGACGCAGTGAAGGCTCACGACAGTTACTTCAAACAGAGGTCCGACGCTGCCTCACGACCGGACTTATCAACGGAGCAGAAGTGCACCGCCGCTATACGGATGCTTGCGTATGGGTCCTCGGCCGATTCATTGGACGAAACTCTGCGCATTGGGGTAAGCACCATACTTGAATGTTTACGTAAGTTTTGCAAGGCCGTCATTGAGGTCTTCGGAGCCGAGTATGAGTGTACACCCACACCGACTGACATGGAGCGCTTACTCCGAGAAGGGTACAACCGAGGGTTTCCCGCAATGGCGGGGAGTCTTGACTGTATGCATTGGAAGTGGAAGAACTGCCCAACCTAAGACCAGGGAGCCCATGGACGGGGAGGTCACCACGGGGACAAGATGATTATGCTTGAAGCTGTAGCGTCCCGTGATTTATGGATTTGGCATGCATTTTTCGGGATGGCTGGATCGAACAACGACATCAACGTCCTCAACAACAGCCACCTATTCCAAGACGCTTACTACAACCGTGACCTATCTATGGAGTACGAGATCAAGGGCCATCGGTACGACCGACCTTATTACTTGGTGGACGTCATTTACCCAACATGGGCACGGCTCGTGAAAACTATTCGGCATCCCTTCGAGCCGAAAGAGAAGTTGTTTGCTAGATGCCAAGAAGGTGCTCGGAAAGATATTGAAAGGGCTTTTGGAGTACTTCAAGCAAGGTGGCACATCATTTCCCGTCCCGCTCGTAGTTGGAGCAAACACACTTTGGCTGATATCATGCACACTTGCATAATTCTACACAACATGATTGTAGAGGATGAGCGCGACCGGTACGAGTATGGGGATGAGGAGTTGTTGTACGCGCAACCTCCAGAAATGCCAAATTGGACACCACCAAAACGATGGCACCACAGAGGGCCATTGGAATACCAGGCCCGAAGTAATTGTCAACAAAGTGTCCTAAATCCTGAGACCCACCATCAACTACAATATGATCTTATGGAGCACTTATGGGGTCTATATGGAGCTGGTTTCCATGACGACGAGTAGTCGTTTGTGCTCTTCGAGCTGCTTTTTTTGTGGGTTGTATTAAAATGGGTTGAATAAAATTAGAAGTTCATTTATATTCGTGTTGAATTTATTTATTAATTATTTATTGTCATTACTTATTTTATTCCAAAATTGTTTAAATTATAAATAATTTAAACGGTTTTTGATAAAGAATGAGATAAAACAACAAAATATCAGTTAATAATCCAGTCAGCATCCAGTCAGCACTATTCTGCACTCCCAGGACCTCAGAGGTCCTTTCTGTTGCATAACACTCACTAGTCTGCACTCCCAAGACCTCACTTTTGTCCAGTCAGCACAAGTTCTGCACTCCCAGGACCTCACCAAGGTCCTTTATGTTGTTCATGCTCTAAATATGTAGAGGCTTAAGACGAATTTTATATATAAAAAAACCTATATTTAATGTTTTACAAGTTGATGTGTATTTTGAGGTCTTATTTATTAATTTTAAGTTTTTGAAAAGAATATATCTTTGAAGACTTATCTGAAATTACGAAATCATAATATATTTAAGATTTATAGATTTTTTTATGAATATATTTTTGACACTAGTTGGAAGATGTTATTTCCATTGTCGACATAGACACTGACAATATAACGTTCCAATTATGTGTTGATTGGTTCTTAGTCATCTTTTCAATTATCATCGACTTAAAGACATGGGTTTTTCGTGCTTGATAGGACAAATTAAAGCTTTTAGTGAAATAGTGACACCAGAAAAGGGTTTTTCAACAAAAGGGGATTTTGATCGACAGTTTTGGTGATGGGAAAAGGGCTGATACCGTGTCACGGACCGAGAGTTGGGCCAGATTGGGCCTTGGTCCATGACGTAAGGGGGACGAGTACGAGCGTATGTGTACTCGGTCAAAGGAACAATGAGGCGTGTACGAGCTCGGGATCGTCATACGGATGTGAACTCGATGGGCCGAACGTGGGCTTTAAGTACACGTGTGGACAAGACTGTGTGAGCGTTCAGACATTGGGAGCAAAACAAGGGATGAGACAATAAGGGAAGATCAAGGGAAAGTCTTGCCATATGGGCGTTGGGATAAGAAAGAGAAAAACAAGGGCTACTCATCTCTTATCTTGACCAAGACCAAATCATAATGGTATTTGAATTTGAAATCAAAATTCAAACTTTCTTTGAATTTGAATCTGCTTTATTCTTGTAACTAAGAGATCTAAAAATACTCTTAGAGTAATATAAATAGAGGTAGGGATCTCATTTGTAACTCACACACTTCTTTATACAAGAGCCAAAAGCTCCTATTTGAACGAAATCTCTTCTTTTTTCTTTGTTGTTATTGTTGTGATTCCACGGGTGGTTAAGCTGGTCACAAAGGCTTGTAAAACTCGGGAAAGAGACTTGTGAAAAGTTGTGGACCGCATCAGTCCGCAAGCAACAAGAATGGATGATTTCGAGATAACTAATGAGGGAGACGTCGAAGTGGGCATGTCGAAAGTCAACATCAAGAAAAGAAGTAAGTCTCGTAATATTTCTTCTCGTGTTGTTGCATCTTGTTCTTCTTCTTTGGAAACCCGGGTTACTCTTTTGGAGGATCTTGTGAAGGAGAGGGAAGAGAAGATTGAGATCTTGGAGGCTAAGTGCATTGGACTTGGAGAATGGGATGAGCTGTTCGTGGATGAGACTCAAGAGGCTACAAATGCTAGCCTTGAACTCGTGACTGCTAGAATGGATGTTCATGAGGCCTTGGTGGCTTCATTACAGTATGAGCTGATAATATGCAAGAAAGCTTTGAAAAATAGAGACAGAGATGCACCAAGGACTGACATTCTTAGGCCAAAGGCTTTTGCAGATGTTCATATTGCAAAGAATGTGGATAATCTCCTGTGGAGCATAGAGAGTTACTATGATGTTGTGGGAATCAGAAGTGATACAAATAAGTTGCAGAATATTACTTCTTATCTTGTTAACACTGCTAGTCTATGGTGGGGTAGAAGACATGAAAGTGCTAAATCCTTTGAGGAGGATATCATTGAGACATGGATGGAATTCAAGGATGAATTCCTGCAAGTATGTTCGACCTGAAAATGTTAAGGACAAAGAAAGGGGAAGATTTCGTCGCCTAACTCAGAAAGGTAGTATTGCAGAATATGTGTGTGCCTTTCAGTAGATCATGCTTAAGATACGGGCTTTGGAGGGAAGGAGGTACTCTTCTAGTTCAAGGATTGGCTACTTAAACGTAGGCAGAGATGCGGAGAGCCAATGTGAGGTCACTATTTGAAGCAATTCGAGTTGCAGAGTCTTTGGTAGACTACGCTAAAAGGGAAAGAGCAATAGATGAAGGTGCCAAGAATGGGCAGCCTTTTCATAAGGAGGATAAGCGGAAAGACTTTCAAGCGGACAAGCCTAAACACAATGGCGAGAAGCCTTCAAATCCGGGTAACTCAAATTTATTTGTAAAGTTTTGAAATGTTGTTTCTGTGATTGACCTCATATGATGAAGGATTGCCTAAGTAAACATAGACTTAAGGCTATGGAGACCATGTCGGAACCGCATGAGGAAACATGAGTTCTTTAATGCTCTTGAGGGACATGCAAGAGAAGGAAGGATGGACGAAGCGGAAAGGTTCCATGTATGTGGACACTGAAGCGAACAAAGTCAAGATGAAGGCTCTTTGTGGATATAGGTGCTTCGACTTGTTCGTGAGTATTGAGGTAGACAAGAGTAAGGGGCTCAAGATATTCAAAGTGGGTTCGATCGTGAATACGGTGAACAAAGAACCAACCCTAGCGGAGGGTATAGCTCGAGGTGTTCAATTGAAGATTGGGACTTGAAACGAGGTGGTAGACGTGTTGGAGATGAAGATAGATGATTACGACTTTGTGATGGGATGAGACTTTCTTGATCGCATACAAAGCGTACTCATCCCGCATACCAACATGATGTGGATCTTGGAGGGGATATCGTGCGAGATCCATCTCGAGAGAAGGATCACAAGAGGTAAGATGATTTCAGCTATGTTATTAAATTCTAGTTTGAATCATTCTTATTCTTCTTCTACCTTTCTTGGAGAAATACGGGGTGATGTGATGGAAGTGGAAGTTCCCAACTCGGTGGGGGAGCTTTTGGACGAGCTCAAATACATTCCGTCTTATGGGCTTCCCAAGAAACTACCACCAAGGCGTGACAATGTTCATATCAAGAAACTTGTGTCGAAGGAGCTTTCAAACGTCCTGGCAAGAAACCTTCGAGGGGACTTGTTGGGTAGAGACAAAGGAGCTTGAAGAGTTAAATTCCGAGAAGGCCAAGGAACTACCCAATGAACTTGCACCTAAAAATGGTGGGGTGAAAGTCAAAATGGATGTGGACAAGAGGAAGGCCATCCGCAAGATCAAACCACACACTATGAGTGTCAAATGGATCAAAGTGTTGCAGAGGGATAATGGCTTCTCAACAAAGGTGCGGACCAAGAGGAGATGTGTATTTTTGGGTCTTTATCGAAAACATTACGCGAAGGTAGATCCTTTGGGTAGAGACAAGCTATTGGGTTTTGTGATGGACGACCGCAACTTACATGACCCCCCCCCCCCCCCCCCCCCCATCTTGAAGGACGTCGAGTTGCATAAGAAGTGACGAAAGGTGGCATGCCGAGAAGGACATCCGTAATTCTTACTTAGGGGTCAAAGGGGGTGACGAAGAGGCGAAGAAGAAAGAGAGAGTTCCCGAAATGGTGGGGGAGCTTTTGGTTGAGCTAAAAGGAATTCCGCTTTGGGAGCTGCCCAATAAGCTCCCACTGAGGCATAAAGCTGAGTAGAGACTTGTTGAGGCACGACATGTTGGGTAACACCAGTGCAGGTTCAAAGGGGGTGACGAAGAGGGAAGAAGAAAGAGAGAGTTCCCGAAATGGTGGGGGAGCTTTTGGTTGAGCTCAAAGGCATTCCGCTTTGGGAGCTGCCCAATAAGCTCCCACCGAGGCATAAAGCTGAGTAGAAACTTGTTGGGGCACGATATGTTGGGTAACACCAGTGCAGGTTTTATCAAGAAGAGCTCAAGAGAGGTACCACCAAGCAAGGCCAACCGAGCATTAGGGCAATTGCTCGCTTTGGTGGGGGTGGGTGTCACGGACCGAGAGTTTGACCATATTGGGCCTCGGTACAAGACACGAGCGGGACGAGTATGAGCCTATGTAGACTCGGTAAAAAGGACAATGAGGCGTGTACGAGCTCAGGATCGTCACACGGATGTGGACTCGATGGGCCGAACGTGGGCTTTAAGTGTGCGTGTTGACAAGGCCGCACGAATTATGCGCGTTCAAACATAGGGAGAAAAATAAGGGACGAGACAAGAGGAGAAGAATAAGGGATTATCTTGCTACATGATGTTGGGACAAAAAAAGAGAAGAACAAGGGATGATCATCTCTTATCTTGACCCATACCAAATCATAATATATGGCATTTGAATTTCAATTTCAATTCAAAGTCAATTTTTTTTGAATTTGAATCTCCTTTATTCTGGTAACTAAGAGATCTAAAAATAGACTCCTAGAGCATGTACAATGCATCAAACCAGATGATCAAATCGTATAAACTGTGCTCTACAGTGGTATAAACTGGATAAGGGCCCGGATTGTGAGTGGATGCTGACTGTATGTTGAATTGATATTTTGTTGATTTAAATAAATGTTTTATTAAAACATTAGACGTCATATAAAATTGAAATAAATTTGATAAAAATAATTAATAATAAAATAGTTAGTTATAAATAATTTTAACACACATAAAAATGAACTTAAACTTTTATTCATCCCCTTTTAATACAAACCCAACAAAATACAAGTTGAAGCATACAATCCATGTCTGCCTCATGGTTATTGTTGTTGTTGTCGAAGACGTTTAATTTCTCCATCAAGGTCTTCCATTCGTGCCCACAATCGGGACATCATCATACCGTGTCGGGACACCTATTCGTCGTCGTAGTTGGCGGTGTCCTTATCCTGCAAGGCATTGTATTGGACGAAGAGTTGTTTCCATACGTTAGATAAGTCCTGATATTTGTGGGCCCTTTCTAGCACTATTCATTTTGTCTCAGCTTTTTCCCGTGTCGCCTCGGCTTTTGCTTGATCCATGTCCGCCAAGGCAGTCATTTGGTCGGTGAGGGTCTTCCCCTTCCTCTTCGAAGACATCTTTCCCAACGGTCCTTCAGAAGGGGGTTTTTCTTGAGAACCTTCCTCGATCGGTTCGGAATGTGGAAATTCTTATTGGGAGTCACCATCGAGAGATGTGTAATCTTCACCAGTACTAGTGGGTGGGGTTGAGCTGTAATTCCCAGCCTCATCCAACCGTTGTCTCCGTACAATCGCGATTGTGCCTTCCTCGGCGGTGAATTTATCCTCGTTCTCAAGCAACTCAACCCAATGATCCAGCTCGAAAGTTTTTGGGTCACCCTTCACCTTGTCCTCTTCCTTTATGTTGCACCACGTCTCCTTTTCCGTCCTCATGTGGTCATCGTGGTTCCATCCTCTATGGTACTCGGCCTTCGAAAGCTTCAGAAAACCGAGGAACCTCTTCACGCGCACCTGAAGGGTGTTCCAATGGTTCTTCAGCGCTTTCTACTCGAAATGGGGGTGAAATCCTCCCTCGTTGTACCGATTCGTCACTGTGCACCATAATGTGTTACCCAGTTGGGAGTTGCCCCTAATCGGGTCTTTTGATGTCTGGAGCCATTTCTTTATGAGGTGCTTCTCCGCCTCGACGGGCCATCTTTTCCTCTCTTTTGTCGCACAAACCGGTCGTGGTTGGGAAGGACCTGCAGAGGATGATTGGGACGACACTAGTGCCGATGTTACCGGGCACATGTTGCAGTCATGATGGGTAATCAGCCTGCCCATAGTAGTTGGGTGGCTGGCTGTGTTGAGGTGGATCCAGGTATCTTTTTGGTGGACCTGGGTAGCTTTGCGGTGGACCCGGGTATGGGTTGTACTGATGTGGGAACGGGTAGTTTTGTTTGGGGTAGAATTGACCCGGACCGGGTTGAATGGAATTGGACATGTGTTGACTTGACCTGGACTTGTGTTGAAACATAACATTTATATCTGGTGCATATATAAATTACAAAAAAAATTAAAACTAAATTATAAGACTACATTGCAAAAATAAATTACAAGACTAAATTACAAAAAAAAAAGTTTGAAAGTACCTGAGCGGGAACCCGGTGACATATAGTGGGAGAAAGCGGAGTTCTCGGACGGTTGCGTCAAGAGGTCGCGGAAGCTGCCTAAATCTTCGGGTGACAATCCAAAATCATTCGCCCTACGTTGTTTGTCATCCGATGAATGCGAACACTGAGTTTCCGAGCCTAACATTTTTTGATATGTTTTAGAGGGAGAGGAAATTGACAATGGGAGAGTGAAATTGGAGAATAAGAGAATAAAATTATAGAGTGAGAGAGTGAAATTGTACAACAGTTGGTGGTTTGAGAATGGGGTTGGAGGTTATTTATAGGGTTAGAATTTAGGGGTTATATGAATTAAAAAAAATTGACGCTGATTTCCGACCGTTGTCAAAGGTCAGAATTTTTTTCTTCGATATGCCACGTATCACGCCATGATTGGCTGGCGCTACGAACCGGGTTGTATGACCCGCGGTCTGTGTTTCCGCGGCGCGAGTCGCGGGCCGCTGAACGAACCGCAAAAACGACGCCCCACATCGCGTCGTCTCGCGAACCGCAAAAATGGGGTTTAGTGAGCTGGTCGAAACATGGGCCGCAGCGTTGTGGATGCTCTTAGAGTAGTATAAATAGAGATAGAGACCTCATTTGTAACACACACACTTTATACAATTAAATCCAAAAGCTCTAGCTCGAGCGAAACCTTTTCTTCTATGTTTCTTATTCTTGTCGTGCTCGGTATGTTTTTTGTTTCCGCATGTGGTTAGGCTGATTATAAAAGTTTGTAAAACTCGAGAAAGAGATTTTTACAAGTTTGTGAACCATACAGATCAAGTGATCGAATTTGAGTGTGACAATTATCCCAGAATACAAACATAGTGGAATGTCATTTTAGATGAATTTCAGGAGGAGAAACTAGAGCAATTATTTTCGGTTATAGAACATTAATGAGAGCAAAAAAAATAGGTTAAAAACGGATTAGAGTTTAGTAATGATGTGCGGAAAAAATTAAGACATGTGAATTTTGGGAAGAAAATCTAGAACAATTTCTTTTGGTTATAGAGCATAAATGAGAGCGAAGAGTAGGTTAGAAAATCGATTAGAGTTTAGTAAGTGCAAGATGTGAAAAAAAAATGAAGATATACGAAGTTAAGAGAGAAGAAATGAATCTCGAGAAGTAAAGGTGCATTGGGAAGTGAAAAGAGGTATATCATAGGAATCAAATCTTTTTTTTTTGAGCGGAAGGTGCAGTTTTCATTTATCAAGATTTGTAATAACAAGAAAGTGCATCAAAGACTCTCTGACCACGAAGAACAGACATAGAACATTTAAGAATGTTCGCTATTCTTTTCACAATAGAACCATCCTCGACGGTGTTGAATGGGGTGCCATAAAGGCGAAATACTAAAACTAGGCGAAGTTGACTACAAATGCTCAAGGTCTTGCTTAAACGTTGCATGCACAATACAGTATGACCGAACCTGCTATCATCCACTTCTGCGGGAGAAAAATCTCTTCTTAGGGACCCCTCACAGGTGCAGTCCCTAGAATATTGGATTCCTTTCGTCATTGACCCTGCAAAGACGAAGTCAGGAAAAAAATAAAAAAGATCCACTCGATTAGCCAGATCCATAATCGAGAAAAGGGTCGAGGAATGTGCGGTGGTGGGGGCCAGGGAGGAGGCAGTTTTAGAGACGACGGTGACGCCTTCAGAGGCTGCGACGGCCAGGGGGATGGACGCGTCGGCGATGACTTCAGAGACAGCGGCGGGTCCAGTGGGGGCTTCAGAAGCGGCTGCAGAGACGGGGGCACGGTATCAGAGATGAAAAGGGTTGATCATAAGAGGGCGGGGGCGGCTCGAAGATGGGGATCGGTTGTGGGGAGGAACAGGGTAGCGGCGACAATGGGTACTGTAACGACGACGGGGCGTGAAGCAAAGGCGGAGCTGGGGAGACAACCACTGAAAAAAGGGTTGTTGCAGAGGTAGGAGAGAGGGGAGGACGACACCATGACGGCAGAATAGGATGACTGGACCGGAGTTGGGAGACAAGAAGGCGATCCTGAGGAAAAGCAACCACTTACGCCAGAGACGCAGGAAAAACCCTAACCCTAACAGAACTAGAGAGCATGTTTTTGTTGACCGTGAATCATTTATAAATTAGTAATGAGGAATCAAATCTTTAATTGATGTCTTTTAGTACATTTCACAATAACCATTTTTAAATGATATCATATCTTTCATGAAGATGCTTGAAGTTGGAGGGTGGAAAAAGATGTCGAAAAGCGGAAAGCAGGTACTGGATAGTGAAAAGGGGTGCACCACGAGGGTGGAAAAAGATGTCGAAAAGCGGAAAGCAGGTACTGGATAGTGAAAAGGGGTGCACCACGAGGGTGATAGAATAAACATTTAACACTTACGACAAACTATTTTGATTTTAAAAAGAAATTTATTTTATTTCCCTTTTTCATTTTTGTCTCAATGTATATTAGACCATTTCTTCTTCTGAATTGAAAAAACGAGAACAGGATAGTAGATATTAAGTCGATTTGTAGACGATTTATTGATATCACAAGAAGATTAAATTAGTAAAAATTGATATAATAAGATGTACGACCGACACCCTTCGATTGCTCTCCGGAATGTGCTATTAATTAGTTCACTAATTTTGATGATAATTAGATCACTCATTGATCAGGGACATCAAGTTTCCATTTTACTTATATGGGGATAAAAAAACTTCAAACATCTTTACTTAATCATGCCTACATTTACATAGACAACATGTTACACATCAATCTTGATTTATTCATAGAAGTGTGTCGTTTTACTCATAGATCATCTCAACCAAAGTTCTAGTGTCTTGAGTTGCACTACCGTTGGCCTCACAAGCCTTCAACACAAGCTCCTTCATTGCTTCAACCTTATCCCTCACTTTCCTCCCATTCTCATCTCCCAAAACAGACTCCAAGCTCTTTACAAACCCACTCTTAGTCACCACACCACCCTCAATCCTCCTCCCTATCCCCCACTCCTCTTCCACCATCCTCGCCACCATCATCTGATCCGCAAATATCGGCCGGCAAATAACCGGCACACCGGCGGCGATGCTCTCCGTCAGAGAGTTACACCCACCTTGCGTCACAAACACACATACCGATCTATGCCCCAAGACTCGAACCTGAGGCGCCCAACAAACTATCTTCCCAACCGTTCCCGTCCTCCGGACAAACCCACTCGGCAAGAACTTGTGTAAATCGTCCCTTAGAGACCAAAGAAACGAGACATTACTCGCTTCAAGCGCCTCCGCCAACTCTCCTATCTCGTCCGGAGGCAGCGTCACCGCCGTCCCGAAGCTGATGTACACCACCGACTTAGCTTCCCTTCCGTCCAGCCACGACAAGCAGCCTGTGGTGTCTGAGTCCGAGGTTAAGGGTTTTGAGATGTTACCAACGTGGAGAACGTTAGGGAACTTGGACTCTAGGTCGGTGGTGAGTGAGGGTCGGTTTAGCTCTTTATAGAAACAAACAACAAGAGCTTTGGCTTGTGGGAGGACTCGGCCGAGCTCGTTCACCGACCGCGAAAAGAGCGAGTCTCTCTCCACGAGCACTACATCAGGCAAGTCCATGACCCGAAACACCGACATAGATGGTATCGTAGCCAAACAATCTCTTTCCTCGGAGCCACGAAACTTGTCGCGAATCAAATCCGTGTAGACGTGAGAGAGGAGGGAGGCCGGGAAGGGAGACCAAACCGGGATCCAAGGAACGTGAAGCTGTCGGGCCAAGTCGTGGACACAAGAAGATACAACGGCATCCACCAGCAAGCATGTGACACGTGTCCCTCTCTCCGCCGTGGCCGCCGACACCGCGCTCCTGAAGTTGTGTGCAGCCACCTTGAGGTAGGCATCGACCTCGGACACGCCGGGTAGGTGTTCCGACGGGTGGAGCTCCGGTGATAGCAGCGTGTAGGTTTTGACGTTGTCGGGGAGGCGGTGGGAGGAGAGGTTGAGGTGGTGGTTGGAGGCGGCGGTGTTGAAGAAGGAAAAGGCGACGTGAGGGGCGGCGCGTGAGAGTTTGAGGACGAGGTTGAGGAGGGGTATGGGTTGGCTGCCGAACGGAAACGTGAAGCTGACGACATGACGTCCTGGTTTTGGCATGGTGCGATCCTCGGGAATCTTATATATTGCTTGTATTAGTAGTGGTCTTCGTTTTGCATGATGGGTTAAAATATATAGGAACCACTGCCGGCCTCTCAACATTGGGACCTTAGGTAAAATTATAAAATAAAGGGTCCTGTGACTCCTGTCAACTTCTTTATTGGTATAAAGGTTGCGTTCACACTTGTGGTCAGACATCACCTTACAGCATCTGTAGCTATCGTTGTGCCGTGGTTTGCGTGTTTTCGCAAGTCCTGTCAGGATTCGTTGCTACAGCTAACCTTTGTTAGAGCCGTGGTTTGGTGTGCCGTCGTAGACTGTCGCTTCAGGATCATGTCACGGTGCGACATATCGTAGCTGACCCAACGACTAATCTGCGGGCATGTCCCACGTCGACACGTGACGTCGACTGAATTAAAAAAAAACCCTAATATTTCCTATAAATACACAACCACCCCTACCTAAATTCACACCTCTCTTCTACACGCCCTCTTCTATTCTTTTCTCCTTTCAACCTAATTTTTTCCACATCGTTTCCCTAATGGCCGACCCCTCCAACATCGAATTCGACTTGGACGACTTCAACCTCGAGGATTCGGTGGAAGAAGAGCTTACATTCCACATTGAATCCTACTCATCCCTCCTCCATCCGGCCCACTTACCGTCCTGAAAATTCAACCTGCTGCAACATTCGCAATGACCGCAATCGCAAACCCCAAAAGAGCAACCTTCCCAATCTGCTCCGGCCAGTCAACCAAAAATGAAGGGGAAGATGGCTGCGCCGGCAACGAATTCAGGGTTGCAGGTGAAATGGAGCATCGAGGAGAAGGAACGGTTGGCGAGGGCGTGGTTCAACAATTCTTTGGATAACATCACATGGAAGAACCAGAAGAACGCCATGTACTAGAAAAAGGTCAGAGCTGAGTTCGAGTCGACGAGGAAAGCACACGAGCTAGAATGTACCTGGAAGAATCGCAAGGACCACTAGCATCCGATCCACAGAAAAGTAACCAAATGGAGCACAAAATATTCAAGGCTCGAGGTTCGTATCGTTAGAGGGAGAAGCGAAGCTGACATCATGGTAGCCGCTGAAGATGAGTACAAGAGGGAGGAGAAGCATGAGTTTGCTTGGAAGCATATTTGGAGGATCGTGAGGGAGTAACGAAAGTGGAAGAACCTGAAGACGCCGCACTGTGACGTTGATATTGACCTAGACGCTACAAGTGAAGCAAACAAGCGTACAAGGTTGGACGATAACTGCAGACATCGGGCGACGGGCACAAGCACAAATTGACATCACTTCCACGGGAGGAGCGTCCAACCGGCCAGAAAAAAGCCAAGGCAAATGGAAACAAGTGGAGGCGGACCCAGTCGTTCCACCAGAGGCAATGCAGTTACATTCAGAGTTTGGAGATCGTCAGTTTGCAATGACTGCAAAGCATCCCCAGATCTTGGCGACCAAAGAAAGGATGCAGGGAGAAATTATACAAATGTTGATTGCAATGTAGGTGCAAGACACCTCGCAGATGACTCCGGAGAAACGGGCCTCTCGTGGACGGATAATGGAAAGCCACGCCAACCGCTTGTCGTCTATCTGATGTAGCCTACAAATTGTAACCGGGTTTTCAATATGAACAAATAAATTATTTGTCGTTTTTTCTTCTGTTTTTCAATTTTTTTATCGAATTCATGGTGCCTCGGTTTTCGTGCACACACTTTTCAAGAAATAGCGTGCGCCGCGTCGTCGCAGCCACAGAGAAAGCTCCCCATCCTTCCCTATAGATACCACCCAACCCTCCCTCATAATTCACACTTCTCAAAATCTCTCCAACTCTCTCTTTAATTCTCTACTTCTTCTCGTGTTTGCAATGACCTCTTCTTCTTGGGAAACCGATCCCCTTTGGACTTATGATGAAGAGATGCATCTGACATTAACCTGGCTCATCATCGCTGAGGTCGAGGGGAAATGTTGGCACAACTTCCGCAACACTTACATCTTGGACTACAATCCAAAGTGGACGTGTCGGTCGATGAAACAGATGAAGGACCGTTTCCTTCGTCTTAGCAAAAAGTGCTAGGCGTTCAATGAAGAATACCGGAAACACATCAAAGAAGGAGCATCCCTCGATGAAATATATGCAGCGGACGTGGAGGAATACGAGAAAAATTGTCCAAAATGGACTAAACGTGAGGTGTGGGAAATACTCAAAGATCACTCGAAGTGACATGCGTACATTGCGTCGAGGAACAATTAGTTGTTTAATTATTAGTTTATCGTATGTTTAATTTTTGTTTGTAGTTTAATTAGTTTATGTATTATAATATTTGGAATTAGTAAAATAATTATTTTAATTTGTGGTGGTTTTTTAAATAGTGAAAGTACAAATCACTACTCCAAACCACTAGTAGTGGTTTGCCATTAGAGGTGTAGTGGTTGAAGGTAATGGTTTGGAGGAGAGAGAAAGTCAAAAAAGGCCCAAAGTTCTACTCTAAACCAAGGTTGTAAAAAACGTTAGGCGTTAATCGAGCGGGAATGGGTCCTAGGCTCTAGGCGGAGATTAATCGAATTATTATTTTATTATTATTTATTATATATTATCAAAAATTTATATTATAATATATAAAAAATATTAATAATATCTAACATTAAATATAATAAAAACATAAATATTCTACTAAACTGAAAGTATCATACAATTCTTAAAAGAATATCAATAAGTATGACTATCAACTAGCATAGTTTTATGGTTTCACTTGGTATGTAGATGGTTAAAAACTGTTTTTTAACTACAAATCCGACCCGACGCCTGACCAACCCACTCAATTAATCGGCAAGGCAGTGATTAATCGGTCGAATCGGGGATTAATCGGTCATATTCCGCCTGAACGGCCTAGAGCGCCCTAGGAGGATAAAATTGGTCGGCAGAGCCCATTTCAGTGTCTAGGCGGAGCTTAGGCGCCTCCAAGCGGGGATTTTTACAACATTTCTCCAAACCACTACACAGTGGTTTGCCATTGGAGATGCTCTAAAAAACACGTGGAACAACCGAACAAAACACTTCAATTGTAATATCAGTTAAGTTTTTTTTATTAGCAATCTTTGTTATAAGGGTTATTTTCATCCCACTACCCTAACTATTTTTTGTGGGACCTCACTACCTTAGAATGCATTTTTTCACTTTCATACTTGCCGTTAATTTGCCATCCATTTTTTGATGAAAACACTTAAAAAGTCCATAACACCCCTCGCTAACAATCAAAATTTCAAAAGCATGTCATTGGTTTTCAATTTAAAAAAAATAGTTTTCAATATCACAAAAATGTATTATAGGGTAGTGAGGTGCCACAAAAAATAGTTAGGACAATGAGATTAAAAAAACACATAATTAGAGTAGTGAGATAAAAATATCCCTTGTTATAATACTACACTTTTAAAATAAAAACAAGGCATAAGAAAAAAAAATCCTCAAAAAACTTATAAATATAGGCATCCTCAAATAATGATCTTAGAAAACCACAACACTTATCTAAGTACCAAATATAATAACTATTAAGCAAACAAGATAAACAAACAAACAAAACGAGGTCTACAAACCAAATATAACAATCATGAAGCTCCACGAAAACAAAGGCCTCATACCAGAACAGTGAGATTGAAACCAATACCCACAAAACTAATAGCACCACAAAAAAAAAAACGACCTTCAAGGTACCCGTGGTGAATAAATGGACCATACCATTACGTGTCTCCATGTAGTTTATTGTTCAAACGACTCACCACGTAGAATTTTGTTATGGAATTATATAAGGTGGTTAGAAAGGAGACTATAAATAGTGGTGTTAGTTTCACTGTAAAGATATATATGAAACATGACAAAATTTTGTTGTCTTTTCCGCGGCTCTCTGCTAATACATTTCTCAACCTCACATTACTTTCTCTCTTTAGTACTTAAGGTTACATAACAAAATGTACTCAATTGCCTTTCATTATTGTTCCAAGTAACCATTTGTTCTGAGTCTTAACACAAAATCCATGTGAGCTTTCTCCTTCTCTATCACCTCCTATAAGTACTTGTCCTTGAGTGACAACTTTTTGTCCTCGACGACCATCTCTTCCGTCGAAGGCCCGAGATGAGTCACTTTTTCCACTCTAGGTTCCTAATTGCAGTCACTCAGCCCTCAGTCATACTGGCGGTAATATTTACAGTCACAACAATACCAGAATTAGGTGAAGCTAGACACAATGCAAGTGGGTTCAGAGGAAGGGAACATATGTGCAGCTGCAATTTGTTCCAGGGAAAATGGGTCTTAGAGGACGACTCCCTCCCTCTCTACGATTCTTGTCCCTTCATATATCCCGAGTTCGATTGCCAAAAATACGGACGAACTGACAACCAGTATCTCAAGTACTCTTGGAAACCCGACTCGTGTGACTTGCCCAAGTAACTATGCATGATACTTCATTTTGGTTGGTTTGTTTTGTTAGCTATATTTTTTGTTATGTTTTTTTAAATATGTCTATCTTGGTGAAGATTTGATGGGGTGGATTTGTTGGAGAGGTGGAGTGGGAAGAAAATAATGTTTGTGGGTGACTCGTTGAGCCTCAACATGTTTCAATCGCTCTGTTGTATGATTTACTCATCCTTGTCCAATCCCAACATCGGATTTCTCAAGAAAGACACCTTAACCTCGTTGTCTTTTACGGTAAATCTTCATTGTTATTTTACTACATTCTTATTTCAACACGTTCTTTTATTTACAAAAAGGAAAATATAAATACTCTTCTTGTTCTGTGTCTAAATTCTCAAGTAATCTATATTTGTTGAGTTTTTTCTCATAAAACTCCTTTGGGCTTATAAAAGTTATCAAAATTAGTTTTAGGTGTTAACTTTGGCTGAAATGGAATTGAAATTACCAAACAACCCTTGTTATTAGAATTGAAACTACCAAACAGTTGTTACACAAATTATGATCTGCACCTTCTTGTTGAGTCCTTGTATGCTTGGAATAAGACCAGGCTCATACTTTGATAACCAACAACTGGGAAGCTTAAGACGGAAAAGCTCGGTACGTGAAATGGAGTAAAGTTTTCGGCCTCAACTTAACCTCAGACAATTACTTCTTCTCAAACCCAATCCTCAAAGGCTACTACAAAGCTCATGTCAAGGCAAGTTCTTGTTACTCATATCACCTCCATCTTTTCTTTTCTTTTTTTATACGGGTTTTTGTAATTCTCATTATGATTGTTTAGCCAATACTTAATAAAGTCAACATATTTACAAACGTGACCTGACATGAATCTTACAACTTACTAAGTACACAAATTCAGAAGCAAATATCAAATTTCAATTTTAGGGTTTCAAAAATCTTACCTTATACCTCGTGAAGATGATTAAGCTCTTTGCTCTCAAATCTTCAAGCTCTGTCAGTGACTTTCACTCCGAATCTCTGACGCGTAGCTAATACACTGAGTTCGAATTAAACACAGGTAATGCGGAAAAAAGGAAGCTTGTATTGAATTAAGTGACCAAATACATAAGAGGCAACCTCTAGCAGCTCCTCTTTCTACAAATTAGCTGCGGATTACACTGAGACGGATTCGATATGAAACCCTAGCAATCGCTATCTTCTTATAGTGGAGCTCTACGAGGAATCAGGAGGAAATGACGGATTGCAGAGCCAACACATCGCGCTCTGTTGCACGATCACCTGAGGAAGAAAGCTGATGTGGAGCAACCAAATGGAAATACGACGCATGGTGAGCTAACAGTCGAAGTAACCGACTCAGCTCTAAGTGAAACGGTGTGTTTCGTTATTTTTCTTCAAATGCAAGAAACGGACTTGTTTGCAAGGCAAGAAATCGTGACAATCTCGTGCCCGTGCGTCTCTGGTCTGGGTTCGTGCGCAAGAGAGCTTGGTTCTGGGGAGCCTGATTCGCGTCTAAGAGCTTGATTTCACATATGAGAGCCTAGGTTTCCCGTCTGGTTTTTAGACGTCAAAATAAAGTTGAGCTCTGAAAAACAAAGGGTTGTTTGGTAGTTTTAATTCATTTTCTGTCAAGTTAATACCAAAACCTAACTTTGGTAACTTTTTAAAGTTCAAAGGGGTTCTCAGAGGAAAAAAATAGTGAAAACGTCAAATCCTAACGATCTCAGAAAAGTCATTTGCAGGTCTTAACTACGCTCCACCTTTTGTCCCAGATCCTAACACAAACGTTGTTTTTATCACAAAACATGTAAAATGATACCAAAAAATGGTATAATGTTCACCAATGGCGGAACTAGCATTTTCAGTGAGGGGGCACCGATTACAATGTGGTTTGATGAATGGGGAGGGGGTGCCCACCATCTTTGGATTGCACTCATTTACAATGTGGCCTACCAAGCCACGGATAAAACAAAACACGGGTAGTTTTGTATCAGTGAGTGAGACACAAACCGGGTCAGGGACTTCCCGAAATCGAAGGAGGAGCTGACAGCGTAGAGGACGCTCCACGAGGTGCCAAAACCGGACCTTCACTGTTCCTCCCCAACATGTACCCCATTGGTCACATGGGATATCAACACACAACCCCAGTACCGACCCAATCGTCTCTCTCGTGGTTCTAGTCTGTACCGAAGGAGAAGACCATGGGTGTGTACCCATAATTAGAGTCGATCTAGGGCGAGGTGCTCCCTAGCCATCTGATCCAAATCACCAAGCAGAAGTGGTCGCTCGTCGAAGCACCACGGTTCATTCCCTCAAACCCATGCACGTGCCTTCTCCGTCTCGAAGTAGAACCCGATGACACCGGGTGCAATGTCCTTGATCACCAACCCTTCAACCGACTTCTCATAGGCCTTGGTGATGATCTTGGGGAGGACCTCCTTCTGGGGGGCTTGGATGCCCACAATTTCCCATCATGGAAAATTGTTGGCGAGTTAGAACCGACGGGCTCACGAGAGCATACAACACCACCACCTCAACTTCTTCTTCCTCCTCTAACAAACAAGCCGATAGACCATCTTGGAGGCTAGTTAGGTGACATTCTAGAGACACCGGAAGAGGTGGTGCCCCTGAGGAGGACCCGACCTCCTTGGCTTTAAAGACCCTACGGCGGTGGACCATACCCTGTGGCGGAGTGAGCAGCGCCGAAATCACATGGATGCGATCTACGTTGGGAATCCCAACCCCCTCACAAAGAGCCTCCAGTTCCGCCCTCCTTGATTTAGTCATGGGAGCTTTCCCTCGAAGAGGGTCCCAAACCAGTGGGGGCGTCAAAAAGACGGTGGGGGCCTCCACAAACGGCGCAACGCTTGTTGGGACAGGTTCCGACGGTGGTTGGATATCAGGGGCCACCCTAGGAGGGGGCAGAATTGTCGAGCCGTCGACAAGGGTTGTTGGTGGTTGAGGCTCCAAAACTCTAGTGTGACTTGAAGAAGAAGTAAGGGTTTGGTATTTGAATAGACGGCCTCACCGTGGCTTACTCAGAGGAGCAGAGGATTCTGGTGAGAAGAGCACGATTGTAGAGGTCGGTGAAGGTGAGATAGTCGTGGTGGAGAGGGAAAGAGGAACCAGAGTGATGGATGTCTGCTTCGTCTTCCTTCTACACCTTAGTTTTATAGGGGGAGGGGGAACCACATCTGAAGAGGGGCGAGGTGGATGCACAAGTGTCGAGGGTTGCGCTAGAAAGACGACGATGGGACAAAACCGACTGTGAAGGAAGCAATCTTATCGGCGATAGTGGTAAAGAACTCCATAGGTAGAGGTTAGGGTTTTCTCAGGAAGAGGATCTCGACACAAGAGGCGAGAGAGAATTAACATGACAAGAGTTATTCATCCGTGAGATATTGGTCCAAATATTATTAGATATTGTTTTTTTTTAAAATATATAAATTTTCGGGTATCTATCTCTCACCTTTTTTCAGAGAATATATATTTTAATTAACAAGATACGGATTACAAACCTTTTTCGAAAGAGCTTCACTTTATATCATTTAGAGCATGTATTTTAAGGGACTCCCATTTAGGGGATTATTATTAGAGATTCATGTGGTGACTAGGATGAATTAGGATGCGGACCCCTGAAATTGAAAGAGCACCACATAACTGGGATCATATATGGGGATCATGGTTTGTAAAAGTGCTTAGTGGATGCTGACTGGATAATTAATTATTCTTTTTTTTTGAATTTAGATTTAAAACACTAAATACTAAGTAAAATTGAAAAAAATGATAAAATAAATTAACTAAAATGCAAATTAAACTTGAACTTATAATTAATAAAAAAATAAAAACCAAATAATACCATATAAACCTGGGTTCCAATGTTGTTGTACGTATGTTGAGTTTTTGTTTGTTTTCTCGATTCAAAGTGTAAATCAATGTTTTTTTTGTGATCAAAGACATTACATAAATTATTTAGAAAAATACGAACCTAATGACTATAAAATTATGAATTTTGGAAAAGTGTTGGTGGTTTGATGAATGGGGAGAAGGGTATTTATAGATGGGTAAAAATTAATTTTGTATATGTTTCTCGTATTTATTTTAAATTTTCAAAACAAATTCAGTCCAGCCACGTGACGCGACGTCATTGGGCCGCGGCGATTCACGATTCGCAAACGCACGAACCACAATTGTGGTTCGCGGTTTGCGAATCACACGACCCACATCGTGCGATTCGCGAATCGCGAATTGTGGTGCACGATGTGAATTGCTCGATGTAGTTGCTTTTATAACTAAGGGTGAATAGTATTTGGTCATAATCAAAATCGGAAAAAAAATTGTTTCATTATTTTGATTATTCAGTTTATTTGATTAAGTTACTTTGATTAATTTTAAAAATTAACCTTGATTTCAAATACTTTAATTAGATAATCGAATTAATAAAATTAACTGAAATATCATTATTTTAGTTTGAAGTTATATATACAGGGTATAATTAGGTGCTAACTAGTATTTATGGTGCGAACCTGTGAACTCACGAATTTAGCAGACAAAAAATTTCTCAAACTGGAAATGCTATTTTCTCAAACCATATTATCTCAAAATAAAATGTTATACTTCTCAAACTTTTTTCCTTAAACTACGATACTTTTTTTTCTAACTATATTCATATTTTTTTCAAACTACATTTGAGGTTCGCATGTTCGTACCGTAATAGGAGTTCACACTTGATTACCCTATATATATATATATATAGTATTTTTAAAGGTTAATATCATAAAGCACTACACTTGTGTACACGTTTTTCATGTGGCACACCTAAGTACCAACAAATTATCAAATTTTGTTAATACATAGGTGTGTCACATGAAAAAATCGTTGATACATATGTGTGCCACATGAAAAAATCATAACTTAGTGTGTTATTTGAAAAACGTGTATACTTATGTGGTGCTTTATGATACTAACGCTATTTTTAAAATATTATATCTCATGAACTTGTGCTAAAGAATGAACTAATATTTGTGGAAGCAACTTGAATATGTCATGAACTAGCTTAATAAGCTCTCAATTAAATTTATTTTTCGTATGTGAAGAATCTGACTAACAAAAAAGAAAATTATAAGAAAAATTAATGGTACTTATATTTGTGTAAGATGTTTTTTTTATGTTTAAGATGTGTAAGAAAAAAGTATAATACATGTAAAGTTATTGGGCGTGAATACCATATTATGTTTACTCAAGGGAATAAAATCGATTAATTTGATTAATAATCAAATCGAATTTTTTATTACTTCGATTAGGTTGGAGAGATGAAAGAAAATCAATTAAATTAATATAATTTGATAATAGATATTTTATTTAAGTTACAAAATTCGTTAATATTTTATAGAATTATCGCATGTCCACCCCCCTACTTACCACCTATATATACATCCTCCTAAAAGGGAAAAAAATCTAACATCTTTCTTTTGAAACATATTTTAATATTTATGTCATGACACTTAGGGGTAGACGTCGGCCGGGGCCCGACAATATTTCCCTTATCCGTAGCCCAAACCGGGAGGATCGGTTACCTGAAATCCATAACCGGCACCGGTGTCGGGTTCCAAGGGGCAATTTGAAAATCGACTGTCATGGAGCCGGATGATTACGGTTTTTAATCGGCCTATTGGGCTTTCTTTTGGTACTTCAATTAAAGCCCAACATAAAAAAAAACATCAATTTTTTTTAATCTTCCCAAAATTATTTAAAATCCATAGATTTTTTGTGGTTAAGATTTAAGAAAAAGAGTATGTACAAAACTAAATCCATAGATCCAAAACAATAGATATTGAGAAGTAAACATAAGATGAAAAAGACGAACAGATAAATCAATAACGAAAGAAGAGATGCGGCACAAAACATGGAAAAGGAGAGATTAGATTCGTGAGTTGTGTTAGTAAGAGTATTATGCATGTATTTATAAGGAAAGATGGAACAGCAGGGTTGAGTATGAGAGCAGCCCAATACAAATTTAAAATGTATGGACTTTGGTTAGGAAGTCCAATAAAGAACAAAAATATAATAGGTTTATAAAATAAAAGTCGGTCGGTCAGTTTTTTATCGGTTCGACATATTAAAAACCGGGCTCCACCCGAAATATCATCGGTTCGGTAGTTTTTTTACCGTGACCATCGCCGGTGACATCGGTTTCGGGTTTTCTGGTGACGGAGACAATCGGAAACGGTCAGTTTACAGTGATGATCGGATTTTTGTCCAGCCCTAATAAAACGAATAGTTGTTATCTTGTTGATAGAACGGGGCAAGTATTAATTCCACACAAGACTGGTAGGCTTGTGATTGCCAACCTGAACTAGTGAGTAATCCGAACCGGTACATTAACTAAATTTGGTATCACTTATTTTTTTTAGAGTAATGAAGTGTTTTTATTTAAATATCGCGATGAGGATGCTTTGAAGTGATTCAGGGATATGACCCCTAGACCAATTCCAGACAAGTGAAGAACAAGCCGCCCTGGCAAGCCAATGAGCTGCTTTGTTCGTTGTCCGTTTTATAAAGACGAGTTGCACGTACTCGAGTTGAGATAAAAGGGAGATACAATCAGTGATAATTGTCCCTAAAGGAGATAGAAGACTTCCTCCTTTCCTGATCATATCCACTATGATCTTGCAGTCGCTTCTCACAATTGCCCTCTGGCGAGGGTGTTGCTTAAGCCAGGTCAGCGCGTCCCTGATTGCATACGCCTCCACCAGGGTCGGATTTTGGGGGCCATGGATGGAGGTCGACCTGGCTCCTGTGATTCGGCCCTGATCATCCCTACTGATCCATCCCGTCCCCATCAGGTTTGCCGCCGCGAATAAAGCTCCATCTGTGTTTACTGCCCAAGTTCCTTGGGGCGGGGGCTCCCAAACTACAGCCCCAGATATTCAACCTCGAACTGGCTGGGATAGAATTTGCTTCTTTCGTTTCATAGCCTCCAATCATCCTGCTTGTAGATGAAAAGCTGTTTGGAAAACCGCTGCCGCCGTCTGGGTCTTCTGTTCCCAGACTACCTTGTTTCTAGCCTTCCACACCTCCCAAAGGATGCAACCTATTAGTCCTCCACTTGCCGGAGGGTTACTACTTAACGTCCTCTGCACCCATTCCGAGATTGATTGGGCATCATGTGGGATATTTAAGCCCGATTTGGACCAACATTCCGCTGCCATGGGACACTCAACTAGCAGATGAAGTTCTGACTCCTCAGCCCATGTGCAGACCGGACATATTGCTGCCATATCTATGTGTCTACGTCTAAGATTCACCGCCACCTGTAGACACCATGAGCACGTCCTCCATAGAAACGTGCGTACATTAGGCAAGACTTCTAACTGTCAAATTCTCGTCCAAATGTCCGTCTGGGGCTGAAAAACTGCTTGATCTTGCTGACACAACCCATAAGCTGCTTTCACCGTATATTGCCCTAGGTAGTCCCCCGACCAGTACCAGGAGTCGGAGACTGCAAATTTACTGATAGGTACCGCCAGTATCGCATGTTGGACGTCCTCTTCAAACATCTGCCGAATCTTAGCAATGTCCCACCTCTTGTCATTTGGAAGCATAATGTCCGACACCGGTCGAATAGCTAGATCCATCCTTGTGGACTGCACTCTTGGTTCCACCCCTACCAACCACGGATGGGTGCCAATTAGCGTGGTCGTCCCTGGCCCAATTGACCTTCGCGCCCCTTCCTTGATCATATCTTGAGCCGATAGTAGGCTTTTCCATACAAAGCTTTGATTTGGTTTCCGAACCGCCTCTAGCACCAACGTCTCCGGGTAATACCGCGCTTTCAAAACTCGGGCAACCAGGCTAGTCTCATCTAAAAGTAGCCTCCACAGTTGTTTGCCCAACAAGGCTGTGTTGAAGTCAAACATGTTCTTAAACCCCAGGCCCCCCTCATCCTTTGGGCGGGACATGGTCGTCCAAGATTGCCATATGACCCCTTTACCACCCTCCCCACTTGACTTCCACCAAAACCGAGCCAATGCCACATTCATCTTCTCCAGTAGCCCTTTTGGCAATCGCATAACACTCATCGTGTACGTGGGAATCGCCTGCAGTACTGACTTTACTAGGACCTCCTTTCCTGCCCCGTTTAGGAGCTTGTCGTCCCATCTTTGAATTCGTCGTAGTACTCATGTTAAGATATATTGCAATCCCTTCTTCCTACTACGTCCCATCATATTTGGGATACCCAGGTAGGGGGAAGGTTGAGTAAGCTCCGGAATACCCAGTATCCTAACCCCGTCCTCTCGACGGGAGGGAGATGTATTGACGCTAAAAAATAGCGACGACTTCTGTTGATTTACTATCTGCCCTGACGCTTCTTCAAACATCCGCAGATACCCCTGCACTCGACCCATCTCCAGCGGGGTCGCCTTACAATAAACGTAACAGTCATCAGCAAAGAACAAGTGGGATAAGGGCGGTGCCCGAGGGGTTATTCTCACCCCATGAATCTCTCCTGCCCCCTCCGCCCCTTGTAGAAGTCTCGAGAAACCTTCCATGCAAAATAGGAATAGATACGGGGATAGCGGATCACCTTGTCGAATCCCCCTCTCTGGTTGCACAAACCCCACGTGCTGGCCTCCCGCAACTATGTTATACGTAACCGACTACGTGCATCGATGTACGAGATTGATCCTATCACTTATAGTTGTGGCAATAAATCATTAAATATTTACCATATTATTAGTAGTAGCATATGTTAATCCACTAGTTTTATGGTCCTAGATTAACTATCAGAAAATACTTGTTTTTGTTTGTTGTTTTGAACGAGAGGTGCAATATTTTATTAATTTATTAATAATAGGAAAGAAGAGTCATTCCAACAAACAAGTCCTAGAAGATCTTGGATCAAAAAACTATACGACATTATAATTGTAAACCTTAAAATAGGGAATGGTTTTGAAGAAGCATGCTAACTTGATAAAATTGAAGCGCATGAACTGAGAAGAACCGTTCAAAGTGGGGGCCTAAACACTGTTTAATCCTATAGAGATGACTCTTTTACTCGCGAGGAGGACAACCAAACTTGAACTCGACAATTTTAATGAGAGGAACGGTTTTTATTTGTTAATTCTAAAGCATTTTGTATTTCTGCTTTAGTCAAGAGTACACATATGATACAGTTAATATATTTTAACCATTATACATGTTATGGTGAATCCTTACAAACGTTAAACTTGATCACATGAAAGTGAAAATTGTCACGTTTTTTCCAGCAAAAGATATAGATATTATTAACAGAACCATAAAGAAACAAGGAGAAGAATAGTAGGGTAGTAGCCTTTCATGAGATAGACTGCAACTAGTCCTTTAAAATAACCTGAGGCATAGACGAGCTTCTGATAACTCACTAAACATGATAACATGACTAAAACAGAATATAAAACAAAATTCGGCTCGACCTGAGGCCAACCATTATAGCCTGAAAATTTGTGGAGCCTCCAAAAATGACCTCTGACTTGCGGAGTGACGTATCTGGTTCAGGGAGAGTGTACAAGATCTGGTGGAGGGACCCAAGATTATGGTGGGCTGCCATGGTTCCTGGCGTGGATGCTCTCCAACCCTTGCATGTACTACTTCAAACTGATCCGTTCCAGCTCGCTTTCGAGAGAGAGTCTTCTTCGGCTCAATGCCTCCCGAGGGGTTCCCCCAAGTACCCTCCTAAAGACCCTATTGTAAGAATCCTACCTAATTCCAGGTTAGTAAGACGGTGGGCGTCACCAAGCTCTCCTCTGTCTCTGAAGGGACGCGGATGAACCAGTTTGGATTAGAATTCCCAATTGGTTCTGGTGACTTAGCCAACCCAGATTATTCCTTAGCAACTGGATATGAGCAAAATCTAGGAAACCTCCCTAGACACCCTCAATGGTAGAATGAACTACTCTCTTGGGATGAGTTTCCCAACCAAAAGGTCTTACACACGGTTAGGCACAGATCAAACCTAGAACTAGAAGTACCTATCGTAAGTGTGTCGCAATCATGTCATATAGTTTGATCATTTACATTTTAATTTTAATCATGTAATTGATAATGTAAGTTATTTATAGGATATTAACTTGAAATCAGCTATATCATTTTCTTAACGATAAAACCAGGTTATTAAAAGATATTAAAAGCACTTTACTTCTCTTTCTATGGCTAGTAGTCAATCACCAAAAGACTATGAAATGTGTAAAAATTAGATGTAACCGAGTGTAACTTGTCAAAAAAGAAATGTAACACAGTGGATTGGATTGTATGGGTGCAGGACTATGGAGTAACTGTACTTCTGCATCGAACACCGTACCTGGTAGATGTGGTTCGAGAATCGGTGGGACGAGTTCTGAAACTAGACACCATCTCCGACGGTAAGATCTGGAAGGATATGGACGTCCTGATCTTCAACTCCTGGCATTGGTGGACCCATACCGGCGATGATCAGCCGTAAGCTACACCCTACTATATTCTTTGAGATAATAGCTTCTATTTAAATAAGTAAACAAAAATAGTTAAAAAAACAATTATTCGTGTAAGTGCGGGATGATTGAATTAGGATAGTATTGATTTTGCAGATGGGATTATGTGGAGGATGGAAGTGAGTTGTACAAAGACATGGACCGTCTGGAGGCATTTTACAAAGGCCTAACTACATGGGGCAAGTGGGTTGACCAAACCATTGATCCTTCCAAAACCGTGGTTTACTTTCAGGGCATCTCTCCCACACACTATCAGTAAGTCAACCCTTCATCTCCAACAACTTGTATGGAAACATTGATCTCATTGCTGATAAAACCAGAGGCGAGGAGTGGAACGAGCCCAGGAAGAGCTGCATCGGCCAGCTCCAGCCACTACCCGGACCAACTTATCCGGCAGGCGAGCCTCCAGAGGCTGCAGTGGTCAGCAGGGCCTTGAGAGGCATCAAGACGCCGGTGTATCTGCTTGACATCACAGCACTCTCACAGTTGAGAAAAGATGCACATCTGTCCAGCTACAATGGCAACTATGCCAGAATTGACTGCAGCCACTGGTGCCTTCCCGGGCTGCCGGATACCTGGAACCAGCTCCTATATGCAACTCTTTAAATGTGAAAATAGATACGTATAATTTTTCAAGATCATTGTTTGTATACTTATAGCATTCACTTCTACTGAAAGCAACAATATAAGGGAAAGCTATATCGTGAAGTAATTGATTTTACTGAAGAAAGGAATGGATTGTGACTTGTTTCATAAAGAAAGATACTTCCAGATCGAAATGCTGAAGAAGAAGAGAAGATTGGCATGCTCAATACAACAAGTGTGAAACAGAAACAACTATCATATATTCATACTCAATTTTCACAACTCATTGCAAGTCATCACTTCTTAATGTAAATGTAACAAAGACAATTATTACCCACGATATAGCAGCACGAGGGGAAGAAAGTTTCTGGTATAATATGACAAGATCAACACTGCACAGAAAGTTGCTACAGCTTTCGCGCTTCCCTGCAGATGTGGTGCAGCATGACCTAACAAGGTTCTCCTAAAAGCACCTGTCCCGTGACAATGACATGAGTTAAAGACAAGTCAACATAACATGATTTGTCATGTTAAGCACAACCATAGCACCAATATCCACCTGGAGTCTACCAATTTCACACAAATCATTTCAAGATCTGATAACAACCGGCTTACATCGCTATAAAACAGACATGTTTGATGCTACTATAAAAATTCCTCTTTACAATGGAAATGGTTTAAAATGTCAAATCCTAGAGAAGTTTAATGAAATATAGCGACCATTGAAGTTTAAGGATTATAAACAACAAAACAAAGAAATAGCAACAGGTATAACAGGAGAAAACTGACCGTATAGAGGAGCCAGAAGTTAGTATCCAATATATACTGCAGCATTCACAATGTAACAATCATCATTTTTATCTCCCATTTCTTCCACAAGCACACCACTCGAACATATAAGCCCCCCATCAACAACCTCAACATTAAGAATTTTTCCACTGATGCAAAAGAAATGAAAATTAGAGTCAGAAGTAGGCGATACTCAAGAGTTTCTTGCATTACATATCAGTGTCATGTCACCACACTATGATATTAAGTTAATATAGAGAACGTCAAATATATACCCAGAGATAATCATTACGACTTGTAAATAAGTAGACACTTGAAATGGTGCATCAAAGTCCACAGTAATGCTACTTTCTATATTCTTTCATTGTTTTTGGAATCACTGATAAACTAAAGCGGCCACAACGTAAAGGAGAGGATGAACAATTTAAAATCCATTAATAGCATCAAGAAAGAATAAACCATTAAGGCACTAGAGTCCAGAGCTATAGACACTCACTAGGGAAAAACAGATTTAATCTTCTCAATATCGAGGAACTGTTGAAGGGAATGGGGCACACCGAGCTTGATCTGCAGTTTCATCTGGTCAAATGTCACACCAGGTATTGATCCTACATACATGTATAGCACATCAGTAACAATTTCAATAAGCAATTTAGTGCCACTCTCTTGGATCTTGAAGATGTTGGGGATATGAGCTGTGTGAGAAAAGCAAACTAGATTTTCATATTCGGATGTCTTACCTTGACTCTACACTAAATTTCCTTCCAACTTGTACAAGATTTAAACACAAATGTAAATTGATCTTCAAATCATAATTAACATCGGGAAATAAAAGTTCAGAACCACACCCAAAAATATGAAGAAAAAAGGCGCATATCTATTTACAGATTGGTTTAATTCTTTTTACATGTCAAATTATAGGAAAAACGTTGTTTCCCAACCCACTTCAACCTTCAGTTATCACTTCCTAGCTCAAAAATTTTATTTTTTACAATTCCTAACCCAAAGGTGGCACGTTTTTACAAAAAGTAGCTGTTTTTTCTAGGTTAGGAATTGTAAAAAACATACCACCTTTGGGTTAGGAATTGTAAAAAAAAAACATTTTTGAGCTAGGAAGTGATAACTGAAGGTCACATAGGTTAGGAAGAGATAACGAAAGGTCATATAGGTTAGGAATCGACGTTATCCCCAAATTATACTAAATAAGGTTTTAGAACATTGTCTATAGGAGTAACTGCATTATCGTTTAATCACCAATTGAATATTCCCATACAATAAGCAAATGGTCTCGTTGGCTTGAGGCACTTATGTTAGTTGAACTATCTGCTTTAGGTTTATAGGACAATTACATCCTCATCCCATAGTAATTGTCTTATTCGACTTTTACCAAACATACTGAACAATTTTATCAGCAAGTGACTCTAAAGTGTGCATAGAAACTACAACTCCCAAGTGGATTACCTAAAATCACTATAGAACAACATAAATTCAGATATGTTGTCCATACCTCTCCGAAAGGCGGGGATCGAATTGGAAGTGATGGCATCCCTGCAAGCCCGCATTGCCGCAGAATTGATGTCTTGCCTGTCAAGAAAATTCCTCATTCTCATCAACACAAACACAAGAACAAAAACTAGTTCTGAAAAGAAAATGGGAATCTACAAAATACGGCAAAATGATCCATTAGAACCAACCCGTGTTGATCGTAGCCGACACCCATTTCCACAAACAGGAGCTTCATGGTTGGAGAAGAGGCGCCGGTCCCGGGAGCGGCTTCGACGGATTGCGGGGCAGCCATGGCTGATTTCTCTTGGCGACGTGAAAACCGAGGCGATTGGAGCGCAGGGCGGCTTGTGAGACGGAGATGTGGGCTTGATTTTGATGTTTGGAGGAAATTGTTAGCGCTTGAACTGAGCTTGGTGGAGGAGGATGCGAGGTTGAGTGTCGAGCTTGAGAAACAGCAAGCAGACATTTCCTTTACCCAGATGAATCTTGTTTGACCTTCCAAGACTTTATACTCAAGTTGACTCTGTATCATCAACAGGGTGGCTGGGCCGCAGGCCTGGTCTAGGCCTAACAATTGCGCTGCTTCAAACCTGGGCCGTTGTATTTGCCGGGTAAAACTATTTCTTAGAACATCCCCAGTAAATAAGCCTGGTTTAATCGGAGAATAACTGAGAAGAGGCTGATATATTACAATATTAATAAATTTGTTTTGTTCTCATCTTTTAGTTTGACTGAAAAAAATTCATTTATAATTTATGTTTTTGTACCAGACTGATAGGTGAGGCTGATACGTTAAAAAAATTCTGCTCCAATCGACGCTATCACGTGTTACCATTGAATTGGTTGCTAACGGTCAGTGCTGTTTCCGAGCCAGTCAGCGCTTACTGTCTCTGCCAACGGTCATATGCGCTGGTTTTGTCGAAAAACGCATGTCAAATCCACAAATCACAGGACATTATAGCTTCATGCATTATGGTTTGACGCATTATGGACATTAAAGCTCCTTGCAACATGGTTGGGAAATTCTTTCACTCCCAAAAAATGTAGTCAAGACTCCTTATCATGCCAGGTAACCCTCTTCTGTATCCCGATTCCAGCAATCGGGTCAAGTCCTTCGCATTTAGTGTTCGCTCGTACTCCTCCATAAAAACATCAACAACTACCTTGTAGAACCGACACACACATTTGAGTATGCTACTTACCCCCAGTTCGTAGTGATTCGTCCAACGATCAGCCGAACATCGATACACTAGCATTTGTATTTTGGCGGTGCATTTTTTAGTGTGTTGATAACCCCATGTGTCCGAAAGCGTCCGTCTTGTGAACGATCGATCACGCTCCGCTACCTTTTCTATAACCCGAGTAAAAGGGATCTGCTCATATGATATGGACGCCTAAAAATCTCGGGGCCATACGTAGGGTAGTCAACAAAATAATCCTCAGTAGTCGTTTGTGGGTTTCAACTCGACCTCTATTAATCTTTTTGGGAAGGTTTCCCGTTTTTGAGCCTTTGTCTCTATACGTCCACACGCGGCTACATCCTTGCTCGTTCAAACTCCGTCCTTCGCCGGAATCGTGAAGTCGTTACACGAACGTCCGCTTCGTAATCATCCATAACTTGAACACAAAAATGAGAGAGAAAGTGTATTTTTATATTATGGTAGGGATGAATAAAGTATAGATGAACTTGATTCAATAACTTCAGAGTTCGAAATACTATTTTGTTAGTTTTTATCTCTCTCTAGTAGCGCTCTCCCTTCTCTCTAAAACTTTCCCCAACCCTAGATCTGAATTTGGGCGGCCGCCGGTGATTTTCTCGGCGATTCGTTGCCAGAAACTCATCGGTGGCTTCCCCCCTTTCGCGTTCCTCTTTCTCCTTTGTTTCTTCTTTCTTTGTGGTCTCCGTTTTGACCTCTGAGGCCGAGTTTCAATCCTCCTCTTTCTCGGTGCTACTTAGTTGTTTTCCCGGTGGTTTCCGGTCGGTGGTGTCGCTTTTGATACCGTGGGTTCAGAAGTGGGATTGATTTTGGGTCTTGGGGGTCCTTGTGTTGTTTTGTTGTTACGGCTCTTTCTTCGTCTGGTCTCGCGGTTTCTCTCCCTCACCGTGGGTGGCCTTCCCAGTACTTGTGGGACGTTCTTCATCTTCGTGTTGATGACGAGATCTGGCCGCTTATCCTTTTGCTTCTCGTCTTCTCCGCCTCTCACTCCGTTGGGACGACCTTCCTCTCACCAGATATGTTCTTCTTCATCTGTTCCCGGGTGATTCCGGGCCTCGCGGGAGTGGCGAGGGGTTGTGGCCAGGTGTGGCTTCGTTGTTGAAGCTTCGGCGCTGTGGGGGTTTGGTGTCTCCTCGGTTCGTCAGTTGGGGTGTTGCAGTTGCTGCCTTTCCTCTCACATTCGCTTTGAGGCCCACGGTATGATTTTGTAATTCTCCTTACTTTACATTACTACTCGTCCCTGGCCCGATCTGTTAACCTTGACCGATTGGTCATGGCCTCTCCCCTTGGGTCGTCGGTGGGTGTTGGCCCTCGGCGGGATCTCTTTGAGGTTCGAGAGTAGATCCGGCCTGGTTTACCCTTTCCCCTGTTCGTCCGGGTCTTCCCCTCTCTTCTTTACCCAACTTTCTCTCCTCGTCCTCGAATCAGTGGACGATGCTCAACTATTGGTGTTGGCCATAGTTGGGTTCTGCCTAACGGCGACTGGAAGTCATATGGGTAGGATTTGGGGGATTTTAATCCGGCGACGCAGGGTGAGGGAAACGATCCCGGTGCCCCTTCAAGGGTATTGGGTAATGGGGGTGTAGTTGTAGAGGAAGGTCGGAATTATATTGGGTTTGGTCGCTGGTGTGGTGTGAAGTGGAGAGTTGGGTTTCGGAGCGTCATTGTGGGACTGGCTGGGGTTGTCTTTGGAGCTTTCGCGCGTGGTGTTCGCTTCTGATTGATTCATTTCCTTTGCTTGAGACTTTTTGGATCCTCTGCTACTTTAGTTTGTTTGGACCGGTTTTGGTCCCTGTTTCGGTACTTAATCTCCAAGAGGTTCTGATTGTCTTTGGCTTGGTGATGTTTCGTCTTGGGGCGAGGGTTTCGTTTATCCTTTTACTGTTGTTGCCTGTGTTTGCCCCTTGTTTTGGGCCTGGTTTTAACTCTTGGGTTTAACTTCTTGCCTTGGTTATGCTTCATTTTCTTGTTTATTTCTTCGGGTATAGGCTTTGTTATACCCAGAGTTTTGTTGTAGTTCGTTTGGTGAGGTTGTTCTTCAAGGTTATTTTAGGTAGGTACTAAGACTTGTTATAATTTGGTCCGGTTCACCCCTAGTTGGGTGGACCAGTTGGTTGTTTGGTTCTGTGGAGGGCTTGCCCTTACCTTCAGATACACTTTGTAACTGTTGGTTTTTAAATATACAAAAAATTGCTGATAAAAAAAAAGTATAGATGAAGTGTTGAGATATTAAGGCATATAAAGGAATTTTTTCCTGATTTTTGTTATTTTTTTTTGAAAAAAAACATTTGTAAAGCCAATGGATATTTTTTGCCACACCAGTCGCCATATGACTCCTAATTCGTTGCAAGCGAATCATGAATCGCATGCTACTGATTCACAGTAGTGAATCAATAGCTCGGTTCGTGATTCAGATTCACTAAATAGTGAATCGGAACCCAACGAGTCGTGTGTTGCATTGTGCGACTTGCGATTAACTAATTTAGTGAATCTAAATCACGAATCACACACGATATACGTGCTCTAATATCATAACTAATACAAAAATTATTGAAATAATATAAATAAAAAACGGAAATTTCATTAGCGGAAACAAAATTTTAAATGAAATTTTGATATGCATTGAGTATTATTTAATTATTATCTTTAAATAGATTCCAAACATGCTCGGATAGGTCTTCTCTAAGGGTGTAATAGTTTTCGATAATTGTAAGCCTTATACTGTTTTTCATTATGAAATTACAATCTGAAGTGCTGTTTAGTTGGTGGGGATACCGTCTATTGGCTGATCATCTTCGTATTCGTATGTACAACGTTTATTCTTTACTATCACATTATAAATGATAATACATACATTCATGATTAACCAGAGTGTTAGTTTGTGTCTAAATTTCAATAAACAATGCAAACATATTGGAGTGGGGTTCAACACTTGTTCTGTCGTAGATTGTGACCGTTCCATACACTGTAGGGGATATTACGTCCAATACAAGTCTGTTTACAATGTAAGGTCAAACTTTCTTTAAAAGATTGACAGAACACGATTATTATAGTTTGACGTACGAACGTCTATTCGAATAATGATAAGAGTAGTCCATTTTATCTATTGTTACGAAGACGAACGCATCCCGAACTACTGTTAGAAATTGTTCTTCTGGCCCGATACTCTTCATATATCCTTCGATATTTATTTTGTGAATTTTTTAGTTTATACATAGTATTGTCTGTAAGTCGGTTTCCGTTTCTAAATTTCATCAAACTATAATATTCGGTTGCAGTCCTAGTTCATTCTAATATTAGACATTTTGATGATGATTAGTAAAGAACAAGCAGCAAAGATTAACAATAAGTAGGATATAAAGCACAATAAAATAAAGATGGCAGCAGCAGCAACTGTATTGCCAAACATGATAATGTTTTTATCTTTACAACCAAAACTCCAAGCATTTTCTGAAGCTAAGTATGCTGCAGATCAGCAAGGTGTGGTGGGCCTGCAGATTAGTTTCTGCGCCTGGTGGCTTTCATATTGCACACGGCACGAACCCGCCTTGTCTCTCAGCTCTTGGAATGCCCTCATTGTCTCGGCGTCAAAACCTCCCGCAAACTGGCAGGTAAAACCACAAACATATTAGCTCTTTTATGAACCCAAAACTCTGTTCAAAATTGTTTCAGAAGTGAGAATCGGACCTGATGTACCCGGAACGCAAACCTAACTCCCTGCACTATCAGCTCTTCTTCTTCAGAGCCACCACAGAGTTCTGTGGATACTCTCTTCATGTATTTCATGGCTAATTTTACAGATGCCAGCTTGATCTGCAATACATACAGAACGGGACATTGTTCAGATCATCTGAAATGAACTCATAAAGGATATAAAATCAGGTATGGACAATCAATTTAACTAGAATTCTTTTTAAATAAACCAAACTTCACTTGGGTGGAAGGAAAAAGTTTCACTCGAGGTCATAAAGAATTATTGTAGTGCAGATTCTGAATTCAGGTGTGGACAATCAGAAGCATTTTAAAATCTGGGGTTCACATGTGCGCATGCACAGACATGGGCATAAAAAGAAGAGCTAAAATACCAAAATCTAGCTATCCCCTTGTCTTCCAGCAACCACTAACTCCGCAGAGCTATACTCAATAATGTGTCCTTCTACTGCTAGTCCAATGGCTCTTGCTATATAAGGACCACTTGAATTAACAATACATGCACTTTTGTTTATGGTGATGAGTGGCGCTACAAGCCAAAAATTGCCCATCGAAATAAGGACACACTAAGGACAAGGTAGTTTTTGTCCTGGGATTACCTGAGTAGCAATACCGGATTCTTGCATCCAATCCATAGGAATCTGGAAGTTTTTATATCTCTTGGCAGCAGATTCTCGCATTCGTGAGAGATTGTAAACACCATGTTCTAATCTGCCATGGTAACATCAATGGCAAAAACTTTGAGAAACTAATGTGCATTATGCGATGGCAAACAGAAGCATGTTTTGCATGCAAGAGTAATAGTTATAAGAACGCACTTTTCAAGCAAACCCTGCATCTTCTTGAGAGCAGGGCTGCAAGGCTGGCGGGAGTCAATGCAGAAAGATGAAGCCTCCGTTTCAATCTTCTTGAGATCCGAATACCCGAAAGCAGCCTCCCGCAAGGCATCAGCCTTCTGCTCCGGCCAATCAAAGTGCTTCAGCACAGCCCTCTCATCTACCTAAACCCAGACAACTTTAGGGTCAAATATTTAAGCAGACAAACAGGTTCATCAACTAGAAATGGAAATGTACCAAATAGGACAGCTCATCATCGAGCCACTTCACGTAAAGCACCACATCTTCGATTTTGGTGAAAGCAGCCGTCTGGACTTCCTTGATTAAAAATCTAATGAATTCTCCTTGTGTTTCTACATCTGTTTTAATCTGCAGCAACATGATATCTGAATCGAATCAAATTATTCTCAAACCCACTAAAACAACAAATTATTCTCATACGACAGGCAATCATGTATTTTCTTTATATCATGATCAATTTAACGAAAATAATCAAACCTATGATGAGTACATTGCATTTAAACTTTGAAGACCTTGGAATGAATGACTATTGATTGAAGACCATGAAATGCAATTTGACGAAACAGAGCAATTGTTTTATCAATCGACCTGAAATGTCCAGATTGCCACCAGACAAAGCAAAAAATTACACCTTTTAGGTGGCGGATACCGAATCTGGACAGTGTCCTATTGAGCAGGAAAACAGTAAAATCCAAAGAAAAGGGGCAGGCAGCTTGACTTGTCTTGTCAGTTGTCACTGACAAGTGACAAAACCCCCACGGTCAGTGGCAATGTCGTAAATATACTGAATTCTACGGCGGAACTTACCGCGAGCAAGTGCGTAGAACGGTTCTCGATCTCCCCTATCATGTCCCGGGATTTGGAGCTCGCCGGAGCATCGGCGACTGCGGCGGAGGAGTCTCGCCGGGAATCCCTCCGCATCAGCGAGTGGTAGAATTCCACCACCTCCGGAGCCCGCTTCACCTTCGCCGGTACATGCCTCATACCCTTCGGCGGTGGAGGAGGCGGCGGAGGTTGAACGGACTTTAAGGTAGGCGGTGGCGGGACGGGAAGTGACGGAGACTGTGCCGCTTGCTTAGTCGTCGACGACGAGGACGGCCTCGGAGGCGGTTTCGGAACTCTAGGAGCGCGAGATCTGAGATTATGCGAAGTCGACTCGGCGAGATCATCCGAGTTACTCCTCGAGTGCCTTGGCCTCTCGGTTTCGATTATCACCTCACGCTTCGAATCTGAACCGTCCATCTTGCTCTCGTGATTCGCACCAATGTCCAAGGGCCTCCCTCCTTTCCTCAAACTCCTGATCAGATTGGATTTGCCGGAAACTTCCACCAAGCCCGGAAACCTCTGCGACGACGCCAGGTAGTACTCGGCGGTCTCCGACGCCGTTTTCTTCAGCTCCGCAATTTCCGCTTCCAGAGCCTTCACCTTCCTCTCACTCCCCGCCCTCTCCTCCTCCACATTTGCCGTCAGCTCCGCAACCTCCCTCCTCAGCCTCTCGTTCTCTGATTCCAGCGCCTCGCTCCTCTTCAGAACCCTCTCGAGCTCGCTGCTCTTGGCAGAGATCTCGCTCTCCAGAACAGGGACAATGGCGACAGACTCTCTGAGCAGCTTGTGTTGGAGGAGCTCCGTCCTGAGTCGAGACTCCCGCTCTCGGAGCTCCTCCACCAGGCGGACGAGCTCGGAAACGTCAGGAGGTCGGGGCTGGACCTGGGCTGATGAGCGCGGGAAATAAACCCCGAAAGAACGCGAGAAGACAGTCTTCTGGTGGGATTTCCCGGCGGCAGAGGTCGGAGACGGAGGGGTGGGTGAAGGAGGAGGAGCCTCGTGCTTGGGCGACGACTTGTGTAGACCCATTGCGAGTCTCATCTTACCCGACACCATTGAGAAAGCTCTTCTCTTCTCTGAAATTTCTGTGCCTGTGCTTCCCTACAGAGACATTTTTAGACAGAATTTTTGGATTGGGAGAGAGGGGGAGTGAGCGAACGAAGTAGGGACACGGAACACAAAGAACGGTCTTCCTTTTCTTTCCAAACATCATTTAAAATATTTAAAATAAAAGTTAAATGTTGATGGTTTCCTTTTTTTTTTTCTTTTTTAGTAAATGTGATTTTCATTCCTTTTAAAAGGGTTAATACATGTTTATGAGTCATACCGGGACAAACATAATAATCATGTAACTATAGTAACGTCTAAGACATTGTATTGAGATGCCATAGAGGCGACCTAAAACTGACAACCAAAGATAATGAACTAGAACAATAATGAAATAAACACTCAAATCTAATAACGAGAAACTGAAAGACAATAAAACTAAAAACCGATGAATATCACTGCTCAAGGGGGGGGGGGGGTCTGAATACCGCTGGTTCTCCTGAAGGCGACGCTCTGATTAGTTGATAAACCCGAACCTGTGATCGATAGTGGAGATGGGCTGACATGGCACCCTCAGAGACTCCTTCCTGTCCTTGAGGCCTGCCTAGTGACTCATGCGTGTCGGCATGGCTGTTTCCCAGTCCTCGCCCGAACTGTGACTCGTTGGCCACCCAATTCTTCTACTGTCGGTTGCCCCATCGGAGGCCATGAGAACCTTTCCTCGGGGAAGATCCGCCGGTGCACCCTGACAGTTGTCGAGACCCAGTCTGTCAGCTCCTTCAATCCGGTTGACCACCAACCCGACGCCAGAGGCCACTCCAGACCCAAGCCCTGAGCCTCAACCCAGGTTTGGGGACTCGGAGAATGAGGCCAAGTGGGAGTTCCTCTCCCCCCATACGGCATCGGTCTCAGAGCGAGGTCATGATTCAGTCGTCGTGGACGCTGAGAGAAAGGACCCAGAGCAAGGTCATGGATCCGGCGTCGAGAGAAGGAACCCAGAGAAAGGTCTTGGGCTACTCGTCGTGGAGGCCGGAAGAGGATATCAGTGCGTGGAGACCAAAAACGCACCCGTATGAATCCCCGACGTGGAGGAAACGACAACCTAGTTGGCCGTCTCCGATGATAGCCCGATGCACGCCCCGCCCGATGAGGGATCATGGATGGAGGGATTGAAGGGATCGCACGAGAGGAGGACGACTTCAGCTTCCTTCGACGGGGGTTTTGAAGCCATGCCTCCGGCACACACCTAGAGGAAGCGTGCATGGCTACAGGGACGGATGGGACAGGGCACTACGATACCGACCACCCGCCGTCGACAGACTCAGAGGTAGGGGATAGCTCCCTAGGGTTAGGGTTGATGCTCGACATAGCGAGTAGGGTTGGTCTCGACGGAGCGAGTAGAAAACAATTTATTGTTGTAAATTTATAGAATGAGATGAATTGATGATGGTTTCTTTTGTTGCATTAAAGAGAGAAAAACGGGGGACATTCCTTTTTTCATCAGCGAGGTTTTATAAATTCCACTGTTCCAAAAGAACAGGAACAGGGAAGCTGCAAAAAGCAGTCTAAGATATAGATCTCCCACGAGGAGAAGACCAATGAAAACAATGAAAAATACAGCTTCTCATACAGACACTAAGAGACTAAAAGCCCTAATGAATAGATCTGATTAGTCTTATCACGGTTTTTCAAGAAGTGGTAGAGAAATTGATACTACATTACCTTTAGTGGCAGTAAACCAGTTACATGAGGGAGGTTCACTGAGACCTTCTATAGTGAAATAAGACCGAATAGATCTATTTTCGATATGTTTAAATACTTAATTTGAAAATTTAAGTCGACCTTCCACATATATTGTTATTATTCGTTTGAGAACACGTTCGCTGAGTCGAGAACGTGTCGTAAGTCTGCTATTATCGTGTCGGCTTTGTGGAGTGCGTGTCACAAGGCTCGGAAGAAGCTAAGGGATTCTTAGTTTGCTTCTATATTTTATTCGTGTTTGTGGTTTTTTTTCCTTTCGTTTTGTTATAGGGATAAGGTTTAGCCTTATAGCTCCAATTTTAACGGAGTTTCTTCGTAAGCATGTCTTAGTCTTTTGACCGCTAGTCTCATTTCTACTTGAAATGAGTCCTTTTTTTAATAAATACCTGAGTTTATCAACAAAAAAAATTGAACATCAAAGTACATACTCGATTCGATGCATTGGTCGACCGTTTTGAGGGTTATAACGAGAATAAACCGAATCAATTTATTCTTAGACTTATGTGTATAAAAATGTATAAAATAATATAGCCAGCGTATTTTATTAATTCCGATAAAAAGCTTGCTACACTACAACGCAAACCTGATAAAAACCGTACCCCAAACCTAGAAATACCACCTCCTAGCAGACAACTCACGAGCAATCCGACCGGATGAAAACTAGAGGTTCAGAAACCCGTTCATCCGACGTCAATTCAGACATTTCGAACGAGTTGCCCACCACTCATGCTTGTTGAATTGGTAGATGATATTACTAGCATAAAGCTGGTTGGCCTCGAGGAGCACCTCGGCAGCAGTTGCGATTAGGCCGAGCTCATGTCGGGCTTGCAAGAATGATATCTCGAATCGCTGCACCCGGAGGTTGGTCTTCTGCCAGTGATCTTTGAGCTGCTTCTTCGACATGGGGTATGGTTCTATTGCTATGGATTTTCAATCCGCGTAAAGATCATGCTAGTACTCTCTTGTGTCACTCCCATGTATCAGCCAAGCTACAACTAGCCTCATCTCCTCAACGTCGGTCCACAAAAGTGTCATTGATTCGGTGGTGTAAGAAATATTGGGCTGCCGATTCTGTTTTGGTGTGAGGCTTGGAAAAGAGGTGTGGAGGCCAATTCTGCATATGGGTTGCCAGGTTGGTATAAATAAGGGAGGCAGAATCGTAGGGTTTCAATTTCAAAGGGATAGAATCGGTCCAAAGCTTATCTTGACAGAATCGGTGAGTAATTATGGAGGCAGATTCAGGGTATATGACAAAGAAGGTAGAATCGGTCAAACATTAAAAGACAAGCATTAAAAGACAAACATATAGAGCACATTTATTACAAACATTACTATTAGGTTTTCGGAGTACAAAATAAAACCTGACTTGTTCGAAACCGGGAACGTTAATACGAAACCAGATCAATGAGCATGCTAGTTCTTGTTCATAGCTCGAACCATCTCGAACATAAGAGCCTCCTAGTTGGCCTTCTCGAGCGGGGTCCAGTCATTTGTGTCGAGGGAAACTGCTTCGGCGTACTGCTTGGTCAATTACAGTTGATACTTCATCAACTTTGCCTTTGTTCGTTCGAACCGACCACGACGATGTTGTTTTCGATCGATCTTGTACACTATTGGTGGCGGACCCACGTCAGCCTGAGAAACACCGCTCTCATTGTCGAAATCCATAAATTTGGTTGGACACTTCTACTTTGGGAAAAGTTTTGGATTATGCCATTGAAGAATGATATTGTGTTGCTTTATATAGGCAACCAAATCGGCCTATGTGGCAATGAGGAGGCTTGCATTACGGTGGCATGAACATGCCAAACAACAGGTACAAGGAAATACAGTTACTGGAGACAACGGTTAAAAATTACCAAGTAACTACATGTCTCTATCCATAACGACCTCATGACTGAACAAAGTCCAAATGTGTTCAATCAGATTAGCCTTGAGATGCCGGTGCGATGCTCGATCCTCTAGCCGGCTTGACCGGTATCAGATGTCATCGTACTCTGGTAATGGACCTCGGTAGACGGGTAACATTGGTTCTTTGGATGAGGACCGAGATGAAAAGAGTCTCGGTTTAGTGAAAAGTCATGTCTGGTGTTGTGTGCTTTGGGGCGAACCACTTGTGGTTTGGTGCCACTGATTGTGTTAGTTGATTGTTGTGTACTATGATTGTGTTGAATGTTGTGTGCATGATGTAATCTAAAAGTCCCGCATATGCGGATGGTTTGTAAAGTTTTCGAACGGGTCATGCCCAAATTTCTGCAAAATTGAAGTGTTTGTACCGTCACGACTCGACTCAGTGGCCACTGCAGTCGAACGTAACGGTGGGATGTCAAGTGGTTACAACGTAATTCGAGGACGCCTGAACTGGGTTGTAACGACATGAAGTCGACATGGAATGTTATGTTAGAAAGAGAAAGGTGTTAAGAACCTTTGAAATTAAGCTGATGTTGAGACCTTGTGGAATTGCTGTGTGATGGGAACTGTGCACTGTGTGGTTTTTGTTTGCAATTGTTGAACTGTGTGGTTGACTTGGTGTGGCGCGCAAGTGTACGAGTTTTCCCTGATTGTGTTAAAAACTAGTTATGAATGTGTTAAAATTTGGCATGTTGTATGGTTCGAGTGCGACATTTGTGAAACGGGTGTGAACGCTAGTGACTTAAGCGCGTTGCCATATGCGAATTTAAGAACTGAACATGTGCGTTTATCCGTGCAGCGGGTATAGACGACATGGCACGTACATATGTACCACGAGGCACTAGGAGCCGGCCATCTGAGGGTCGAGGGCAGCCGCCTGCCATTGAGCCGGCAGGGGCAACGAGTGCCCAAGATGCCTCCACTGAGGAGCACGAGGGAGGCGACGCCGCACCATCAGGGCTTCCGCCCAAAGTTCGACCGGTCGCAGAACAAACCCAGGCGACAACCCTGGAGGAATTAGTTCGTACGGTGCAGGGCTTAGCGGCGATCATCGCCCAGAGAGAGGCTGCGGCCCGGGCACGAGAGACCATGCCTGCTGTCACTGCAGCTGCTACTGGGAGGCCTAGTCAGGCTAATGGCTACACAACCCAGGCACTGAGAGACTTTCTTAGGCTGGGTATGCCTACCTTTTCCGGTGAGCCAGATCCTGGTGCGTCCGAGATTGGCTGGAGCAGATTACCCGAAACCTAGATACTTCAGGGATCGTGGATGGCCACACAAGGTTATCCTTTGCAGCGTTCCAGCTGAAGGACGATGCTTACCACTGGTGGCAGCGTGAGCAGCTCAGAGTCGGGGATGACTTCCAGCTGTTCAGAGAGGTGTTCCTGGAGCAGTACTTTCTGGGGTCAGCCCGAGAGGATATACACCAGCAGTTCCTAGAGCTGCGTCAGAGTGGGATGACGGTGTCAGAGTATGAGGCGAGGTTCACCTCACTGTCTCGCTTTGCACCGGAGTTGGTGCAGATTGAGGCACGCCGATGTAGGCGGTTTGAGGGGGGACTCAATCCCTCGATTGTGGACCGAGTCACAACCCTGAGGACTCAGGTGTACACAGAGCTGGTGGACCAGGCATTGGCTGTGGAACGACACTTTCGGGAAACCGCCAGGGCCCGTGAGAGTAGGCAGCGACCGAGTGGCTTCTTGAGGCCATCTGAGGTCCGTGACCCGATGAGGTAGAGGACCTTAGGATCTTTCCGGCCACAGACACAGTCTGGCGGGGCGAGACCGGTCGGGTCGGTGGCATCCGTTGGACCTGCCTCGTCAAAGCAGATGTGTCACCTGTGCAGACAGCTGGGCCATTTGGCCCGAGACTGTTCGAGGAGCAGTGGGCCCGCAGCTCGCCCAACGAGCAGTCAGACGAGATTTGGTGGCAGCTTGACAGAGTGCCGCCCGAGATTCTAAGAACGCCATCTTAAAATGCCTTGACTCGCTGGTTCCAGTTCAGCCGGTGGTCCTTCAAATGCTTCTCCAGGTGGGAATATTTATGTTGTGACATTTCCTTACATTCATTGTGGACGATTCGTCCGTAATCTCGGGTGATTTCGGTGTTATCATCCACACGAAGACCTTCATCCACGACATAGAAAAACTGATGCATGCACTCGAGGCCGTTGATTATGCATTTTTCAAATACTCGTCAGGCTATCAAACGATGAACCAACATAGCATCCAGATAACAACAATACACTTTTGGTAAGCCGAGAACCCGACCCAACTTCGACAATCACTTTTTTGAGTGAAGTATGGGTTAAAGTTGGACATGCCTTCCAAAATTTGCATAAAAATGGCCTTTGATATACAGAACCGCCAACAAAACATTCTTGGCCTATAAAAGGGGATGTCAATGAAGTAGGTGTACATAAGCCCCTCATGTGTATCGTGCCGATCTTTGAAAATGTACTATCTGCTATGCTTCACCATCATCGGGTTCTTCATCCGTTCCTCGACTTTCCTAATAGTGGCGCGTAACGATTGTACAAAGTAATTATCCACCTCCCGGGTCACCTCTCGTAACGTCGCATAGTCGATTGTGGTCGGGTCAAACTTGCACCACTAGATCATTCAATCAACACTCGTTTTTAAAAAACACCTCTCCGGAATAATTATATAGAGAGAATAGAGAAATAGTTGATGGTGTGGAAATTAAATGGAACTTTAATAACTATTTCATAGCGGAAATTGACTTCAAATTGTTTGTTTTTTTTATTTTTTTTTCAAAACAAAACTTGCTGACTCGACGGAGTGTCTCTTCTGGGTGGACTGTCAACCGGTGACTCGACGGAGTTTGGTGTTCCACAAGCTCTGGGGGCGATCCGTGATCCCAAGATTCTTGCTAGCTCGAACCAGAATTCGATTCGGTTGAGATTCGAGGGGAAAGCGTGTCACGCCCCAAATCCGGTTTTGACCGAATTCGAGACATGAACTAAAAATAATAATAATAAATGCAAATTTAAACGAGGTAAACTCCAAAATTAAGTTCAAACCAATAATTCCGACCACAAGAGTCAAATGCTCGAAATCCAAGTAAAGAAGTTTAGTTCAAAAAGGAAAGTACGTCTCTAGACCATCCAAACTAGGACTCTCGCTAAGCTTCCAAGCTCCGAGACATCCTTTACACCAAATCATATATAAGTGTATTCAAAATCACAGAAGATCACATAACAGGCATAAGTAACCACATCAAACCAAAACAGATCAACACACAGAGTAACTGTCATTAGTAACCACCCCACACCAGGTATCCCAGAGCAATGCGCCGGCTTCCATAGTCCGGCTAAACCATATCGTACCAAACTCGACATAGGCCTAGATATCTTCCTGGAACACACAACATCGAGGTGCAACTCATAACATAGCGGACCAGAATCCTCCGTCGGGGTACAAATCACATCACACATACCATACCGGAAACTCAACATCGGCCTAGGTACCCTATACCGGAATCCTCGACGGTATAGACATTGCTCTGGAACACCTTCCTCGGCTCTAGATATCCTGTACCAGAATCCTCTACGGCATAGATATTGCACCGGAACCAATCCTCGGCCTAGATATCCTATACCGGAATCCTCTACGATATAGATATCGTACCGGAACACCATCCTCAGCCTAGATATACTATACCGGAATCCTCCACGGTATAGATATCGGACCGGGACAGCATCCTCAAACATGTCATACCAACTATATCATACCAGCACACCATACCGAACACACCACATCGGTCTATCATTCACCCGATCATATCACAAGACAATAACTCACAATAACATTCACCACGTTCTCATAGCATATCCTGATCCTCAATTTACAATGGAACATACCACATATCAAACATTACAAACTGCTAATCACAAACAAGGGCAACCAACACATAATCCTACAGGCACGACCTGGCCCACATGTGATTCTACAGCACAGCAAGTCCCACACTTACGGGCACGACCTGGCCATCAAGTGGTTCCATATTCAAAAGACTACCCTAGTTATTCACATCCTACATGTGATGCTACAAATATTTCGGTTGTTCAAATCTTATATGCATTCTAGTAACTTTCCATAAATAAATCGGTATTCGCTACTTTTCCTTACCTCAACCGCTATCCAACACGAACCACCACGAGTCGCCTAGTACCCTCCTCCGTCGTGATCGGGAACAACGTCTAAGATCACAAAGTAATACGAGAATTAATAATAATTCAAGGATGGTTTAAAGATAAAACACCCGGACTAATCCCCGAGATGTTTTGTAAAAGATAACCTTCCTAAATACTCGAACACCATTAAAATGGGTCTAAAAGGTCCATTTCTGATCCATCACGGAAAGGGTCACGGAGCCTTGACGGGCTCCGTCACGGTTTGGGTCACGGAACCTTGACCTGCACCGTCACGGTCAACGTCACGGAACAGTGACGTGTGCCGTCACGGCCTCCGTCATGGAGCCGTGACGTACCCCGTCACGGTCCCCGTCACGGATCTGTGATGGGTCCGAACAAATCCGTCCTTCTTCTTCCTCCAACTTCTTCTCCACGAACCAAATCCTCTAAACTTCATTGTTAACCCCCAAAACCTCCTAATTCAGTCACAAAAACCTCAATACTCCAAGACCCATAGTGGGTTTTCATCAAAACCACACAACCCAATCCATTTCCAATATAATCCACCAGTTTTCTCCACAAATCATCCATTTAAACATGAAGAACCTAAAATCCACAAAACCTAAGCCTAGTTCATGCAATTTCTACCAAACCCAGAACCCAAAGTTCGTCAAAATGAGATTTGATTGAGAGTTTACCTTGGGAAATGAAGAAATGATGAGAAGTATGGAAGAATGAGGGACTTTGGTGGAGTAAACAAGCAAAAAGGAGCTCCCTTTTCTCTCTTTCTTCTTCTTCAAGCAATGAAGCTCCACTCTCTCTCTCTCCCTTGTGTATTTCGGCCAAGCTAGAAGAAATGAGCTTAAAATTGCTCCTAGGTGACTTTTTCACAAAAGTAGTCATTGGAAAGTAAATGACCCAACTAAGCTAACCGTAACGACGGCTAAGCTTTTTGGGTCCCGGAAAGGTCCCGAATGACTCCCGGAGTCATCGGTTGACTTTTCCGACGGAAAGTCGACTTTTGCCAAATTTCACCGGTTCGACCGGTGTCGACCGGGGGCGGTTCTTACAAAGAGATTCCGCTGATCGTGTTAAGATTGCTTCGAATTCTGCTCGTCGATTCTCGGGTTGTTACAACCCCCTAGAATCCGAAGGAGATTTTGGAATGTGTTGTCGTTGGAACAAAGGATTGCGTTTTAGAAGACGAAGTTGTGGCCGTGTGTAGTGGGCCAGTTCAGCAAGGGGCGGGCTTGGAGTTGGGCCTATTTTGAGCCCAACTATATCCAGCCCCTCACCTTTGGCTGGTCTATTTGTTGTGGATAACTCTCTTGGATTGGGTTCGGTCGATGTAGACCGTGTTCAGGATGTTAGTGCTCAACAGATGGTACCTAATGAATTGGTCGGGGATCAACCGAGTAGTCCCTAGAAGGAGGTTCATTTAAACCTTCTAAACCTTTGAACAAGGGTCGTCATTCGAAGCAGCCTTCTTGAACTTCGAGTCGTCAAAGTCAGCCTCCCAAGTTATTAGGGGATTACTATACTGCTCATATCTAACTAGCCCACTCTAGGAGTCGGGAGAGATTTGTAAATTCTATGGACATTGAGAAGCCGATCTTAGAATCTCAGGCTGCTCATAACAGCTACCGTTCAAGCTGTCTACAAACTCAAGCCGTTCATCTAGCTCATGCAGCTAAAGCTTTTGATTATCCGACCTTGACTTCGGAAGGTGAAGAGTGGGCCACTGATGGGTGATTTTGTGATCCATTTGTTTTTGTTTCGGGTTTTGTCCCCGTAGCTCATTTTGAGAGCTCCGCTGTAATGGTTGCCTTTGGTTAAATCATGGTTGGATCTAACTTTTTTCCTAATAAAATTTTTCGAGCTTATCCAAAAAAAAAACTTGCTGACTCGTTTTTAGGTGGCAGAATCTATGGGTATCGGTAGAATCTCCGCACAGAATCATACTACGTGTCGCCCACAAAATTGGTCGGTCAAAGTTTTTGATGTAGAATCGAAAACTAGAGGCGTCGGCATAATCATAGACGAAAGAGATCTATTCGACGTTGAAATGACCCGAATTTAAAGATTCGAAGCAATAATTTAGCTTTTTACTCAATTACACCGCTAAAACCGAAATCAAAAAGATCCCTCCGCTAAAATCGAAACAAAAAAGACCCATTACAATTACTCTTTTTTTTTATCGGCGAAGACAAATTTAAATTAACCTCTTCCGAGGAAAAAAAGATTACACAAAAGCAACCACACTAACGATTGCAAGAGACCAAAGAAAATTAAACAACCCAATTGAACAATAGCTAATGAAAGCAAAAACCCAAAATCCAAGCTTGAAGATGAAGTTCGATCACAAGAACTTGTCAGTGAAAGTGGCAGCAGCAGTAGAATAAAGATATCAGCAGTGATTTGGAGCTCCAAATCAGGAACTTTGTGAGCATTACTTGTTCAGACGCCGAGTGTATGCGATTGCTGCAAGAGTTTGAGGCAAAGATAGGAAACTCCTTTCCTTAAAGAGAGTGAAGATGACAATGGTAGGGGTTGAGCTTGGGGTGTCGAGAATTTGCATCCACGATAAGCCTTGAACCGCAAAAGGGGGAAGCTTCCGAAAACCAAGTCGTGCAACCAAGCAAACATCAAAACCCTAGCCTAGCCGGGGAAGAGAAACTCCCAGTTCTAAAGCCTGTGGCCAGCACCATCACGACAGAAACTAACCAGATATACCCTACCCCACCCAACTGATTTCTTCAGAGGAGGGTTAACATAACCCGAAGACCTCGCCGGTGGCCAACCCCTTAATCGGCGAGCTCAACCATCCATGGTCGAGAAGAAGCGAAGCAAATCATCCTAAGCGGAGCAAGAACGAGTGGGATAAGTCTAACCCAACCAGAGAAGGGAGAAGATCATACCTCAAGAGCAGATCATCCTACTAGACCCGAAAGCCTGAAAGGGTGCCCAATCCTCCCACTGTTCCGGCCAACCCCGAGAAACAGTATAGGATGGATGGTATTTCTACCGAGCCCCAATCAGGCACAAACGGGCTGTCAGATTTGACCTCAGAAGGTCCCGAGAGCAGCAACGAGGCATGTAAACAAGCGAAGCCTGACGAAGAAGCGACCCAATCAAGCGTGCAGGGAGGAGACCTTACCAAATCAGCGAAGATCCACGCCTAAGAGGTCGAGGAAGAACGTCCCACACCGGATTTGAGGAGGCTCTACCGTCGGAGAAGGGGGATCTTGACCGAGCATCACGAAGGAGGAGGCCAAAGGGGGCCGGAGCGGAGAGGCAGGAGAAGGGGATGTGGCGGAAGAGAAGCCATATCTGCACCAATCAGAGGAAAGGGCTCCCACCGGATCAGGAACGACTCGAAGAAAGAAGGAAGAAGCGCGACGAAGGTGGATCTGAGACCTGCCGAGAGCCCATAGGAGGAGGAAGAAGGGAAGAGCGACGTCGTCAAAACGGGATCTGAGGGGAGGGTAAAGAGGTGGCGGGGAGAGGATCGCCAGCAACCTCCATGGGAGGAGATCGCCGGCGGTGAGAGCAGGGGCGGCGACTGAGAAAAGGAAGAGGAAGGGATCACTACTGCAGAAATGGACTTGGCACACGGATAGAAAATATCTGTAGCTAAAGTTATAGAACCTTAACCACGGATAGGCACATCTGTCAGCCAGGTTATGACTTGCCTGACGGATACGACATCCGTAGCTGAGGTTGTCGAACCTGGCTGACGGATAAAATATCCGTGGAAATGGTCTCCCGTATCCGTCAGGCAGGTGGACACTTCACTGACGGATACGGTATCCGTAGGAAAGGTGATCTAACCTGGCTGACGGATATATTGTCCGTGGAAAAGGTAGCCGGCATCCGTCAGGCAGGTTAGTAAACCTTTCCTACGGATACCGTATCCGTCAGTGAAGTCTAGAAAGTGCGAATACTTACCCATGGATGTGTTATCTGTCAGTGAAGCTTCTTGTATCCGTTGGTAAAGTGAGGCAGTGTACAAACTATTTCCGAAATCATTTATAGTCATCCAGATGAAAATATCGACATAATACATGAACTTGTATTATACAAGCGGTATATAAGCACAGCAACATTTAATAGATAATGTATTTTGTAAAAGTACATTTTTTAATAACCGATTGATCAGCCGAATACTTAAACAACAAAATTCATAAACGAGTATCAGTTATTTTCAAAAAAAATACATAAACGCATAATGATAGAGTTACGAAGCAAGCAGACTGCTGATAACACGCTCTTGCATTGCCTTCAAATCTTCCATCCATTCAACAAATCGTCTAAACCAAACAGGCTCCTCTATAGCACAGTGAGAGGGTTCGTGGAAGCGTCTGAACGAAAGGAGGCGCTGGAATGAGGGGAAATTAGGGTTCGTGGGTTATATAGAGCTTTCAGCTTACCGACGGATGCATATCCGTCGTGAGGCCGTAGTATGTGGAAAGACACCGTTTTGCCCACGACACTTAGCGAAACGGTGCGAGTTGGGATATTAGGGTATGGGCCTACCGACGGATACACATCCGTCTGTGAAAACCCGTTGACTGGTTTGACCAACTACCGGTCATCCTTCCCGACCCTCGTTCTATTCGTAATGGAACGTTACGTTCACGGGTCATGCATGCCACACAAAATTTGTAACTATGCAGAATACTGTGAAAATCTCCTAGTTAGACTAAACACGTTCGTGTTTCATAGTACAATATATGTGCATTGAGCATTGTAAAAATGATAATTTTTACAGTACGTCCGTCTTTCGTTGAAATATTATGTAATCAACACCGTTCATGTTGTATTTACTGTGATAAAGATTATCCTTATGCCCAAAATCCTGTGATCGAACGGTTCAAACCTCCCGAACATTATGGTCAATGCTTTCGATGACGTATGGTCAAACAACTTTACCTACGGATACGTACAGTTACAGCTACGGATGCATATCCCTAATGTAAGTAGTTCTTTACCTACGGATCTAACCATATCCGTCGGTTTGGTCATCGGATACTTTTCTAATACCTGCGTATTAAAAATCTATTTATTACACAATTTTTTACCTACGGATGTCCGTATCCGTCGGCGTAGAGTTACACCTGTATTACTCCCAGCCACAGAAACTGCTTTCCTCTTTATCCCTTTTTCCATCTCTACACCCCCTTCTTCCTCCCCCAACTCATTCTTCCTCCCCCAACTCATTTTTCTCTCCCAACTCATTCTCAACCCCATCTTCCACTACATTTGTTCCACAACACTCTTCCTCACATGTTCGTATAGGTGTTACTTGCTTCAAACACGAGAATGGTACGTAACCAATTTTTCCAATCATCACTATTTATATTGTTTTTGTGTTTGTATTGTGTCCAATATTATTACGTATTATTGAATGTTGTTCAGGAATATATTGATAAGAGTTTGATGAGTTTGAGTAAGTACGACTTAAGTTATATAGAAGGGGTAGGGGTGTTTATCGAATATATGCAGAGAAATGTACCGAATATGGAACGACATAGGTGTCCGTGTGGTTGCTGTCTGAATGCATACTATCAATGTGTGCCCGATATATATATGCATTTGTTAAGGAACGGGATGATAAGGGGTTACGATGTGTGCATTTGTTAAGGAACGGACATAAGGAATATGTGTAAAAGTAGTAATTGGGAAACTGGAGGGACATCAAGTAACAATAATGTTGTTGTAAATGAAGAGCACGTCCAAAATGATCCAGTAAGGGAGTATATGGAAGATGTGTTCCCATTTCGTTGCGGCGGACAGATGGATGAACTCGTGGAGGGTGACGATGAAATTGATGATGTTGAAAGAACGGTTGCACAGGAAGCGGCATACAACTATAGAAAAATGTTGGCAGAGCATAAAAAATAGTTGTATAAAGACGCGCCAATAGATAGGTTGACGGTGATCATGGAGTTGATGGCGCATAAGGAGAAATATCAATTGTCCAATGAAGCTTTCACAGCGTCTTGTGTGTCGCATAAAGCAATGCTCCCAAAAGACAACCACTACCCGGAGTCATTCAAAGAGGCGAAAAAGGTGTTGAAGAGTGTGGGGATGGGTTATAAAACTTACCATGATTGAGAAAATGGTTGTACCTTATTTGACGGACCTCATGCGGATGATGATATTTGTTACATCGTTACGAGAAAACTATTGGCATGCGAAAACCTAAGGCTAAGAAAACGGTGAGATACTTCCCAATTATTCCACAGTTGCAGAAATTGTTCAGTTCGCCAGATATTGCAAAAAAAAATGCAGTGGCATCGTAGTAAGGAGAGAGTAGTCGACCCGGATAAGTTGAAGCATCCAGCTGACGGGGAAGCCTGGTTGGATTTCGACAAGACCTGGCCGCGATTTGCAGATGAAGCTGCCAATGTGCGTCTTGCATTGGCAACAGACGGATTTAGTCCATTTGGTTCAAATGATGTCCCTTACAATGTTTGGCCCTTTTGTAGTGATGCCTTATAATCTACCGCGGGAGTCATGCATGAAGAAAGAATTTAACATCTTAACGCTATTGATATCTGGGCCTAAATCGCCAGGTAAGTGCCTGAATCAGTTAATGAGGCCTTTGATTGATGATTTACAAAATTTGTGGGCTGACAGTGTTGTGACCTATGATGCCTTCCAGAATCGAACTTTCAAGATGTGAGCGGCAATATTATTGACTATCAGTGAATTCCCCGGGTTAGGAATGTTGGGAGGCATACAGACAAAGGGGTACAAAGCATGTCCAATTTGCTAGGATGACCTTGAATCACGTCACAGTCGCAACAGGACTTACTACGTTGGAGCCAGGAAGGACTTGCCAGCTAATCACGCTCTTCGTAAGAATAAAAAAATCGACGGGAAACAAGAGAAAAGGAAATCCCGTCCCCAAAAGAATGACTATGAAATATATGAAGAAATATCGGGAATTCAGTTTCCCATCATGTCATTACATCCAAAGTTTGTAAAGAAGACCAAGGGCGGCGAAGATAGGTTGTGTTGGACACATGAGTCGATATTCTAGGAACTCCCATACTGGACATCTTTGACGACAAGGCACGCATTAGACGTGATGCATATTGAGAAAAATATTTGCGACAATCTTGTTGGAACCCTGTTCCACTTACCAGGAAAAACAAAAGATGATTTGAAAGCCAGACAAATGTGGCAGGATATAGGTGTGCACAATGATCTGTGGCCCCAAACAAGAGGTAGGACGACTTGTTTACCCTATGCCAACTACACGATCAAGCCTGAGAAGTGTGGGGAAGTGCTTGAAAAGGTTGCGAATATACAGTATCCGTCAAGGTATGCAGGATGCTTGAAAAACAAAATCAGCTTGAAGGATAAGAAGTTTTTCGGCTTAAAGACTCACGACAATCATGTGTTGCTGCAACGTATACTTCCTATCGTTATACGCCCGTATGTGGCACCTCACGTGGCAACCGTTATCTGTGAGTTGGCAAATTTCTTTCAATCTCTCTGTGCAAGGGAGATTTCAAAAAAGAAACTACAGCAGATGCAAGAAGATATTTACTTGATTCTCAGTAAGTTGGAGATGATATTTCCTCCGACATTCAAAACTATCATGATACATTTATGTAAACACCTTCCGTCTCAAGTTTTACAAACTGGTCCCGTCCACTATACTTGGATGTTCTCTATGGAACGTGAATTGGGGTATTACAAAAAATGGGTGCGCAACCACCGGTTTCCAGAGGGTTGCATCGCAGAATCATACATTAATCACCAATGTGCGACGTTCATCAATTTATACCTCGATAAACGAACCATCGAACTGGAGAAGCCAGATAGATGGGGTATTTCAATAGTGTCTAACCATGTAATCCCATCAATTCAGCTGTGGGAGCCAACATTAACCACGAGGGAAAAAAAAGTTGCGCATTGGACAATGATGCAGAATTGTGAAGCTTTCCGGACCACGATGATAGATTTTATAGCGGATTACGAAAGTGAATACCCGCAATCAACCAGTGTACATCATCGAATCGATACATTCTGCACAATGTTCAAGGACACTGTAAGTGCAAAACTACCTAAATGGTGTATATATTTAGGTTTATCCATTATCTTGCACATGGGTTTCTAGTAATTTCTGTTTCTTTGAATTACCAGATGGATCCTTATTCTGACCAAGATCAACAATATGCGGCGGCGAAGGCTTTGAGTCTTATGTGCAGAGAGTCAATTTTTATGCACAATGCCACGTACACGGTGTGAAATTCCTATCCGAAGATCGGGATAAGGAAAGAACATCACAGAATTGTGGAGTAATGCTCGAAGCAGAGGGCGATGTTATGTATTACGGTGTGTTGTTATATGTAGTCGAGCTTATCTACACGGGAAGGATGCCGGTAGTTTTATTCAAATGCCGATGGTATGATTTGAATACCGTGATTGTAGATAATGGTTTGATATCGATAAATACCAACACAAATGCTTATAAGGATGATGCTTTCTGCCTCGCAACCATGGCCAAACAGGAAAGTTCTAATTCTCAGTAAGACATATTTGTTATGTGAGTTGTCGACTTTCGAAGTTTACTTATAATTAATATTCTACGTTTGTGTGCATGTAACAGATATTCTACGTCGATGACCCGAAAAAAGGTGGAGGTTATAAGATCGTGAATAAGGTCGCACATAGAGGAATATTCATCTCCGAAAAGGTTGTGAATGAAATTTCATATTAAGTTGACACCCCTTACCAAGAGATCCAGCCTGAAACTTCTTGCCCAGTTGTAGTCGAACTACATGAAGTCCCTCATTCTGTTGGGGAACTGCAAGAGGTCGAAGATGTTGCGGATAACGACGATGTCGACGAGGATACTGAAGATGACTGGGATATTGGTCATGGATACAACAATGACGAGAGGAACGACTCTGATTAAATATGTTAATTGTGTAACTCTGTTATAACTACAACAACCTACTATAACTACAAATTTTTGTAACACTGTTATTTGTGTACCACATATTTAGTTATTGCAGGTGGTTTCTGAAAGACGAAAAGGCAGTTATTTGAAAATTATATGTTACCCACACCGACGGATAGGGTTCCATCCGTTGGATAGGACATAAACCTTTCCGACAGATCCAACCACCAAGAACAAAGAGCAATTCCCCTGTTTTGATTCCAAAATAGTCCAAAAATACATCAAAATAACATTTTTTTTGGATTCTAAAGTACATACCTAATTGTTTTATCATATTACAAACATATTTGTGATGATTAATTGAATTATGTGTACCAAATGAGTCATTTTGATATTTATTTAATTCCTTGCCTACGGATAGGGTTAGATCCGTAGGAATAGAAATTCTTACCCTATGGATCACATATCCGTAGCTGAGCTTCATATATCCGTAGGTAAAGCTGGTTGACCATACTTCATCGACATCATTGACCACAATGTTCAGGAGGTTCCAACCATTCGATCACAGGATTTTGGGCATAAGGATAATCTTTATCACATTACATACAACATGAACGGTGTTGATTACATAATATTACAACGAAACACGAACTTACTGATTGAAATGATCATTTTTACAATGCTCAATGCATAGATACTGTACTATGAAATACGAACATGTTTAGCTCGAGTAGGAGATGTTCATATTAATACATATCGTTTACAATTATGTGTAACATGCATGAACCATTAAATCTGTTAGCATTCCATTACGAATAGAACGAGGGTCGAGAAGGATGACGGGTAGTTGGTCAAACCAGTCAATGGGTGTCGTGGCCCGTGCCAAATCGATTTTTTCGCTAAGTGTCGTGGCCACAACGACGTCGTGTCAGATAATAACGTTTACAGACGGATCTCTATCCGTCGGCAAGAATTGTATTATATAAAGCCCTCGAGCCCTAATTTCCTCTCAATCACTCGATCTCTCTCGATCTCTCTCTCCCTCACAGACGCCAACTGCCTCCCACTCCGACCTCTTCGCTGGCCTCAACTCCGACTCCGACGGCATCGCCGACCTCACCCGACTCCGAGCATCTCCGACCTCACCCCGACTCCGAGCGTCTCCGACCTCTACCCCGACTCCAACCTCATCGCCCACCCCATCTCCGACCTCATCGACATCGCCGACCTCCCCCCGTCTCCGACCCCATCTCGGTCTCCGACCTCCCCCCGTCTCCGACCTCATCTCCGAGTACTGACATCTACGAGGCTTCACTGACAGGTTCGTTTTCTCTTCATTTTTTGGGATTTATGGTTTGAATTGATTTAGGTTCTGAATTGATTTAGGTTTTGTAAGGATTTAGGGTTTGAATTGATTTAGGTTTTGTATGGATTGAGGGTTTGAATTGATTTAGGGTTTCAATTCAGTTAGGGTTTGAATTGATTTAGGGTTGGAATTGATATAGGGTTTGAATTGATTTGATCTAGGGTTTGAATTGATTTCGTTTTCTACCTTGGGATTGTTCTTCTGCTTGTAGTTGGTAGGTATGTAGACTGCAAGTCAGTTCTAGATATGTGTTTTTTGTTTTGGTAATGATTTGGTAAGAATGCCTCAAATTGATCAGTAGTAGATACAATTTGTCTTAGATAATGATTTTAGATACAATGTTGTGTACATAATGATTGTAGTCGTTATGTTTCTCTAACTGATTTATTTGTTATGTGAGTTTTCAGTATGGGAAGGAAAAATAGCACACGGTTCTTCACCCGACTCCAATTCTTGTTCAACCCTCAGACCCCTCAACAGCCATCTGAATCGGGAGGCAATACGATCGCCTCTTCACAGTCTACAGCTTGCGCTCCTCCCAATCGGCGCATAAGAGACTGCCGGACCCCCGCCAGTAGCGTGGATGAGGCAGCCTCCACAACAAGCACCCGTCCGCCTGCACCCAGCATCCGCTGTCCTTGGGAAGTCCTGGACGATGAAGATGTGGCTGCTATGTTGGAGGGAGAGGAGTCTAGGCCTCAAAAGAAGGCAAAGACGGGGAAAAGAGGCATGGTGACGAACAAAAACCTCCAACGTCGCCTGAAGGAGATGGCTGATGGGGGGAAATTCAAGTTGGGGCATAACGGGAAGGAAGTAACCGGCACGCTGGATCGGGGGGATGTCGTTAGGGTCATTGGCGCAACTATTCGTACGTACATGCCAATGAACAAACCTAACTTCGACAGCTTGCCTGAAGATGATCAAGAGGTTCTATTCCACCAGTTAACCGTAAGTGTAGTATTAAATTTTTCTTCTCATTACAATTTTTATTTAGGTTTGTATTTTATTTCTGATTGTTTGCCTTTTGTGTAGTGTATGTTTGAGTTTTGTCCTGGGGAGCACCATGTGGAGCTGCTGCAATTCATAATGTCAACGGCCATAAGCCGTTTTAGGGAGTGGAAGTATGAGATACACATGTGGATCCTTAAATGGGAGAAGAAGAACCCGGGTGTAGCAGTGCCCACACCGTTCGAGTTTCTAGAACTTCCGGAGCAGTTCGAGTGGCTAGTCGACCACTTTAAATCCACGAAATTCAAGGTAAAATATTTGATTGTAATCAAAAAGTTGTCGAATCAGAATTTTTTTTTACATATCTCTCCGTGATAATAATTATTCTTTAGATTACTAAATTCAAATTTATAATAGTCTTAAACCTTAAACAATACATTTATGTAAAATCAAATTAATACTAATTTTGAAATTTAAAACAATGAATTATGTTGAAGTTTTACACCAACTAAGAATGTGAAAACTAATAGGTTCCCTCTAGAGCATCATTATGTTATGCTAGGCTATTGTCCAATGTAGCAGCTAACTCCTAAAACGCGAAAACTAATAGGTTTTACAGATAAGGGAAATTTGTGTAGGTGATATATGCATTTTTAGGTTATTGTTCCTTTTAAATTTAATTCCATTATTAATTTTATTGTTATGATATGCCCTTTATCTCTCTCATGTTATTAGTAACCTACAATATGTTCCCGTTCAATATCAACCTATACTAGTTTTGTTTCATAATTTTCAGTTTATGTTTGAGTTTTTATAACACATAATTGCAGTTATTGAGCGATTGTGGGAGTGCAAATCGGAAAAAGAACCTCTACGCTCACCACGGGGGTAGTATGGCATTCAAGAAACGGGCCAAACTTTGGCTTGCGCGCAAATCCCTTCTTCCCAGCATTGACGCTTACATAGAGGCTTACACGAAGGAAAATGACAAGAACGAGCACAACGTACAACGCGTGGTAAGTTTCTTGAATTTTTGAGCAGGTTATTATATTTATATTAGGTAGTTTTTTATGGCATAAATTCATACAATATTACCACATATGTGTCTAATGCTGGGTTTCTTGCTGTATTTTTCATTAGGAAGAAGCCAAACTCATTGTGGAAGCGGCTCGGGAGAAGGTGAGCGAGTCAAGGATGACCGAGTGTGAGGATTCATCCCCTACCGTCTACACACCGTTGACTGTGGAGGAGGATCTACCCATCATGCAGCAAATCGTGAAGAAGCCTCAGCAGGGTAGATTCCAACCCGGTTTCGGTCATGCGGTCATCATCCCAACAGTGAGGGATAGGCACGACGGTCACTGCTCCAGTGCGCGGTCTACAAGCTCATCTGAGGAGCTCGAAGAGTTGCGGACCCGCATGGAGCAGCAAGAGGCCGCGTTCGCACAACGTTTGGAGGAGCAGCGCCAAGCCATGATTGCTGAGCAGCGCAAACTGATGGAAGAGCAGCGCAAGGATATGGATGCCAGGTTTCAGGAAATGATGGCAATGGTTCTCTCCCAGCAAGCTGTCGTCCCTTCCACAACGACCCCGTCTTCAGCGACCCCATCTTCAGTACCGTCATCAGACCCACTCTCTGCAGTTCAACAGGCTTCTGCCCCACTCTCTTCACCAGCAAACCCCGAGTAGTAACATTTTCCCCCGAACTTTTATTCATTTTTAAAACTTTTATATATGTTTGTATAAATAGATTGACATGACTTTTAACGATGTTGTGGATTGGAACAATTTTATTTTATGCACGATTGGATGTAGTTTGTAGAATAATTTATACAGGTTTACAGGTTTGCACAGGTACCAGACCCAGTTTAGGGTATATGCACGATTGGGTGCAGCAATTTCAAATGTTTTTTTTGTTCTGGTCATAACACTTCACCTACGGATACGAACCGTAGTTAAAGACAGATAGCTACGCTACGGATAATATCCGTAGCCAAGGTTTTATACTTTACCTACGGATGGTATCCGTAGGAATAGTATAAAACCTTGGCTACGGATACTATCTGTAGGTAAAGTATAAAACCTTGGCTACGGATCCTATCCGTAGGTATAGTACAAACCCTTGGCCACGGATACAATCCGTAGCCAGGACATCCGTAGGAAGAGTAAAAATGCCTAGCTACGGATCCAATCCGTAGCAATGGTATCCGTAGGCAGAGAATAAAAACATCGCCTACGGATACAATCCGTCAGACAACGCGAACACATGGCTTACGGATACTATCCGTAGGTAAGTTGGTCAACCTTCCCTACGGATACTATCCGTAGGTGAGGATATCTCCTCACAGACGGACACAACTGTCTGTCTTCCAAAAAGTTCCCCGACGAGACCAGGCCGACGGATCCTGGCCGACGGATGCATCCGTAGGCGAACATCCATACCGACGGATATCTACACCTAGCCTACGGATCCTATGCGTCTGACAAGCCCCTTTCAGCCGTAGTGGATTACGGTTATGCACGACTTTCATTGCAATTACTCTTATACTATATACTATATGTTGGCATTCAGGATCCGTCGGATAACGATATATATCTCATCTCAAAGCTCAATGTGTATACAGAAATATTATATGGCCTAGGGTTTCAATAGGAACACTCCTATACTACTTTTTTTCATGTCTCAGACAAGTTAACATGGAAACGACATATGATAAATCATAGTTTATTTTGATCAAAACAAACTCCTTGTGAGTATTGTAGATTAGTTTCATGTTCCCAAACTTAATTTTGATCTTTGGTAAAATAATCTTCACATCACTCTCGTCTCAATTATCATAATATTCTTATTTGAATTCTATTTTCATTAAAAAATTCTTCACATCATGCCCGTCTCAATTATCATAATATTCTTATTTGGATTATATTTTCATTAGAGACAATCAATCGTCGATTGTCATCACGCTCGGTTAAATAAATTTCTTTCAACACAACTTGAATCATCAATATGTTTTTTCCTCAACCCGATCCATATTTTCCTGCAACAACTTTATTTTATAGCATCCATAACGCTCACCATCGATATTGGCGGGGAGCTGTTGGCGGTGAGAATTAAAATACTATTTTTTTGTCTCACCGCCGGCGGGAAACATCAACACCATGCAATGGTAGGTGGTAAGAGAGGGTGGTAAGTGTCTTTTTCTTCATAATTTTGCTCACCGTTGGCGCTGAGAAGGGGCGGTAAACTCACTGTCGGCCTCACCACCAGCGTTCTCCTGTCAGCTTACCGTCAGCTTTCTGTCGCCGATTGCTCACCGCCAACAGCTCCCCGCCCAACGTTGTGGCTGCTCTTACCAGGTATGAAAACTCTAAAAGAATGTGTTTCAGTTGACATTCAAATAAGTACCTATTTCAACTTTCTTTTCTAACATTTTCGTTCATTTCTCATTGTTGGTGGTCAATTATTATCAATGAAAAATTGACAATCAAGAAATAAGTCCCCTAATCTGCGCAGTCGCATTGATGATATATATATTTATTTACAGGATGCTACACTTTTAGCAATAACTCTGCTAGAGCAATAGCGTTGATAAACAAAAAAATAGGACAAATATGTTTGGTGTGGTTGCAAACACGTCTAACTCATGCCATTAATTTTTATATTATGAGTCCCATATCGGTCCAAAAGCTGGTATTCCGGCGACCTTACATGCATTCACGACGTCCCTACTCCCTTCAGGATTGCTGGTGACGATCACAACCTCAGCTTGCCAGCTCCTGGCCGTCTCCACGCTCATCTGGGCGACGTCCGGCCTGCCCGAAACAGCCGTGTCGTGGACTATAACCCTATCCTTGGCAAAACCACAACTCAGCATCTCCTTGATCTCCTTGCCGAAGTTTTGGTCTATCCCCTTGGCCACCCACAAGAGGCACACCTCCACCGAGCTCGGCTGAAGCAGAAATGAAAGAAACACGGCAATGCCCGACCCGGTGGCCACAAGGACAACTCTCTGGTACAAGTTCACTAAATAGGGCAGCCCGGCGAAGTGTAGCTTCCGGACCCATAGGTGGGTCGGTGGGTTGTACACTAACGATTTGGTGAAGTCTCCGACGGCTCCGGCCAGCATCATGTGCTCCTTCTGGCCGTTTGAGATGATTCCAAACGCGTGCCATTCTGAGAACGGTGAAGGGCTGATCCTTCCCAGCAGTCCTGCTCCGACGCCGCCGTCGAACTTTATTAAGGCGGCGTGGCTGGAAGCAGCCGTTACCGTCACTTGAACCCGTTTGGTACTCAACCACGGCAACACTATTATGATCGTGATGCCAAAAGTGAGCCAATACTCTTGACTCATGCATACCCTAGCGAAATGGAAACGGTAACTCTTGGAAACGACGTCGTAGCTTTTGGTTAAAATTACAAAAGCCCAGAGCAAAGCGAGCGCGGCCCAGCCCGCAAACCGGTGAGTCCTCTCAAAAGCGTTGTGGTGCACGTGACGTACGAGCGGGAACGCGGCGATGCAGGAGACGACCAGAAGATAAAGAATGGTGGAGGCCACGGTTATGATGGCCGGCGAGGTGTCGCGTCTGTCCTGGAACGCGAGCACGAGCGCGTAAACGAGCCACACGACGGAGGAGACGCCGCAGCCGCTGTGGACGCCGCCGAGTGACTGAAGAAACGAGGTGGTTGCGGTCTTGGCAGGGAGAGGGACCCAGGGGCGGCCCAAGACCTTGACGGCGACGTAAAAGACGAGGCGCAAGAAGGCCTCGCTCCGGCAGAGGCTGAGAGCGAGTATGTTGCCTATGGAGAAGAGTGCTGCGCGGTTCTTGGCGTAGGGAAAGCGGCCGAGGACGGCGAGGAGCAGAGCAATGGCGTTTAGTACCAAGCAAGTCGCGAAGAGCCTCTTGTAGACGGTGAAGAGGCCTTGATCGAGCATAATAATGGACAGTCTCGATCTTCTGCGTCTCGGTGGCATTTCGTCCCGTGCGAGCTCCAAGTCGTCGACCAAGATCTGCGGCCATGCTTGGTCAGGTATTAGGTCGTCGGTGTTGGTGTAGTCGTCTAGGTCAAGATCGCAGAAATGGCTGCTAGCAGAACGGCGGCTCGCAGACCGGTCAACAAGGAGGTCGAAGGAGATCTTAACACCCCAAGGAATCCAGACCCACCGTCCGCCGCCAACGGGTAAGGGATCGGGCGCCTCGGCCGGCGGAACTATGGGGGCTCCCATGTCCCGGTTGCTCTCAAAAGCAACCCCGCGGCAGCTTGAGCACCGACCTAGGGCTCTATCCGATCCTTCCATGGGTGTTTTGTGACAAGTAGAGTTTGATATGAGGGACATATATGATATATCGGCGCGGGACAAAGGCGAATAGGATAGCCGAATGAAAATGGAAAGAACGATACGATATGATATAGACGTGCCAATGAGTACAAGACATGGAAGCCATCACTAATATTGGTAGTCTAGTGTATTCTGTATTCGGTGGGAGACCACGGCGTGTTAGGCGCATATATATGGTACGAATCTTTTCTTTTATTTTCTTATAATCTCTATATCTTACGAGCTATTATTGAACCAAATGATTCTATCTTCTATTGTTTATCTCAACCGGTACGTTATGATATTATTACTCTTTACAATACGTTCTGTAGATTGGGATTTCAAGTCCATATCCAGCAGCACCCAAGTCAACGGTCTCAATTACATTTGCCACGACATAGATTGGTCGCACTTAATTAGTATAGGTTGCTCCGTTGCTGTATGTTAAATAATTTTTTTTATAGGAGTGTTAACTAATTTAATTGGGAGGAGAAATATGGTATAAACTATGTTTTAACTTAAAAATAGGGAGAATCAATCTAAGTCATCAATTTTAAGAATAGAGAGATGAGATACAATTGAGATGTTGACTGCAAAAATACAACACTTTTTAGTAACTGAGAAGAGCTTTTTAGTAAAACTATCATATCACTTTTAACTAATTTAATTTAATTGGGAGGGGAAATATGGTACAAACCATGTTTTAACCTAAAAACCGTAAGAATCAATCTAAGCCATCCATTTTAAGAATGAAGAGATGAGATACAATTGAGATGTTGACTGCAAAAATACAGCACTTTTTAGTAAGTGAGAAGAGCTTTTCAGTAAAACTATCATATTACTTTTAACTAATTTAATTGGGAGGAGAAATATGGTACAAACCATGTTTTAACCTAAAAACCGTGAGAATCAATCTAAATCATCCATTTTAAAAATGGAGAGATGAGATACAATTGAGATGTTGACTGCAAAAATACAACACTTTTTAGTAAGTGAGAAAAGCTTTATAGTAAAACTATCATATTACTTTTTTTTTTACCAATTCACTAATTTAATTTTTTCCACTCCGTTCGAACTCCGATTGGCTTCAAACTTGCGTCATTAGTTTTGTTTTTTCAAGGGCTTTTTATCAAGATCACTCATGAATATATTTTGAAGCAAGAAAAAAAAATTATTTCAGGGCTGATTAAAAAAAATTATATATGGGTAATTTTTATCGGCACTTTGCTATGGTTTTATCAACACTTTTACACTGGTTTTATCAACGCTTTACACTGGTTTTATCACCTCTGTCACGCCCCAAATCCGATTTTGACCGAACTCGAGACGTGAGTTAAAATAATGATAAAATCCTGATGAAAGCAAGTTAAATAATTAGAATCTCTGAGTAAAAGTTTAACAATACGAGTCAAAGTTCAAATCCAAATGACTAACAGAAAATTTAGTTCATAAACGGAAAATAAACAGTATGTCTCTGATACATAACACCACCCGGACCCTCAACGAGCTCTGAGACGTCCTCTAGGCCTACTCATCAATAAAAACCTGTAAAAAAAACAGTAAACACGAAGGGGGTGAGCTTACGCTCAGTAGGAAAAAGTAGTAAAGGGAAAAAGGACCCTCGCGTCGTCAATAAAATTCTCGATCCAAATAATTAATAAACGGGCAACCCCAAGAGAGGTCAACAGGGACACGACTTAAACGCCAATTGAAATCAACTAAAGAGACACACGGGTACCGAAATATAGATAATTAAACAACAAGACTCCGATCCACACACAAACCAAGTCATCATACCAGAATGCCCCTCGGTCAAGATGTCCTCCCGGAAATGTCCTTGAAGGGACACATATCATCGGGGTTAAACTCCCGGAAATGTTCCCGAAGGGACACACATCATCAGGGTGAAAACTCCCGGAAATGTCCCCGAAGGGACACACATCATCGGGGTGAAACAAGTCTCTCCGGAACACGTAGCATCGGAGTGAGACAACAATATACCGTACCAGAATATCACTCGGCCTAGGTCTTCCCGGAACACGTAGCATCGGGGTGAAACAAGTCTTTCCGGTACACGTATCATCGGACAAGACTACAATATACCATACCGGAATAACCCTCGGCTTAGGTCATCCCGGAACACGTAGCATCGGATGAAACAACAAGATAAGCATATCTGACCGGCATACCCCCTCGGTCGGATATCTTCCCGGAAACACCCTCGGGGCAAGTAAGCAACAACACACACAATACCTACAAAACACATTACACATAAATCATGTTATCAACCAAGCTTACCGACACGACTTACCAACCACGTCCCATCGGTCTATCACTCACCCGATCATATCACAAGGCACAATCATATAATCATTCAACACAAATCACTCAACCGATCATGTTACAGAATAATCATTCATATCATGCTCATCATAATTCATATAGTTTAATATGATTCTAACCTTAACTAAGAGTGTAATATGCATCGACACTTAAGGACAAACAACCATCATCAAACACATCCAACACGCGATCCTAAGGTTCGACATGGCCATTCTACCAGTACGGAAATTTCCAAGTAATTGAAAGCGATTAATCTAGTGAATCACATCCTATATGAAAACTAAGACTCGTCCGGTTATTATCATCCTATATGCATACTATTAGCATTTCTTAATTTAAAAGCGGAAGTTTACTACTCTTCCCTACCTCAAATGTCCTCCAAACGCTTAATCACCAAAGCCGTATAGTAATCTCCTCCTCCAAGCTCGAGAATAAGGTCTAGGACATAAATTAATACTATAATTAATAAACATTCAATGTCGGTTTTAAATTGAAAACCCTAAAATGCCCTTAATCACAAAAGTTGGGCTAAAAGGATAAATTGGGCCAAAAAGTGAATTGGGTCGGACCAGGCCCAACTCGGGCAGCCCACGGGTCCAGGACTCGGCCCGGACCGTGCCCTTCAGAGGCCCAGAACGTGCCTCTCAGAGGCACGGAACCAAACCCGGACCGTGCCGCTCAGAGAACCGGTCTGGGACCCGGACCGTGCACCTTAGAGGGCCGGCACCGAGCCCGGACCGTGCCGCTCAGAGGGCCGGAACCGAGCCCTCTCCGTGCCAAATCTGGGCAGACTCAAGCCCCTTCTTCCCCAACTTCGTTTCTACGAAATTCCACTTCAAAAACTCCGTTTTTATCAACATCAAACCTCAAAATCAGTCACTAAAACTCTCGAACTTCAATATCCACAATGGGTTTCCTCCAAACATCAACAAACAACTCATTTCTAACCAAAACCTCCATCAATACTTCACTAAACAATCATCTAATCACAAAGGAAACAAACCTATCTAGTTCAAGCAAAACCAAGGAAACCCATAATCTAAAATTGATTGAAAGAGGATTGTGAGAGTTCACTTACCTTGGGGATGAATAGATGAAGATTTGGAGATTTTGGAGAGGTTTTGATGAAGAAATGGCTTCAAGTTCCTCCTTTTTCTCCCTTTCTTCTTCCTCAAGTTATGAAGCTTATTCTTCTTCTTTCTCCCTTGTGAATTTCGGCTGCAATGGTTCTAAATGAGCTGAATTGGTTGCTTCAAGTGTATTAAAACCTATTGTGAGAAAATTCCCTTTTACCCCATTCTTCTATTTCCTTTCTTTAAGCACATGTGAGGGCAAATGGGTCATTAGAGGCCCATTTCTTCTCCTCCAAGCCACTATGGACACATGTCCATGTGGGGACCACCTTGTCTTAATTAAATCCAGCCCAATTAATTTAACTAGGTTTATCTGATAAAACAGTCTCTGGTTGACCGAAAGTTGACTTTTTCACAAACACAGTCAATTGAAAGGAAACGACCCAACTAAGCTAACCGTAACGACGACTAAGCTTTGTGGGTCCCGGAAAGGTTCCGAATGACTCCCGGAGTCATCGGTTGACTTTTTCGATCGAAAGTCAAACTTCGCCAAAAATCACCGGTTCGACCGGGGGCGGTTCTTACAACCTCAGTTCCAAAACTGATCATGATTTTATCACATCACCACGTGCTTTTTATGAACACTAGTTTTATCAACACCAAACACTAGGTTTATCATTAAATTACGTCTGTATTATCACCCCATCGCATGTTTTTTTTGAAGCACGAAAAAAAGAATTATATCGGGACCGATTTAAAAAAAAGTTATATCTGGGTAACTTTTATCAACACTTTACATTGGTTTTATCAACACTTTACACTGGTTTTATCAACATTGAACACTAGTTTTATCACCTTATTTTCCAAAACCAAACATGATTTTTATCACCTCATCACGTGTTTTTATGAACACTAGTTTTATTAACACTAAACACTATGTTTATCATTAAATTACATGTGTTTTTATCACCCCATCACATGTTTTTTTTATCAACGCTAAACTCTAGTTTATCACACTTATTATCAAAATTGAACATGGTTTTTATCACCTCATTATTTGTTTTTTATCACCTCAGTACATGTTTTTATCAACATTTAACACTAGTTTGATACCTCCGATATAAAACATTTATCAGTGAAGATTTATCAACACTCAACATTATTTTTATCAACCCGATATACATTTTTATTTTCGTGCTTCAAAATATATTCATGATTGATCTTGATTTAAAGCCCTTGAAAAAATAAAAATATTGGCGCAAGTTTGAAGCTAATCAGAGTTCAAACGAATCAGGATATATTAAATTAGTGAATTGGTGAAGAAAAAAAATGGACACTTGTCTGTATGACACCATGCTATTACAATTATACCCTTGCTTGTGTGAGAAAGGATGAAAGTGGCGTGAATTTTGGTGGAATTGGGGTGATGATGTGACATCATGGTGAGTGTTGGATTTTAAGTGTGTGCGGCTAGGATTAGTTCTCACGGTTCTTAGGTTAAGAGTGGTTTGTAGCCGATTTCCCCTCATTTAGTTTGTATGCTAATTTTTTGAGCATGTAAATAGTTTATCAAACAAAACAAGATAGACGTCAATATAATTGTAAAAACTAAAGTTATACTAAAAATAAAAGGGTGAGACAAAAGTCTTAACCCGTAATTATCATAAGTTAATTTAATAACCAGAGACTTGGCTAATTCAGGGACAATCTAGTAGATTACTGTTTTGAATCGTAGTTTTGCGAGTGGCACGAGGTTCGTTTCTTGACTCAATCTGAAAACACTCGGGATATCTGATATGAGGCGTTTGAAGAAATAACGGACATCCAAAGAGGATACTGAGAAATGGAGGAACCAGAATGTCGGATTTAAACCGACCTTGTTAGGGTGTGGTGTGCGTTCCCACACACACCTCAGGGGTGTCAGAGTTTCGATCCAGCGGATGAGGTTGGTGTGCCGAGTTTGCACTTGTGGCCGACAGGAGCAGATGTTGATTCCATTTTTCCTAACTCCTAGCAGGGGTGTCAAGGTCCCCATCCAACGGATAGAGATGTAACGCCTCTACACGGATTCTCCGATTGATCAAATGCACCACAATCCCAACGCTAGACCCTGGGTAGGGCCATCATTGATCCTGGACGATCGTCGAGCAGTTGAGAAGATGTGTGTTCTTAGTCGATCCATACCAATTGTCACGCGACTCGAGACGTGACCTGAGTTGAAATAAATAGAAATCATAAACAATTAATAAAACCTTAAAATTCTCATGAAAGCTCCATCAAAAAAATATATATAAATAAGTAGTTCAAATCCTCGTGAGTCACAGCTCAACGTAAATAGTAAGATAAAGGATGTTCAATACACAAGACCAACATAACTCTACTAAAAACCCCAAGAAGTCCAAAAGCTCCCGAGCCTCGAACTCACTAGACATCCGGCAAGCCTGTAACACAGTTAGAAACCAAAGGGGATGAGCTTACGCTCAGTAGGAAAAACCTTAATAACTTAACCCTTAGGTCAAATAGTAAATTGTTTACAAAGGTAACTCGAATCAATAGTTTAATACAATTAACAAGGAAATAATAAAGAAACATGAATAATTACAATAAGACAATATTCTCAAGGTAACAAGAATATAAGGAAATTCATAAGAATTACTTTAACGAATCAATAAGAGTAAAATGGAAGCAATCAATATCCTGTCAACCACTTGCTTTCTCAAGCCTCCGATCGATGGATAAATTCTGGGATCACCTCGGTTTTCATGTTCCAATCCACCAGAGTATCCATTTCATATCAGATTTTCCCTCGGTCCAGCGGGGGTACATGCATCGAGGCACCGAAAACCATTCGGATATGCCTCCAAAGGACCATAAATCATAGGGAACCAAGTGGTGCTCCCATAGGACACACCCACTTGGGTGAAACATCACTAACCATAATCAATATCCCGTAGGATCTGCCGAGCCCTCTGGCCCCACTAATCAATGAATATCCCGTAGGATCTGCCGAGCCCTCTGGCCCCACTAATCAATGAATATCCCGTAGGATCTGCCGAGCCCTCTGGCCCCACTAATAAATGAATATCCCGTAGGATCTGCCGAGCAATAAGCTCCTCATGTCACTCAATATCCCGTAGGATCTGCCGAGCCCTCTGGCTCCAATAATCAATCAATATCCCGTAGGATCTGCCGAGCTCTCAGGCTCCAATAATCAATCAATATCCCGTAGGATCTGCCGAGCTCTCAGGCTCCAATAATCAATCAATATCCCGTAGGATCTGCCGAGATCTCAGGCTCCTCACATCACTCATTATCCCACTATATCTGTCCAACTCCAACCATCACAACGACACCGGATAACCCCCCCCCCCCCCCACCCCCCGGTTTAGTATCGAACCGAACATACATTCAAACATACATCTAAAGAATAAAGATAAAGGAACTAACATTATCATTCAATCATAAATCAACACTCATCACGGCACACGTTCATCACAAAGAAGGCATCCAATATCATACCACACTTACCGTATACTTACCTGTCACGAACCATCGGTACATCGATCACCTGATTGTACCGCTTGGCACAACCAGTCATACTCGATCATCCGTTCAATCAACAATTAATCACCACTCAATCAATCAACGATCATTCAAGCATTCAAGTAAAACCAAGAACAATAAAGCATGCATTCGATCTAGTTCCATTAGACTCTTGAATATCCTAAAACTAGCAACCAAGCATGTGAACCTAGCACACAACTAATCCGAGAGCTCTTCACAGCCTCTGTACCAGTAAATCAATTCACAAGTATTGAAAGCAAACTTCACTAATTGTCATCATCCTAAACATGCATACTAGACTCATCCAATTATTAGTAATTGAAAGACGATTATTCTAGTTATTCGCATCCTATATGCAATTCTAGGACCTTTCCATTTTTATAAACCTAACATGCATACTAAGCGTTATTTAATTGAGAAGTTAAGATTTTCCCTACCTTGTGGTCTTCCTCTCAACACTCTGTTGTCACAAGCGATGGTCACCACACCGTCCTTCACACGGGTACCGGCAAGGTCTTCCTTCTTCAAGGTCTTCGTTCTTCAAGGTCTTGTGGTCTTTGAACACAAAACAAAACTCTAATTAGACTCCACTTGACAACAACAAAAGGTTCCCAAAACCCCTCCAAAGTTCAGCTCCAAACCAAGATCAAAACGGGGGAAAACCCTCAAAAACCCCTCTGAACTGGTCGGTCACGGACACGGTCACGGAGCCGTGACACCGACCCTCACGGAAGACGTCACGGAGCCGTGACGTGTGTTGTCACGGTCTCCCTCACGGAGCCGTGACGTCACCCGTCACGGGATCCGTCACGGATTCGTGACGCTCCAGGGCAGTTCCGCCCTTCTTCAACCTCCAACTCCTTTTTTCCGAAAATCCACAACCAAACTCCATTTTTAACCATTTCCAGCTCCCAAAACCATCAAATACCTCCAAAAATCTTATACCCATGGTAGGAATCAACAAATAAACAAGTTTCCAATGATTCTCCAAATCACAATCAAATCAAAAGCTCCAAAATGTTCATCAAACTTCAACAAAAGCATCATCTCAACATCCTACTTCACTACTCCTTCTCCAATAGACAAATATAAGGCTAGTTCAACAACTTCAAGCCAAAACCCATGAATTGAGAGTAGATGAAATGAAGAGTTGAGAGCATCCATACCTCTAGGATGATGAGATGAAGAAGAGGGAAGCAAAATGGGGTCAAAAGGATGAAGAACTAGCTCCAAAATCCAAGCTTTCTTCACTATCTTCTTCCTCAAGAAATGATCTTCTCTCTTGCTCTCTCCCTTTGTGATTTTCGGCTGCAACACTAGAGTGTGAGCTGATTTTGTGTGCTCAAGTTGCTTTAAATGACCTATTTGGTTCAAATACTAAAAAGCCCTTAAGATCCTATCCCTTTAAAAGTAACTTGGGAGGGTATAAGAGTCAATTTAAGCTCCCTTTCTCATCCTCCAAGCCAAACATGACAAGTGTCATGTGTGAGTCATCTTTATTTAATTAAATTTCAGTTTCCAAGATTTTATCGGAAAAAGCCCGAAATAAAGCCCGCGTTTGAACGAAATTTGACCTACCCAATATTACAGTCAAACTGAAGGAAATGGCCCAACTAAGCTAACCGTGATGACGGCTAAGCTCGTTGGGCCCCGAAAAAGCCCCGAGTGACTTCCTGCGTCCCCGGTTGACTTTTCCGGCGGAAAGTCAAACTTGTATTTAAAGGTCACCGGTTCGACCGGGATCGACCGGGAGCGGTTCTTACACCAATCTACTAGCCAAAACCCGGACGCTCTGATCACTTGCAGCTCAATTAGTAGCTCTGATACCACTTGTTGAAAAATCAAGGTACCCGCGAAATCTGGGATACAAGACTCACCCGGAAAATCAATCGGTTCCGTGGAAATGAACCAACGCGATTCAATCCACAACGGACACTGATAACCTGACGTTTCAACCCCCGATCCTAGGACCTAGTCGATAAATACTAAATGTATGATATGCGGATAACACCGAACAATAATTAAGATGCAGGAAATAAACAGAGAAAACGATATACGTGGTTCGACTATATGTCTACATCTATGGGACAACGACGGACTCTTTGTATTATCCGAAAAATAATTCGAGAATTACAACCTTAATAACCTATTTTTCAATACAATTGTCTGTGACAAAACCCAAGATGTCTGTGACAAAACCCAAGACTAATCCGTCTTACCGAGATCCAACCTTACACTTCTTCATCATAAACATACCTCACAAAACATCTTCCATCAGCATGTGTTGAGTAGCACTTGGAAAACCCCAAAATTAAATCAAAAGAATATAAATCCTTTTTTCTCTTTTGATTCTTGTCCAACAACCCACACTCAAGACATACTAATTATGTTTTTTTCAAAGATTTAAATGAGCAATTAATGCTCCAAGTGATGATGAGCATTAATGATCCCTCTTAAAGTAACCAAACAAGAAGAGAAATGAGCAACCTTGAGCAATACCCACGCACCCACGCTATTGCTGCTACTACCACTCGGCTCAAGAAACAAATTCAAATAGAATATCTTACTGCTAGTGATGCATACCCAGCTCTTTTTGTCTGATTTCGATAGCCTCTGTCACAGACCAAGCCGCCACACCAAGCTCACTTTTCTTTTTCTCCAACTAAAGCCGCCACTCTTCTCTGTACTAAGACCCCCTTTACTGTGCCCTACTATTCCAATATATAGCAACACAAGTAATGGGCTTTGATGTGAACATAAATTGTATCGATTATACATGTTTTTAGTCCACATTCTTGAGCATTTTGGTCCCGGGATTGGATAATTTGGACCACTTTTTTCTCGTTACTCGTATTGTGTCTCTCATTATGTTTTGTAGGTGATTTGATCGAAAAAGAGCTAAAATAGAGGAAAACCCGGTTTTAGGAGTTTTGGAAGTTGACTGATATTGCAAAGGGCGTAACTTCTTCATACAAACTCCGATTACCTTCAATTTTATGTCAAATTGAAGGAAATTCAGAGGTCTACAACTTTTGTCAAGGCCCCAAAGCCGTTCCGGCCTTCTATCAGGCCCGTGCGAGGTTTGAAAACTTCCAAACGGGTTTCCTATTTTAAAAAAGGAAATTTTCCTATTCCAAATCCGAATTTGAGAAGGAAAAGAGGGTCTTGAAGTCCTATAAATAGAGGAGCACGAATTTGGAGAGGGAGAACTTGTTTTTGGGACAATCCTCGAGAGCTAGTAGGTGGAGATTGGTGAACTTTGAAGTTTGAAGGAAGAGAAGCAACTTTGTCAAGCTTTGTATGAGAAGAGAGTGCTTGAATTCAACCATTGTAAATCTACATTGGTATTGTATTTCCACTACTCTTTCAATATGATGATTGCTTATGAATGTTTTTCTTCATCTTCTTCTTATTCTTCTTCTTTCTCCATGAGTAGTTAAACCCCATAATCTAGGGTTATGAGGGAGTAGAGATTTACTTTCCAATGTATTGAATGTATGAATGAATATTGTGTTGGTTGATTTGATTTAGGGTTTGTATTAGATTTGAACTTAATGCTCTATCTCCCGGGTAGGCTTGATAGAAGGTGGGAATTGCAATCTGACACTCGTGAGAGGTGGGTTGCAATTATGTCAGAAATCTTATACAAATTGGGTTTAAATCTAGACTAGTGATAGCTAGGTTAACACGATTGCAATAACCATAGGGTTCAAACCGAAAGTTATAAATTATCAAAGAACGTAATGCTTTGGGTCTCCCTACATCCTGATTCGTGAGAGCTGGGTGGTTAGATTCCATTAGGGTCCGAAACAACGTGAGGAGTTAGGACTAGTTTGAGAGATGATTCGTTGCCCCTAAAATTAGACAACTTCACAATGTTCATCGTCATTTAAATGCATTGGAAATGGTCTTTATGAACTCATACCTTGGATTCATTTTTCTTTGATTCTACTCTCTTCTGATTTACCTAAATACTTGTTCACCTTTTAATTACTTGTTTACTTTTACATATTTCAAAACCAAAAACCATCTTTTTCACGAAATAGCTTAACAACGAACTTCAAATAAGAATTGCTTGTCTTGTGCTCCCTTGGGTACGATAATCCGGAACTAAAAATCCCGAAATACTACTTGACGACTGGTACGCTTGCCGTGTCCTTTTCTGTGCTAAAAACGCAGGGCGTCAAGTTAATGGCGCCGTTGCCGGGGATAGTGGAATAATAGATAAGTGGGTTTAAGCCAAATTTCTACAATGTGGTTGTGGATAGTGGAACACCATAGTAGTGGGGCGGTCGATGGTGATGTTGATGATGTTGATACCATACAGAGGTGGGAGGAGGATTATTGATATGGGGACCACAAGAAGATGGAGAGAGAGGAATATGTTAATAAGTTTTCTTAATTAGTTTATACATCATCATGAGATCGAATTTAGGTATAGTTGGTATGTTAATTAGTATAGGTATATGTTAATAAGTTTTCCTAATTAGTTTATAATGCTTAAAAAAAATACAATAAATACAAGGGAAAATTTCACTTTAACACTCTGTCAAACATTTAATTTCACTTTGATACACTGACATAATTTTTTATCACTTTCATACCCTAACCAAACTTTTAATTTCACTTTCATACCCAGCCGGGTAAAATGTCCATAATACGCCTAACTATTACTCAAATTTTCAAACTCATGTCATTGGTTCAGAATTTGAAAATAAGTGAAATGACAATAATACCCTTCATTGTTAGGGTGTTAAACTGAAAATTTCACTAATTTAAAAATAAAATAATTTTTTTTTTATAAAATCAATTTTTTTTTCAAAATTTCAGATTTTAATTTTAAAAATACATAAAAATCAGTTTTTATTTACGAAAATTATTTTTATTTTCAAAACTTCATATTTTAATTAAAAAAATACATGAAAATCAGTTTTTTTTAAAAATACATAAAAATTAAAATTTTTAATTTAATTAATATTTTATTTTATTTATTTTTTTATTTTATTTTTTCTATTTTTCTACCCAGATATTCATTTTCTCTCTCCTCATCTTCGTCTCTCTCTCCTCCTCATATTCTCTTTCCCTCATCCAAACCCTAGCCTTAATCCCATCCCAATCCCAATCCCACCACCGTATGCGAAATTCCTCACTAAGTAAGTTGCCAACTTGCTTTAGGGAGTTCGTTTATTTCACAATTTTGGCCTGCAATCTAACATCGAGTCGTCCAAGCGAGTGTGGATGGGGTCTCGAGCTTGTGCTCTCTGTTTGCGAATTTCTGATCAGCATGGTTGATTTGTTCAACTTGTTTTTGAAGCTTCAAGGCGAGCTTCATTAGTTTGGTGCTGGTGGTGTGGAACGGGTTCCCCATTCTTGGATTTGTTACCGGTCGGTCTCTATGTGGTGGTGTGGAACGGGTTGCTGGTTTACAAAAGAGGTCTAGGATGTAGAAGATCCTAATCCGTAGAGTGATGGGAAGAGGGAAGAAGAAGGAGACATCAAAGATTTACGGTGGTAGGGATTGGGAATGGGATGGGATTAGAGCTAGGGTTTGGATGAGGGAAAGAGAATATGAGGAGGAGAGAGAGACCAGGAGAGAGAAAGTGAGTTTGGGTAGAAAGTGAGAGAAATATAATTAAATATTAGTTAAATTAAAAAAAAAATTGATTTTTATGTATTTTTAAAAATAAAATTTTATTTTTATGTATTTGTGAAAATAAAAATAATTTTCATAAATAAAAAAATAATTTATAAAAATAGAAAAAATAATTTATAAAAATAAAAATAATTTTCACAAATAAAAATTAAATTTATAAAAAATAAAATTATTTGTTGAAAAATAAAAAAAATTGATTTTTATATTAATTTTTTAATAAAACTGAATTTTTAAAAATTAAAAATTATTTTCATGTATTATTAAAATTAAAATCTGAATTTTTTAAAATAAAAATAGAATTTATAAAAAAAAAAACTTATTTTATATTTAAAATAGTGAAATTTTCATTTTAACACCCTAACAATGAAGGGTATTAATGTCATTTAACTTATTTTCAAATTCTGAACCAATGGCATGAGTTTGAAAATTTGAGTAATAGTTAGGGGTATTATGGTCATTTTACCTGGTTGGGTATGAAAGTGAAATTAAAAGTTGGTTAGGGTATGAAAGTGATAAAAATTTATGCCAGCGTATTAAACTGAAATTAAATGTTTGACAGGGTGGTAAAGTGAAATTTTCACTAAATACAATTGCTCTTAACTTTGATTCTTCGTTAAACAAAACCATAACATTCCAAGGGACATAACTATTTTAGACATATTTTTTCTCTTTCTAGAAAAAACCTATCCGTCTTCTCTTTAAGCGCTCCAACCCTACCGAACCTTTTTGGCGCCACAGGCGTTCGATCTGGTCCTCTCCGGAGCAAGTGACGAGGCCGGTGGCTTCCTCTCTTGTCTTCTCCTTTGTTTCCTGTCGTCCTCTTTTCGACTCCGGCGACTCGACTTCCCTAGATCTGCTTGTGGGAGTGGTATCTCCACCGATTCCGGTGAGGATCTTCGTAGATCTTGAGAACTCCTTTCAGATCTGCTACTAGGCGTAGTTCTTCTTCTCTCTGTGTGTTCTCTAGTCCCAGATCCACCCTATCTTCCTTGTTTCTCGGCTGTTGGGACTCCGGGCCTCGTCAGAGCAGTGGATATCCGGCAAGGGGTTTGGCCTGTAAGGCTTGTTTCAGAAGTCAGTAGCGGTGGATGAGCTTATTTAGAGGCGAGAAGTTGTGCTAGATTTGCTGGCGCGGAGTCGGGTTGCAACCTCGGCTTTTGTGGCATACGTCCAGGCATGGTTGTAAAAGTCGGGCCTAGGCGGCGCCTAGGCGCTGACTAGGCGGAAAAACCTTCCCATCGCCATGATTAGGCTGGGTCGGGCGGAACAAGCCGGAGAGTCGATTTTTGGTCGCTTGGGCGCGATTAGGCGTCCAAAGCAGAGACAAGGCGGGGCGAGTCGACGGCGAGGCGACGAATGTCTGGCATTTGAAACCCAAAGTCAGACCAACAGAAGTTTCAAGGAAGAAGGAAGAAATTACTGCAAAGGAACAATGAGTTTCGACAGAAGAAAAATGAAGAAGAAACGTGAGAAAAGGGAGAGAAGATATTGAAATTAATGGCTGAGAGAGGTCCATTACTTTTATCTTGTAACTTGGAAGTATATTAAAATATTATTATTATAATACAAAAGCAACTTATCACTTAAAAGAGTCGTTGGGGGATAAAAACCAAGAGTCAAGAAAGGACTCACTTCTTACTTTTTTTAAAATGTATTAATATTCCTCGACATAAGTGTCCGTAATAAAAAGTAGAAACCAAGAATTGAGTTGTCCATCTCTTTTTATATTATTATTTTTTATTGAAGCAAATACCTATGCTAGTAATAAAATTGTTAGTGGAGAAGGCTAAAATTTGTTTTCTTCTGGTTTTCTAAACCATAACTAATACAAGTGTCAATAGTTAATATTCATAAAAAATTAAAATTGCTAGTAATAAAACCGAAGAGTCTCAGTACTTGAGGTGAAATCGGCTACAAACCACTCTTAACCTAAAAACTAGAGAACCAATCCTGGCCACACACACCTAAGATCCAACATTCACTATGATGTCACATCATCACTCCAATTTCACCCAAATTCACGCCATTTTCATCCTTTCTCACACAAGCAAGGACATAATTGTAAAAACATGGTGCCATGTGGACAAGTGTCCATTTTTTTCTTCACCAATTCACTAATTTAATATTTCCCGATTCGTTTGAACTCTGATTAGCTTCGAACTTGCGCCAATATTTTTATTTTTTCAAGGGCTTTAAATCAAGATCAATCATGAATATATTTTGAAGCACGAAAATAAAAAGGTATATCAGGGTGATAAAAATAATGTTGAGTGTTGATAATTCTTCACTAATAAATGTTTTATATTGGAGGTATCAAACTAGTGCTAGTTGTTGATAAAAACATGTACTGAGGTGATAAAAAACATGTTCAATTTTGATAATAAGTGTGATAAACTAAAGTTTAGCGTTGATAAAAAAACATGTGATGGGGTGATAAAAACATATGTAATTTAATTGTAAACATAGTGTTTAGCATTGATAAAACTAGTGTTCATATAAACACGTGATGAGGTGATAAAAATCATGTTCGGTTTTGGAAAATGAGGTGATAAAACTAGTGTCCAGTGTTGATATAACTAGTGTAACGTGTTGATAAAACCAATGTAAAGTGTTGATAAAAATTACCCAGATATAATTTTTTTTAAATCAGCCCCGAAATAATTCTTTTTTTCGTGCTTCAAAAAAACATGTGATGGGGGTGATAAAACACGCGTAATGTAATGATAAAACCTAGTGTTTGGTGTTGATAAAACCAGTGTTCATAAAAAACACGTGATGATGTGATAAAATCATGATCAGTTTTGGAAATGAGGTGATAAACCTAGTGCAAAGTGTTGATAAAACCAGTGTAACCATGTTGATAAAACCAGAGCAAAGTGTTGATAACAATTACTCATGTATAATTTTTTTTAAATCAGCCCCGAAATAATTATTTTTTCGTACTTCAAAATATATTCATGAGTAATCTTGATAGAAAGCCCTTGAAAAAACAAAACTAATGGCGCAAGTTTGAAGCCAATCGGAGTTCAAACGAAGTGGGAAAAATTAAATTAGTGAATTGGTAAAAAAAAGTAATATGATAGTTGTACTAAAAAGCCTTTCCCACCTACTAAAAAGTGCTGTTTTTTTTTGCAGTCAATAAGTTAACCACTCAATTGCATCTCATCCCTTCATTCTTAAAATAGATGGATTAGATTGGTTCTCTAGTTTTTAGGTGAAGACATGTTTTGTATTTGATTTCTCCTCCTCAGTACTTAAGTATAAATATATTGTTATTGGCAAAATAGTAAGATGATGAGTAGATTAGGGTTAAGTATGTATGTATTATTAGGTTGGGTTACATATTATTTAGATGAGTTAGGTTGTATCATGATACAAATATGTATTGATGAGTTGAATTTGTGTTAGATAATATATTAAAATATAATATATATATATATATACATTTATTAATAATTTAAAATAATAAAATAATAGAATCCGCCTAGGCCCCGACTAGTCCTCACCTACCGCCTACGCCCGACTAGCGCCTAGCGCCGTTTACAACCTTGCGTTCAGGTAAAACTCTCCCCTTCAACCCCTTGTCTATCTGGTTAGAGAATCGGACTGGCTGTTCCCGGTGTTGGCCGGTGGCCACAAAGGTCTGACCTTGGGGGTTTTAGGGTTTTGAGTTTTTTGAGGATTTTTTCATTCGGTATCCATCTGATGCTGGTCCCCCTCCTCTGGTTCAACTCTCTGTGTTGGCTTGGAGGTGAGTTACCTTCTGGTAACGGGGGGCGAATGAATGTTTCCTCTCGGGTTCGTATTGGTCAGGGTCTTGGATCGTCTTTTGGGAGGTTCTTCTCTGTTTTTTTTTCTTTCTGTTTTTGTTTTGCCTTTGTTGGCTTTGGTTTGCTTACTAGCTATAAATCTACTTGGGTAAGAGTCCCTGTCCCTGCGTGGGTTCCTAGTTGTTTTTAAAGTTAGCAAAATATGAGTTCAAGACCTGTGTAATCCCAAAAAATAGGTTGTTTGTTCGGTTATGAGGTACTATTTTAGCGTGCTCCTGGTTGTAATGGGGGGGGGGGGTGGTACTCCCTTAGCTTGGTTTTATTACGGGACATGAACTTCAAGTTGCTATCGTTAAAACAAAAGATGAACATTAAGTTCCAATTGTGAAAACAAAAGATACAAAATTCTATTACATGAATAAAAAGTATATTAAAGTTCCTCATGATTATCTCCAGTTTCCTCTTCCAAGCCTTTCTCTGAAATTACATTCACAACTATCGTCGTCATTTACATAGTTTGTATAAGTAAAATAAGGTTGGAATTGTCGGGTCTCTCCCCTGTCTCTTTTTTTACCGCCCCCGACGTCCATAACCATTTGTAGAAGTAAAAAAAGGTTGGAATCGTCGGGTCTCTCCCTTGTCTTTTTTATTTATCGTCGACAACGTCGGCGGTAACATAGTACTCCTCTCCCCTTCCCCCTTTCTTTCATCCACTCAGTTTTATCTTCAAGCGACTCACCCTCTGCCTGCTCGTGCTCGTCCTTCTCGATGAGCGTGCACGTGCTCCATATCTGGCCTGAAGCAGTCGATGTACTCCTGATCATCGTCTGCTTGTTCCGTTCCTCGGGAGCTTGGGTTCTCTCAGATGTAGAAACCCATACTTGTCTTGGCTCGTCGTGGCTAAGGACCGAGAAGGCCAACGGCCGGTGAGATTCTAGGATTCTCTGTACGCCCAGAATCGTTGAGGATTTGGAGGCCTTCCGTTCAGGGTGCATGCTCTCCTCGTATTTAGTCGGCCTCTGACGACCTAGATCCAGTCCGATTCCCCCAAGTTCGAGGTGTTTCTGCCATTCCGACCGCACCTTCCAAGAAAAGATGAGGTGCTAAACCACAAGAGCCCAATGATCAATAAAAGAGATTAAGCCTTTTTTGGATAAACTCATAAAATTTTATTAAGAAAAAGAAAGATCCAAGCATGATCAATTCAAAACAAAACCATAACAAGAGAGCTCTCATCTGGAGCTGCGGGAATATACCACGAAAAAAGAACAAACCAAAAACCAACCGAAGACAAAAAGAGTCCCAAGATCAACCATCAGTGACTCAATCTTCATATTACGAAGTCAAGTTCGGATCATTAAAAGCTTTAGCTGAATGGACTATCTGAGCAGCTTGAGTCTGTAAGTAGCTTGAACGATAGTTGTTCAGAGTAGCTTGAGGTTATGAGATCTGCTTCCCAACATCCAAAGGATTTACAAGTGTCTCCCGACTAATAGAATGGGTTGATTTGATTTTAACGGTGTAGTAATCCCCTAAGAACTTGGGGGGAAACTCTGACGATTCGAAATTCTAGGAGGCTGCTTCGAATGACGACCCTCATTCAAAGGTTTAAGAAGAGCCTCATTCCAAGGACTACTCTATTGATCTCTGACCGGTTCACTATTTACCATCTGTTGTGACGACTCAAGATGGACACTAACATCCTGAACACGGTCAGAGCCTGCCTAACCCGATCCAAGAGAGTTATCCACAACGATTAATGGTACAATACCCAAACTTAGTGAAACCGACCCGTCACCCAAAACTACGTCTGAAACTGGCCCATCCTGTTTTGGGTCTACCGAAGACGAAGGGCTGGACCTAGATTCAAGCCCAACCCCAGACAAAGACCCAGTCGACAAATCCTAACCTTCTATTGGGTTTTACAAAGACTGTCCACACAAGAGTCAGCCGCAGGCACCGTCTTCAGCGCAGACACTATCGCGCCCAAATATGTGGAACTAGACGGGCCCAAAATGGCAGGCCCAACCATAGGCTCAGCATCTTCCTCGCGCGATTCTCGTGCTTCTCCCCCGCGCACGTTGTGCTTACCAGAAAAAGAGATTGAATCAACTTCAACAATCGAATCCCTACAATTACGCAGAGAAGTCGATTTTGAGAATGAGTTTGGGTCCGACCCGTGATACCTGTGATCTCGATTCGCTTCTAAATCCTAACCGTGATTCTCTACGATTTGAGACCCACCGGACTGTAACAACTTCGACGATGGTGAAGCTTCCGGCAAAAATAACACCGGATGACTAAGTGTATCAGCTTTACCTTGAGCAACAGAAACACGTTGAGCTTCAACATCCACCGAAGTTATGGCCGCCTCCTCCAAAACAGAGCCATCAATGCTCTGTTTTGCACAAGAAGTTACAACAACGAGTTCCAATGAACCCTGGGTTGGAATACTAGCAAACACAACCAACATCTTGAATCCATTGTACTTGAATCCATTGTACTTGAATCCATTAAAGACTTAAATTACCTTTAATGTTGCAACATGGGTGTATGAACCGCCCCTGGTCGATCCCGGTCAAAACTGTAGTTTTTGGCGGAAATTGACTTTCGGCCGGAAAAGTCAATTGATGACTCCGAGAGTCATTCGGGACCTTTACGGGACCCAAAAAGCTTAGTCGTCGTTACTGTTAGCTTAGTTGGGTCGTTTCCTTTCAAATGACTAATTTTATGAAAAAGTCAAACTCGGGTCAAACTAAGGCGAATTAACGACTAAACCTAATTAAATTAAGGTGCTGGAAATTATTAAGGACAAGGTGGCCCCCACTTGGACACTTGTCCATGGTGGCTTGGAGGAGAAGAAATGGGTCTAGAATGACTCATTTGCCCTCATGTGTGCCAAAATACAAGAAAGGGAGCTAGAGGGTGTCACGCCCCAAATTTCGGTATTGACCGGACTCGAGACGTGACGTAAAGATAATACAAAATATAACAACAAAAGTGCCTCAAATCCAATGTAACTCTCCAAGTTTAATTTCCATCAAAATGTCTCAAGTAAAGAGCTCCGTAATAAATCCTTTAAACATGAGGTTCATAACAAAAAGTAAGAGCATAAACGTTTCTAAAGATAAAGGCACCTTAACTATCCTGAAGCTCCCGAGCCTCGAATCCATTACACATCAAGCACGCCTGTACAAAAAATAAATAAAACAAATAGGGGTGAGCTTACGCTCAGTAGGAAAAATCATAAACAGTTTAACCTCCAATTTACTAATAAGACTTCTTTAGTCCGACGACACATAGTGTAATTAATACTTTTAATCCAAAAAGATGCGGTAAATTAAGCAAGATAAGAACACTATCACCTTCTTAAGGATAACGGTAACCTTCAGGAGAATAAATGAAAAGCATTGTAAAGATTTGATAACTACTAAAATGGGATCACGTGAATATCACGCCAACAACTCAAATCCTCAATACTCCGATCCACGAATAGGTTCTTGTGCAATATCGGATCCCATACTCTGATCCACAAGAGTATTCGTGTCATATCATATTTTCCCTCGGTCCAGATGAGGCACATACATCGGGCTACCGGTAACAATCCTTGAGGGACGCTTATCGTCGGGATTCTCGGAAATGCCCCCAAAGGACCATATGCCATAGGGAACCAAGGTAATGCTCCCGCAGGACGCATACACTCGGGTGAATCAATAAGTAACCGTTCCCCGCAGGGTAGACCATCCAATTGCCCCGCAGGGTCCACCAGCCAATCCCCGCAGGGTCAACAATCACACGCCATACCGGAAACGCACATCGGCCTAGACGTCTTTCCGGTAACGCACATCGGGGAGTATAATCAATGCCCCACAGGTTCCACAACCAATATCCCGCAGGATTAACCAAACAATGCCCCGCAGGGTCCAACAATCAATATCCCGCATGATCAACAATCAATGCCCCGCAGGGTCTACCAATCAATATCCCGCAGGATCAACCAAACAATGCCCCGCAGGGTCTACCAATCAATATCCCACATGATTAACCAATCAATGCCCCGCAGGGTCCAACAATCAGTATCCCGCAGTATCAACAATCAATGCCCCGCAGGGTCTACCAATCAATATCCCGCAATATCAACCAAACAATGCCCCGCAGGGTCTACCAATCAATATCCCGCAGGATTAACCAATCAATGCCCCACATGGTACAACAATCAATATCCCGCAGGATCAACAATCACAAGAGACAGATTCACCAACACACATCACAAGGGATTCATACCCACAATTACACTTACCTGCATACTTACCAACCACGTTCCATCGGTTTATCATTCACCCGATCATACTCTTTTAGCACAATCAATTACACTCAATCATTCATTCATCCATGCATTCATTCAATCATACAATCATCCGAGCATTCATTCGATCATTCAAGTATACAATTTATCTAGTTTCATTAGACCCTTAATTCATCTTAAAACTAAGCAAGCATTGCATGTGAGGCAACCACAACCAATCCTATGACTCATCTCGGCCTTTCTACCAGTAAATCAATTTCCCAAGTATTGAAAGCGAATCAAACTAGTTGTTTACATCCTATGCATGCATACTAGACACGTCCGGTTATTAGTAATTGAAAGACGATTATTCTAGTTATTCGCATCCTATATGCAATCTAGGACCTTTCCGATTTTATTAACCTAATAGGCATACTAAGTATTAAATTGCACGAGGAGTTTAGTACTTTCCCTACCTTGTGGTCTTCCTCTAATAATACTCCTAGCTGCCGACGACCGGGCCAACTCCGTCTTCTCGGGCGAAATCCAAGTTCTCGAGCAAAGTCCAAATCTGATTTTAACAGGTAAAACTTACACTCAGAACCGGTACAGTCCAGTTTAAAAAAGCGGTTGCCTTTTAAACTCGAGCGGGCTAAAAGCGGTGTTACGACGAATCGGGTTCGAGCACCCGAGCACTTAACTCAGAACCACGTGCACGCTTTCCGAGGCACGGATCCCGATGTGTGATTCCCGAGGTCCGGGTTTCATGGCACGAATCCCGAGGTGACCGATTCACCGTTCCACTTTTGTCCTGTTCTAAGTCCGTTTTATCGTCCGGTTCCAAAATCGATCAAGGGTCCCAAAGTTCCAGAGTTACAACTCGTTTTATTCAACCTGTCTTCTTTTCCTTTTTGATTTAAATATGTTCTTATTAAAAACTCGTTTTTATTTTTTAAAACCTTAACCATTATTTTCTTTAATTCAGTCTTTGCTTCAGTTCTGAACTGATACAGAAAAGGGAACAAAAAGAAGAGAAGGATGGGGTTTTGGTCAGATTCCGATCGAACAACGATGGAGACGTCGCCGGCCGGGACTCACCGTAAAGGGGACGAAAACAAGCGACGGGACACGGCGGAGCACGACGGCTCAGTCTCTCGTTTCAGATCTGGGCCGTCCGGCGAAGACAGCCGCGGCCTGAAACGAGGGCGGCGGCCTTCGCCGGCGAACCAGACGGCGGATGGGGGTTTGGTGAAGCTCTGGACGCTGAACCTCGAGACCTTCCGGTGACGCTCCCTCTCGGCACCTTCACCGCGCGTAACCGTGCACGGAGAAGAGAGGAAATCGCGAGAGAGGTCGGGATTGAGGGTTTGACGGGCGGTGACGGCGGTGAGAAGGCATGGGTCGAGAGAGGGAGGCGAGGCGGTCGGCGTTAAGTGTAAGGGAGACGGTGGTGCGTGGCTGGACGGAGAGGGGAGAGGTGACGGTGATCTGTGTCGAACGGAGAAGAAGAGAGATGAAGAGACGAGGGGTCGGAGACGGAGGGGCTCGGGCTAGGGCGTGGCGGCGATGATTCGAATGGGATGAGGGAGGCGGGGTAGGGTTCTGAGAAGACGCGCTGAAGAGAAGTGAAAATTTGGGGTTCGAAACCCTAAATTTTCAGGTTTTATATTGCGTCCTGGTGAGCTTTGGGCCTCAGATGAGGAATGGGCCGCTCGGCCCAAAAGAGAGGAGGAGTGGGTCGGCCTGCTCGGCCTAAAACTGATCTGCTCCTCTTTCCTTTTTTTTTATTTCGATTCAAAAATCAAACTCGTTCCCAACCTCGACATTAATATTTAATAATTTAAATATTTAAATTTTCCCGGTCTTTACAGAGGGCCTTTTAGACATTTCTCTCTTAGGTTAAGACCAATTTTGGAGAGCAATTCAGCCCATTTTCATCATTGTAGCCGAAATTTCACAAAGGGGAGGAGAGAACAAAAGCTTCTTAGCTTGAGGAAGAAGAAAGGGAGGAAAAGAGGAAGCTTGGAGCAATCTCTTCACCAAATCTTCTCAAAAACCTCATAATCTTCATCATCTCTTCATTTCCAAGGTAAGTAAGCTCTAACAATCTCCTTTCAATCAATTTGGGGTTATGGGTTTCCATAGAAATTGCATGAACTAGTTGGTTTTTGAGTTATTGTTGTTAGATGATTGTTTATGAGAAGGAAGTGGGTGATTTAAGTAGAAATCAATTGGGATTTGGTTGTTTTGATGAAACCCATTATGGGTGTTGGAGTTTTGGAGTTTTTGGTACTGTTTTAGAGGTTTTTGGTTGATAAAAATGGAGTTTTGGGGGTTTGATTTCGTGGAGAAGAAGCTGGAGGAAGAAGAAGGACGGAGCTGTCAGACACGTCAAAGATCCGTGACGGGTACCGTGACGGCGTGCGTCACGGCTCCATGATGGAGAGCGTGACGGCACACGTCACAGAACCGTGACGTCACCCGCTACGGTGAGTATCACGGTTCCGTGACCCGAACCGTCATGGAGTCCGTCAAGGCTCGGTGACCCGAACCGTGGCAGATCAGTTTTGGGCCCTTTGAGTCCACTTTAAGTGTTTTTCGAGTATTTAGAAAGGTTAACTTTAACCGAACGTTTGGGTGTTTTACTTTGGGTGTTTACCTCTTAACACACACCTTGATTTTTCATTAATTCTAGTATTACTTGTAATCTTAGACTTGCTCCCGAGTACGACGGAGGAGACTTCTAGGCAGCTCTCGTTTGACTAAGCGTGTGGATAGCATTTGAGGTAGGGAAGAGTAGTAATTACCGCTTTTAATTAAAGAATGTTAATAGTATGCATATAGGACGTTATAACCGGTAAAGTCTTAGCTTGCATATAGGATGTGATTAACTAGAATAACCGCTTTCAATTATGGGAATTGTTGTGCTGTAGAATCACATGTGGCCATGTCGGGCCTTAGGATTGTGTGTTGGTTGTGTGTGATTGTGGTTATTAGTCCTTAAATGTCGATGTATATTATATTCCTTGTTTACGTTAAGAATCATGGTATGCTATATGAATGTGAAGAATGTGATATAAATGACGATCTCGTGTTATGATTGGATGAATGAATGTGTTGAATGTAGTATGAATTGTTGTCTTGTGATATGATCGGGTGAATGATAGACCGATGTGGTGTGCTTGGTAAGTTGTGTCGGTAAGCTGTGATGGTATGATAAGTTAGGTGAACATGTTTGGTATGGTATTGTGCGGTGTGACTTGTACCCCGTGCGACGGGAAGATACCCGACCGAGGTGTGTGCCGGTCCGGTATGTGTGTGGTGTATTGTTTGCTTACCCCGATGTGCGTTTCCGGGAAGACATCTAGGCCGATGTGCGTTTCCGGTATGGTGTATTGTTTGCTTACCCCGATGTGCATTTCTGGGAAGACATCTAGACCGAGGGGTATTATGGTATGATGTTTATTGTTTCACCCCGATGTTGTGTGTCCTGGAAGACATCTAGACCGAGGGGTATTCCGGTATGATGTATATTATTTCACCCCATGCTGTGTGTCCGGGAAGACATCTAGACCGAGGATGCATTCCAGTCTGATGTATTTGTTTCACCCCGATCCTGGATTCCGGGAAGATATCTAGACCGAGGTGGTGTTCTTGTACGATATTTTGAGATGCGTGTGTGGATCGGAGTATCCCGGTGTACTTGTCTTATGTTCGTGTCATGTTGGGTTTGAGTGATGTTCGCAGTAGACATCACAGTATAATATTCTGTTGTTTATATGTTTTCTTAGATTGGTTCTATGGTCGATAATGTTGGGTTCCCTGTTGGGTTTCTATTCGTGTTGTCAGTTATTAGTTTATATTCTTGACTTAGTAATTATGGTGACGGAGTGGAAGTCCATTCCTGTTACTACTTTTTCCTACTGAGCGAAAGCTCACCCCCTCTGTTTTTACTGTTTTACAGATTTCGATCGTGAGTCGGTCTAGAGGACGTCTCAGAGCTCGGGAGCTCATCGAGAGTCCGAGAATTTATCTTTAGTAGAGACGTACTTTCTATTTTGCATCAAACCTTTTTTTTTCCTTAATTATATTTTGAGCGTTGACTCGTGGCATCGAATTTGTTAATTTGGAACTAAATTTCGGAGTTTTAATTCGTTTAATTTTCCTCTTATTATTATTATTATTGTTGTTATTATTATTATTATTATTATTATTATTATTATTATTATTATTATTATTCTATTGTTGCTTTAGTTCACGTCTCGAGTCCGGCCAAAACCGGATTTGGGGCGTGACAATGGGAATTGAAATCAACGAGTCCGAAATAACAACCCTGTCGATTCGGCCTTTTAGGGATGTTGGATACAACGATCTCCCCATAAAACCAAGGGAATTCCGTACCCACTCCTTGTTAACGTAATACGGTAAGTTGTATAGAAATACCTTGGTGGCAGATGTCAATAGGGTCACCAATGAAGTCGGAGCTTTACGCTTCGCAAGGCCGATGTCAACCATACCTCTATGAGGTTCGACCACCCCACGAGACCGACGCCCTTTTTCCACCATCACATCCTTACCAGAGGTAACGACATCGGTCTTCAAGGCTCTCGCCTTGGCTGATCAGTTCCTTTCCTCAGATCAGTTGTTTGCGTGTCCGACTTGCTTAACATATGAGCCATGGTCGATCCATGAGAAACACCACGTCGAACTCCTCTCTGCGTCTTCTTTTTACCAGACTCCTTTGTTCCAAGATCACCGGAGCCTGGAGTAATCGTACGTACTTACGCCTCCACTTCTCTATCTTTGCACGCTCCAATGACCATTTGCCAGCCACTTTTCCCAAAGCCTGAGCAACAGTTCCAAAGCCTCAGAGACCTCAACCAAAAGTGTCACGCCCCAAATCCGGTTTTGACCGGACTCGAGACGTGAGCTAAAATAATAAATAAATATAACAATTTAAAAGGAAATAAATTGCGAAATAATACTCCAAATCAATAAAGCTGATATAAAGTGCGTCAACAGCTCACAAATCCAATAATAAAACAGGGTTTAGTGTAAAATTGAATGTACGTCTCTAGACCAGACTAGCCTAGGACCCTCGCTAGCTCCCTTGCTCCGAGAATCCCGCTAGACCACATCCCGCTCGAAACCTGTAAAACAATGAAGTATAGGGGTGAGCTTTCGCTCAGTAGGAAAAAGTATTTAATGTGATGAGTGTCCACTCACCACCACGAGTAATAGTCCAATTAGGGCATACTAGCAAAGCACAACACTAATGACACCCACAGGGAGCACACAATCCCAACCACACTCACGTGACCGTTGTCACCCTATACTCACCTCACTTATCCTATCATTAAACATACAATACACAAATAAACAAACACATGTCCCGTACCGCAGTTCCCGACTCCGCCGGCTGTCCACAGCCCGACTCTATCATATCGTACCAGACCACACAACATCGGCCTAGATATCTTCCCAGAACCACATCGGGGCATAGACACGATACATCATACCGGACCACACAACATCGGCCTAGATGTCTTCCCGGAAATCCGTTGGGGCATAATCACAATACTAATCACGTAACCGTCGGCCTAGATACCCTACATCGGCATACCCCCTCGATGTAGGTATCGTACCGAAGCCACACCCCGGGGGACCGCGCATACGTGGGACAAAACCGTCGGCCTCGATACCACCCTACACCAGACGTACCCCCTCGGTGTAGGTACCATACCGGAATACAACTCCTCTTGGAACATGCATCAAGAAAGTATCACGCATCACAATACCATAGTTCGACCACGATACACTAACCGAGTCGACTTACCGCAACACATCACATCGGTCTATCAATCACCTGATCATATCATAAGCATAAATCATGTCATAACACGCATGCCACACTGGCCAAACATAACAACACACTACTCCGAGTGTACCACATCATGCTTTCTCAATCGAACAACGTATGAACCACACATCAAGCATCACAATCATAGATCATGGCAACACAATCAACACACAGCCTAAGGGCTCGACCTGACCCACATGCATTTCTATAGCACGACAATTCCCACACCTACGAGGACGCTGACCCGCAGGTGGTTCCATGTTATCAATGAATACTCTAGTTAATCACCTCCTATGTACAATTCTATCATCATATCAAGTATTCATGTAAGAACCGCCCCCGGTCGATCCCGATCGAACCGGAGGTTTTCGGCGAGAGTTGACTTTTTGCTGGAAAAGTCAACCGACGACTCCGGGAGTCATGCGTGACCTTTCCGGGGCCCAAAAAGCTTAGCCGTCGTCACAGTTAGCTTAGTTGGGCCGTTTCCTTTCCGTTGACTGTAATATTGGAAAAGTCAACCCGGAGTCAACTTTGGTCAAACCCCAAGAATTAATTAATTAATTAATTAAAGGTGCTGAGAATTATTTGGGTTAGGATGGTCCCACTATGGACACATGTCCATAGTAGCTTGGAGGAGAAGAAACTAGGACAAAAAGACCCCTTTACCCTTGAAATTGACCTTGAGAAGCTTTTGGACCTTAAGGTCATTTGTGTCACTAAACTATTAGGTTAATGGGGACCTAAGGTGAGCAATTCAGCCCATTTGGAGAGTGTTGGCCAAATTTGGAGAGAGGGTGGAGAGAGAGAGTGAAGTTTGAAGCTTGAAGAAGAAGAAAGGAGAGAAAAGAGGGATTTTTGGGCCATTTATTCACCAAAGGGGCTTGATTCTTCCATTTTCTTCTTCTACTCACCATTTCCAAGGTGAGCTTAATCCCTTTTCGTTTTTTTTATGGATTTTGGTTCATGGGTTTTGGAGAAAATGATGAACAATGGTTGAGTTTTGGAGTTTGGTGTTTGGATGATGAAGTTTTGGAGGAAATTGATGTTAGATGATGGATTTAATTCGTATTTATGAAGTTTTATTGATTACCCATGGTGGGTTTTGAAGTAGAGACGTTTAGGGACTGTTTTTGGAGCTTTGGATGGTCATCAATGGAGGTTTTGGGTCTTCTTTTTTTTTCTTCGTGAAAATCGCGTCTGGAGGAAGAAGAAGGCGGAACAGTGCTGAACGTGATGGACACCGTGACGGGAGACGTCACGGCTCCGTGAGGGAGACCATGACGGCGTCAGTCACGGCTCCGTGAGGAGAACCGTGATGGCGTAGCCCACGGATCCGTGACCAGATCTGTGCAGACCTGAATTGGGCCTTTTGAGCCCATTTTGTTGAATTTCGAGTAATTGGAACGGTTATGGGGTTAATTGGGAGTTTATCCTCTTTGAACCTTTGTGAATTACTCTTAATTCGGGTGTTGTTTTGGATCCAAGACTTGGGACCCGAGCTCGGAGGAGGAGGAGACGTTTGGACTTCGTGACGAGACGGAGGGGAAGCTAGCCAGGACGTCAGCAGCTAGGAGTTGAGAGCTATTTACTTTTGAGGTAGGGAACGTAGCGAATACCGATTTAATTACGGAAAGTTACTAGTATGCATGCTAGAGGATAATAATAACCGGAAAGGTCCTAGTTCGCATATAGGATGTGATTCACTAGAATAACCGCTTTCAATTACATTAATAACCGGACGAGTCTTAGTTTGCATGTAGGATGTGATTCACTAGAATAATCGCTTTCAATTCTTGGGAAATTGCCGTGCTGGTAGAATGGCCATGTTGAGCCTTAGAGTTGCGTGTTGATTGATGCCATGATCTTTGATTGAGATGCATGATGTGTGATTTAGTGTCGATAAGATTAAGAACCTTTTTATAATATACCCGTTGTAGCATGTGTGACTATGTGTGGGCAGGTGTGCCATCATTGATGTGATGTGAATCCTTGATTGTGATATGATCGGGTGAGTGATAGACCGATTTGTGTGTTATGGTGAGTCGGCTCGGTTGATATACCGTGGTCGATCTATGGCATTGTGATGCGTGTTATTCCCTTGATGTGTGTTCCAAGAGGAGGTGTGTCCGGTATGATACCTACACTGAGAGAGTATGCCGGTGTAGAGTATCGAGGACGAGGACGGTTTAACCATTACCCCGATGCTATGTGGTCCGGGAAGGCGTACGACCGAGGTGTGTGCCGGTCCATTACGCTTGAGACCCTGAGTCTCCGTGACGGGAAGACATCCGGCTGAATGTATTGCCGGTCAGGTATGTTACCCCGAGTCTCGGTGACGGGAATATGTCGGGACCGATGCTCCATGTTCCGGTACGATAGAAATGGGACGGGGTACAATAGCTGGTGATGTTGAGGACAATTGTACTAAGTTATGTGTTGTTCTTCCGTGAGTTCTGTGCGTGCTGAGTGGCTATGTGCGTTGTAGTAGTTGTGATTTTGGTCTTACTAGAGTGATTGGTGGTTGGTACTTGTCCTGTGGGCGTTATTGATAGTCATGCTTTTCTAGTATGCCCTAATTGGATGGTTACTCGTGGTATTGAACTGATGTTTATAACCTTAACTACTTTTCCTACTGAGCGAAAGCTCACCCCTTAACCTTGTTATTTTACAGGTTTTGAGCGGGTCTTGGACTAGCGGGATTCTCAGAGCTGGGGAGCTAGTGAGAGTCTTAGCTAGTGTTGTCTAGAGACGTACAGCTTTTACTGTTTCTAAACTGTTTTACCTTTTGTTGTTGACGAGTTGTTGACTCGCATTACTATTTGTAGTTTTAAGCTTCTATTTGAGATTTTTATTTATTATTAAACTACTTTTATTATTTATCTTTTAATTCACGTCTCGAGTCCAGTCAAAACCGGATTTGTGGCGTGACAATTCGCAACCTATATGCATACTAGGAACTTTCCGTAATTAAACCGGTATTCGCTACTTTCCCTACCTCGATCGCTTTCCAAACACTTAGTCACTTCACGAGGTCCAAAAGTCTCCTCCTCCGCCAAGCTCGGGTCCGAAGTCTAGGATCACAATTAAATACTAGAATCAAGAGTAATTCACAATTGGTTCAAAGAGGAAAATGTTTCCAATTAACCCCAAAAGAGCTCGGCTATAGATAACCGTCTCAATTACTCAAAATCCATCAAGATGGGACCAAAAGGCCCAACTCTGGTCTGTCACGGTTCGGGTCACGGAACCGTGGGGTTCCCCGTCACGGGTGACGTCACGTAACCGTGACGTGTGCCGTCACGGCCTCCCTCACGGAGCCGTGACTCATGCCGTCACAGCCCCCGTCACGGATCTGTGAGGTGTCTGGACAGGTTCGTCCATCTTCTTCCTCTAGTTCCGATTTCACGAAAATAAATCCCAAAACATCCATTTTTGACCTTCCCAACCTCCAAATCAGTCCTAAAAACGTCTCTACTCCAATACCCATGATGTGTCTTCATCAAAACCACAACAATCCAATTAAATTCCATCATCTAACACCCTTTTCACTCCATAAATCATCATCCAACACCAAAAATCTCAAAACCCAACCATGTTCATCCTTTTTCCTCAACACCCATGAATCAAAATCAACAAAAACGAAAAAGGATTAGAGATTCACCTTGGGAATGTAAAGGGGATGAAGAATCTATAAGAAATGAAGCTATTTGGTGAAGAAATGAGCCAAAACTCCTTCATTTCTCCCTTTCTTCTTCTCCAAGCTTCAATGGAAGCTCCTCTCTCTCTCCTCCCTTGGTAATTTCGGCCAACACACCAAATAATGGCTGAAATGTGTGCCTCAAGCCTCTTAACCCTAAAGGAGCTAAGACCAAAATGCCCTCATGCCCCAATGTCTCTCATGCCCACTCTTTGAGGGTAAAAGGGTTATTCCTACCCTCTTTCTTCTCCCCCAAGCCAACATGGTCAAATGTCCATGTGGGGACCACTCATATCCAAATTAAATCTCAGTACATTTAATTTATTCTTTACGACTTAAGGTTTGACCGAAAATGGCCCGGGTTGACTTTTTCACAAAAGAGACCGTTTGAAAGGAAACGACTCAACTAAGCTAACCGTAACGACGGCTAAGCTTTTTAGGTCCCGGAAAGGTCCCGAATGACTCCCGGAGTCATCAGTTGACTTTTCGGCAAAAAATCAACTTTCGCCGAAAATCGCCGGCTCGACCGGGATCGACCGGAGGCGGTTTTTACAAAAAGATCCTCATCTCCTTGTGCCGGAGAAAGATTCAACTTTCGAAGACACAACCTCCGATTTGCCTTTCTCATCATAAAGACGAAGAGAGGAGATAGCACAAAGACATAGAGACAAAAAAATGGAAAGATTTATAATATTAAGAGATTGAGCCTTCTTTATACTTGTTTGATCTTTCTAGGATCGTCTATGATTGTTGAGATTTTATGATTAGACTGTAATTTGGCTGTATCCTTATAGTTAGTTGTGTCCTTTTTTAGTTTTTTTTTGGTATAGTTAGATTAAAAAAAACTTGATCTTGTTGTTTTGAAGGAGTGAAATCTTGTCGAGACAACCTAATTTTCGAAAATAATTGGAACATCACTCTTATTTTGAAACCAACCAATACAATTTCACCGACACCATCAATGTAAGCATAATTTAAACCTTGTGTAGAAAACATGAACAAGACCAGACAAACATTTTCAACTTCCTTAATGTCCATGCACTACATTCCGTAAGATAAAAATCATGCACATGTAGTTCCAACGCATCTTGAGCGAAATTCACGAGCCAGCGTGCTACTTGATATCATCCCGGTTTATGGATTCGCTATGATAATTCGGCGTCACTTGCAAGAATTAGAGCATCACCATCTCTGATCAAGTCAATGTTATCGATTTCATGTCCTCCTTCAGTCAGAACTCTGGTTGCTTGGAAGTCAAACTTGCTAACCCCTAGATCGATCAGCTCTCGAAGAGAACTTGGGAGAATCACCAGCTTTCCATGTCCATCTCTATCTTTTTCCGGGCAACTGATAGTCACTCTTGGCCGGCTGCTGCTCGAACTACCTAAATTGGATGGAGGTGATTCCTCACGGCTTTCACCTGAATAAGTATAAATCATGATCGATCGTCTAAAAAACTCCAAGATAGGTATCAGTTAAACGCTACAAGTTTTAAGAAAAGCGATGGAATTAATAGAATCTGACCTCTACTGGCAGCTGACATGACCCCAAAGAGAGAGTTGCTGAAGGAGCTGGCGGATCGCCTGGCGAAACTGGCTCGTGGGGTATGCGCCTCAGGAATAGCCGGTAAGCTGTCCATGGAGAGCGAGGACTCTCTCATGATCTTGCCGAAGTAGCCTGGCCTGGGCGGGGCTGTGGGGGTGTCCCTTGGGCCTGGACTGGTCGGGCGGCGAGGTCTTCTCGGTTGGGGCATGTTGTCGAAAAGGGTTTTGATCTCTTCGTCTTCCTGATGATCGGCCAATGACCTAGGGGTCCATCCTAGGTTGTCGATTCTGTCGATGTCGGCTCCTTGTTGTAAGAGGAACTTGACCATTTGGACGTTTCCTTCTGTTGTGGCTGCGTGCAGGGCGGTGATTCCGCTGCTGTTGGGAAGCGTGACGTCGCCTCCCAAGCGGGTTATTTCCTGGAGAAGTTCTAGGTTGTTTTGTTCGACGGCAGTGCATGCAAATTGGCCTACCTCGCCGGAACTTAGCTTTGCATTATTGTCTACGAGTAGTTTGATGCAAGCTTTGTGGCCACCCAACAGTGCCTCCCATAAGGGCACACTCCCTCCGAAATCTGCATTTTAAACAACACTTTTATGCATGCTACGTACATAGTTTACAACAATTCATCAATTTTGAATCATATTCTTGTCCGGTTCAAGTCTTAGGAAGAGAAATATGTTAGATAGATGTAAAGCATTTATATGAACATTACGCTATTAGGTCCAATGATAATGTCAACTTTTTCAGTAAGGGAGGCATCATGTTTTTGTTTAAGGATAAGAGGGGAGAACTCGTCATTTGATTCACTCCCTTCATAATATAAAATTTCTCTCGTCTCTTTCTTCTCTTATCCATTTAGGTGTTTTAGTTTCCGCGCACAAAATGTTGATTTTAGAAAAAACCAGGAACATATCAAGTACTTGGATTTAGCTAAGAGCTTTAAGGAATCGTTGTGAAAACAAGTTTTCGTGACAAGTGGTACCAAAACTCTGGTTTTGAAAATGAAGGATGTTGAAGGAAATTGTTGTTATTGAGATTGTTGAGGTTGTTGCCACAATTGCCAAGAAGGGAGAATATCCAAACCTTGAGATCTTGTTGCCAGATTGAAACCACATGTAACTTGTTTGGGTGAATGGTGGACCGAAGAGGGAGATTGGACAAAGTGGATGGAAGAGAAGTCCTTAAAGCTAGTCGAACATGATTAGGAGAGTGGTTTAGATATTGCACACATCGACCTATAGTGAAGGAAGAGTGGGGACGTTGGAGACTTTTGTTTTCGTCTTGCAAAAGGAGCTAACCAACACAAGGATTAAGTTGAACTTGTTCAAACGAGCACTGACAACTAGGAAAGAAAGTTTGTCACATTTAAATAACGTGAAAGTCCTCGAGGCAAAAGAAGAAGGAGGTGGCTCAGTGGAAAAGTACTAGTAGAACTTGTTTTGGAACATGGAGAACTACTTTGAAATATTAAGCGTTCGAGATAACTAAAATAAGTTACGGACTATTCTAATGTATTTACATGATTCTGCTACAGTGTGGTGACATAGGAAGTGTGAAACCATGATGAAAGGAATGTATAACATCGTTACTTGAAAGGATTTTCGGAGAGCATTCACAATATAGTTCTATCCAAGAAACGTCGAGGATGAAGCTGAAAGCAGTTTCATCAGTTGATTTAGAAGAATTAGATCCTAGAGATTTCTAGACTTAGGGACAAAAAGACATCATTTCAATTCAAGGAGATGTCGGCAAGTTTTTGTTTTATCAACAAATTATTTTATAAGGTCCAAGTCTTTGAAGTAAAAGACAAGGATAAAGACAGAACGCTCAAACCAAATTGAAGACCAAATCAAAATGAGCCTAACAATTTTATACACAGATCTTAGAGACTTGAAGCAAACATGACCAAATAACGGGTAAAACAAGTCCTAATACTCAGATTTTACAAATTTGAAGCTCAAAACAGATGAAACAACTAAAAAAATAGGTCAAAACCCAGATGTCAGCAAGTTGGGCACAAGCAGAATCGAGAAGACATGGTGTGTGAAATTTGTTAGAAATAATTTGTATTGTTGATCGGATGAGTTTCATTATAGGAGCTATGCACCAGATCATGGTAAAAAAAGGACAAATAGAAGATTTCAAAGGGGGCAACCAGAACTCAACAGAAAATAGACGCACAAATCAGGTAAACTGATTGCGCCTAAGAAACTTCTGAATTATTTTTATATAGAGGATCCCATACGATAAAGGAAAGCTCGAATCCTAATTTCCATTCAAGCTAAAGGTAGAAAGAAGAACCACCGAGCATCCATGTACATGGAGATCAAGGTAAATGGTACAAAATCAATGGCTTCAGTAAACACAAGTATTTCTAACCTCTTCTTAAACAAGGAGCGAGCAACAAATTAGGCCTCAAGATTAGGGGTGGGCAGAAAAAACCGAAACCGCTAAAACCAACCGGAAACCGCACTGGACAATCCAAAACCGGAAAGTTAACGGTTGGTTGTGGGTTCTTGACGATCGAATCGGAAAGTTAACGGTTAGTTGCCGGTTCTTGAAACGTCAAACCATCGATTAACCAACCAAACATGTATTGTTCATCAGATACATGTGGCTTCATAATAACCACTGATATGATATAGATGAATGACCCATGAGCACTCTTTTGTGTCACACTGATTGCAAACATAGAACACGATGACTTACGTGTAATTTTTCTTTTCTTTTGGAGAATGTAGTAATATTTTTGGCTTAAAATAGAAATATATATGTGTATGGTTATTGGTATTGGTATCTAAATTTGTACTTACGTGTAGTAAATTGGTTGATTGGTTAAAACCACTAACCAACCGATAAGTAAACTGGTTGGTTTCACTTGAAAAAATTGATTCTTAGATTGGGTGATCTAAGTATTTGGATTTGTGTAGGACCGTAGGAGTTGCATAGGGAAAAACGCGACCCCATGACACAACACTTACCTACAATAAGTTTATAGGCCCGACGAGCGTCATAGTAAGTGTCACGCTGTGGTTGTAATCCTCAACCTTAGATTATAATTGGTTATAGAAATATTATTAGAGAATTTACCTCTGAGGTTAGGATCTGCGCCATTTTCGAGGAGTAAAGCTATGCAATGATCATTTCCTTTTGCAGCAGAAATATGCTGTTGAGTAGAAGATCAAATAATAAGGAAAGAAGAAGAAAGAAAAGTAGAATGTAGACAAAAGTAATAGAGGTGCATGAACTGAAAAATAGAGAGGAAGAGACCATTGCAGTTCGGCCTTCGCTGTCGGCTTCATTAGGGTCATCCACATTTTGTTTGAGCAACTGATGCATCAGCAGATCATCCCCTCTTACCGCAGCAAATATCAAGCTGAGAGGCACCGTCATCCTTCCTCTAGCAATCATGTGTTCCGTCTCTTTTAATATGCCTTCCATCAACGGGTCTCTTGCATCTTTCAGCCGCTGCAGTATGATACACGATAGTTGAAGACTCGATTATAGTTTTCTTTTAACAGGTACAATAAATATATATACCTGAAGAAGATTATTCATGATGACAGTGCCGTCTCCAAGATTAGCTCGGACGATATTAATGAAGGTGGTGCGGTCCATACGAAGCAGTTGGCTCAAACGCTTAGTCCGAACGGTGTAGGGTTGCGGCCTGTAACACAAGACGCCTATCTCACCAAGAATCTCTCCGGCCTTGGCCTCACCAATAATCTGCAATTACCAAAACCAAAACATCAAGACCCAAATCTCTTGAACAAACAAATCCATCCGAATAAAAAGCTTGCCTCGTCATACGCATTGTGACGCACGCTCAGTTCCTGCCAAGGTATACATCACTATCAGAACGTTAACGTGTGGTTTGTCCCAAGAAAATAGTGAAAGCGCAAACATATTGTTATGCAGACAAGGGAGGGGAACTAACCACAGCGCCCGTAACTATGATGTAGAGATCCGTCGGGGCTTGGTTCTGCAGAATGACGTCTTCTCTGGGAGGGAAGTACTCGGCGTTCATCTCCGCGACCAGTTGGAATAGCAAGTCGTTGGATACTCCCCGGAACAAGTAGATGTTATCGAGAAGGGGATAGAAGAGGTGCTGAGAGATGCTCGCTCGGATGGCTTTAGGAAGGGCTTGAAGAGTATCACCCTTTTGAAGTCCCTGCGCGTCGGTTCTGTACTTCAAACACAAGTGAGATATCATCTGATCTCGCAGACGCGGAGGTAGTTGATTCCTCTCTGCAAAGCTTACCGCCGCATGAATGTTGTCTCTCTTCAACATTACAAATCAAATATCAGCTTGAGCTTATAGTTGAGTTGGAAACGATTAATTAATTTACTTACAAATTGCCTGGTTTTATTGGTGATTTGGACGATCAGACTGGTCATGTTTCCAATCAAATAAGCGTTGAGTCCCATGGAGAGGATCATGAATATGGCATCGAGAAGCATCTCGAGATGGTTGACAGCATGCAGATCGCCATAGCCGGTGGTTGACATGGTGGTGATGGCAAAATAGAAGGATGTGACGTACCTTGCATACGCCCCTCGATCATGAAAATCTTCCATAGATAAAAACATCCATGTCCGAGCTGGATTCGGGTATGTCATAGCTACAAGGTTCATAACGCAAGCTGCGCTATGAATCGCGAACAGGTTAAACTGCAAAATCAACACCAAATCAACACCAAATTACGACTATACGAAATTATTACGTACTAGTATATGTAATGGTGGAAGATGCTTACACATATAAGCTTTGCTATTCGAACCGCAAGGTAGCTGAAGTCGATGTCTTTCTCTAATCTGATGCACAGTTGATCGACCCATCAGATAGTAGGTAATTAATTAAAAGAAGGATTAATTTGTAATGGATTGTTAATTAATTACCGGGCGAACATCTGGCTAACTCTTCTGAGACGCCAGAGTCGGAGGAGATTAAAGTATCCGAAGGATTCGAGGGAAGAGGGGAGTAAGCTCTTGGCAAGCTCGTTTGGGATAGTGGAGATGACGTCGAAGACCAACCAGGTTTTGGCGTACCTGAGAGCGATTTTCTTCTGGTCGTCGATTATAATGTACGTATTGCGCTCCACATACGCCACGAAAAAGGTCAGGATTATGTCTATTGCGAAGAATGCATTCACAACGTTATCGGTTATCGTTAGAACTCCTGTCGGTGACCCTCCCAAGAACCCGAATTCGTACGGACATACCCACGCTGTGTAGAACACTAGAATCACCAAGAACGACGTCCATGTCCTGCAAAACAAAACAAATTATTAACTTTGTCGTTCATCTACTACTGCTACCACTACCACGACCACTAGTGTATATGAAAAGTGATACCTGTAACGTAAATCCGTGGGAGAGATGATGTTCCGGCGAAGCTTGGGGCTGCGCTTGGTGCTTCCGCCCACCCCTAGAGGCGGAAGAATGCCCGTCAGGCTGTACTCGTCCATCGACGAGTGCCGCTCAAGTACCCGCGGCTTCGTATCTACCGTCATCGCCTCACTTCCTTCCTTCACAAACAAATTTAACTATAATATTTTTTCAATTTTCAGACTGTCAGTAAACTATTATTTTTCTCTTGGATTTGGTTACTGTTTGAAACTTTTCTTCTTTTTTTGTGTTTTGTGTATGTTGTGGGGAGAGATTTATTCTTTATTTTTTTAATTTTTGATTGTAAGAGAATCAAATGGAAGATAAGTTCCTGAGTTTAATAGTAAAACAGTTCTTTCCCAATGCTTTCTATTTTTGGTTATATGTACAGATCCTATACTAATGTCGTGTCTTAAGCTTGGCCTTCTAAACCTGTACATAGATCGATTCTTTAGGTTGAATTTGATGGGGATATTCTCCTCCATATACATGATATAATTATTAACTTTTTGAAAGAAAAAACTGTGAATAGAATAACATTATTTGATCTGATCATGGGTTAACTTCAATTATGAAAAATGATGTGATGTTAGCGTACAAACACTTCAGATACCAGAAGTCAAGCGCATAGGAAAGAATACTTGGATCTTTTACCGGGCGATTACACTCGGTTGATCTAATTTTGATCTATTTAGGTCTTAATTTCGAAATTTTAAAGTCTAATTCGACTCGATTTGAGAGTTTGTTGTTGGTGATGTAGTTCGGTCTATTCTAAAGTGAATGTGAACAAAAATTTAATAAAATAATATGAAAGCAAAGTCTATTATTTCCGAAAAAACCCAACAACACTATAACGTCAAACCCCATAGACAAAATACCTAAGAACCTAGAAAAATCACCCCAAGCAGACAACCCCCGAGCAACCCGATCGGATGAAAATTAGAGGTTCGGAAACCCATTTATCTGACGCCATTTAGGGCATTTCCGAACAGTCGCCCACCACTCATGCTTGTTGAATTGGTAGATGATATTGCTGCTGTGTAGAGGCCGGTCCTTAGGGTTTTGCGGGATTGTTGTCTGGCCGTCTCCCTTGCTTCGTTGTCCTCCTAGAGAAAGGTGGTCAAGAAGTTTACCTGATCCGGAGGGATGATAGGTGTGTGCTACGCAGCCACGGGGGACTTACAGCCAATCTCATCCCCTTACCCCATCCCTTTTTTCGGTTCTCTTTAGAGGAGCTCATTTTTCGTTATTGGCTTAGGCGTAGCTGCAATCTTGAGCGTTGACCATCCCATGGTAGATGTGATCACCTCTGGGCTAGTTGGCCCCGCCGGCTGGTGGTTTCTAGCCCATTTCCGAGAATCTGTAGGAGGAGAAAACACAATAGGCCCCACAGAGATACCTGTTAGTAGTATCGGTACCAACATAGCCGTCGTTATCCCCATATTTTTACCTTTGTCCGCTTTTATGAAGGCTGGGGCTCTCAGTCAATCCCCGTATTTGTTAATTTTTGTCCACTTCTGACAGAGGAACCTTGCATGTGAGGATAGTATGGCCAAGCCGACCACATTAGTCGCAAAAGAGGGTAATTTTTCATACTCTAATCGGGTCGTTACTGGTTCTGAATTCTCATCAAGTTGCAGCTTCAGGTGTCGTCGCAGCGGACGTGTGACATCGATCTCTAGGTGAAGTGCCAGGAAGGAGACCCAAGTCGTTTGTGGATTTAGAGTAAATGGTGAGCCCAAACCCACACTTTCCACCTTATTCTCAATAGTAAAGGCTATGAAGTCCCTCATCCGAAGGGTTCTTGCTTTCATTGGGACATCTAAAACTCTTACTGTCATACAAATGTGCCGGAAAATCAGCTGGTTCAGTTGGGTTATGCGGGGAGGGAGGTGAAAAGGAATACCTTTCCATGCATAACCCAAGGCTCTCGTTCCATGAAACTTTTTAGGGCAGCCCGAAAAGAGAAAAAAATGCATAATCTTTTCAGATAAGGGCTGAATATGCAGGTTTTCTATATTTCAGGAGTGCGAGATATCTAAACAAAGAACATGGGGTCTTACTTCATTTTGTTCAAGTAATCTTTTGGCGAGCGTGTATCGAAACCGAGAGTCGTCCGTCCTCGGTACCGTGTTTGGTGGTACCATTATTACTTTTTCATCGTCTTCATCGGTGTTTTGACTAGCTTCCTTGACTGAAACCCTTGTTAGCTGGGCTTGGACTATTTTCAGACACGGTGGGGAATGATTTGGGATATCATGACTCAGATATGGGTTGCATGTTTAGGATAATGAGAGATTTTTTGCTCATCTTCCCAATTGCGGTTTGCATGCTGGCCGACGTGACCAGATTTGCATGATAGGGTTAGATTAAGCCCTGGTGGGCTGTGACGATGGTTGTAGGGATTGACGTGTCACGCCCCAAATCCGGTTTTGACCGGACTCAAGACGTGAACTTAATTAAATAATAAATAAAACAACTTAAAACCAAAACAAGTCTCAAATAACAGCTTTAAATCTCCAAAACTTAACACGAGTCAATAGCTTGGTAAAAACACCCAGTAAAAGAGTTCAATAAAGAAAACGATACGCCTCTAGAAAATCTAGCCTAAGACTCTCGCTAGCTCCCAAGCATCGAGCATCCAGCTAGTACACATCCCGCTCAACACCTGAAAGGCAACAAGGTAAAGGGGTGAGCTTTCGCTCAGTAGGAAAAGTAGTTAAGGTTATGAACATCAGTTCAATACCACGAGTAACCGTCCAATTAGGGCATACTAGCAAAGCATAGCTATCAACAACGCCCACGGAAAAAGTACCAACCACTAATCACCCTCGCAAGACCACAATTACATATAAAACAACGCACAAAGCCAACTAGCACGCACAGAAGACACGGAAGAACAACACATAACTTAGTACAACCGTTCCCAACAACACCGGCTATCGCAGTCGCTCCATTTATATCGTACCGGAACACAAAGCATCGGTCCCGACATCTTCCCGTCACCGAGACTCGGAGTAACTTATGTGAAGACCGTCTCATTAAAATTTTCTTGTTTTATTTGTTTCCGTTCGATCGGAACGTTAAGGTCGAAAATCGGTTTAATTCTTCGTTCGTTTAAAAAAAAGAAAAAAAAGAAGAAGTCAGACCAGACCAGGCCGAGCAGGCCCCAGCCAAGCCCTAGTTTGGGCCGTGCGGTCCACTTCGCCAAGCCCGTGTGCCAGGCCGGCTTAGAAGCCCAGGCCCGCTTGTGAGCTTCGGGTATAAGAAGGATTTTTGGGTCTGAAACCCTAAATCCGCTCCTCTTTCCTCTCAAGCCTGCCGAACCCCTTCTCTCAGTTTTATCTTCTTCGCAGATCCAATCCCGACCACCACACACGCCGGCCGCCCTCTCCCCCTCCTCCCAAACTCGCCGTGTCCCTACCTCCCTTCCCTCTCCGTCTAGCTCAGTTCTCCACCGTCGCCGAGCCCTCCCCCTCTCAGATCTGAGTTCCTCACCGCCGTTTACCTCCGGCCCTCACACTCTCCGTTCAACCCAAAAGTCGCCGGCCACACCCTCGTCCCGAACCCGTCACCGGTACCCCGTCTCCAAGCCCCTCGTCGCCGTTCAGATCTGAGGCGGAACCCACGGCCGCGGCCACCTCCTCGCCGTCCGAAGTCACCGCCGCCCTCACCTTCCAAAGCTCGCTGGGAGCTCTCTCTGACCCTCCCGCCTCCGTTCCAGATCTATGGCGAGACGAGTGCGCATAGCCCCGCCGTGGACCGCCCAGCCGCCCTTCCCACCACGGTGAGCTTCTCGACGTGGTGGTCGGTCGGATTTCTCAACCCGAGACGTTCCCCCTCCTTTTTTTGTTTTGATTGTCCCGAGCTTCAACGAAAAGGACTGTAACTCCAGAAAAGGAAATAAAACGAGTTTTGATTTAAAAGTTGATTTTTTGTGATTTTGGATCTGAAATGTTTGGTTGTAAGATCAAAAGAATTTGAAAAGGAATATCAATTTGGAAACGAAAAACTACTTTAAAAGAGAGAACTGAAAAAAATTCAGTTCGAGTTTGAAATGGAAAACGAATTAACAATTTGATTGAAGAAAATCGCGGATTTATCAGAAAAGAACAAAATGGGGGATTTGAGAACCAAAAACAGTTTTAAGGAGAAGGGATTTGAAAATCAAAACTGTTTTAAATTAAAAGGGGTTAAAATCAGATTTTAACGAAACGGACGCCTCGGGAATCGTGCCTCGAAACCCGTACCTCGAAACCCGTGCCTTGGGATCCGTGCACCGAATTCTATGCTCGAGCTCGAGTACTCGAACTCGATTCACCGTTAATCCCGCTTTTAGTCCGCTCTAGTTTAAAGGACAACAGTCGGATCTAAACTGGACTAATCGTAACCTTTAACTTAACGGTGGAACCGTTATTAATTTGTGGCTTCGTGTTAAATTTAGAGTCCGGCTTCGATCGAAGAGAAGACCGGAGGTAGCGAGCCAGGACGTCAGCAGCTAGGAGATGTAGCGGTTTTTCTTCAGTTGAGGTAGGGAAAAGTAGCCGGATCTCGGCCCTGACTAGGGAAAGTTAACAGTAGATTTGCATGTGACACCGGGGTGTCGTGGGTGAAGTAGGTTTATCGAATATTAGAAAGGCATGATACGGGAACGTAGCGAATATTGGAAATGCATGTGACACTTAGTAAGGTCGTAGGAGCAGAGAACTTAGCGTTATTAGAATTACTGGAGGCATATGACCATGCCCGGAGGTTGATTGCGAACTTATCGAGATTAGGAGTACTGGAGGCATATGACCATGCCCGGAGGTTGTTTGTGAAACTGTTGATATTAGGACTGTTGGAGGCATTGGTTATGCCGGAGGTTGATTGTGTATTTTGTGTCTTGGGAGGCCGTGAGTGCCCGTGGGGTTGTTGAGCCCGTGAGTTATGGTTGGTGTGTCTTGGGAGGCCGTGAGTGCCCGTGGGGTTGTTGAGCCCGTGAGTTATGGTTGGTGTGTCTTGGGAGGCCGTGAGTGCCCGTGGGGTTGTTGAGCCCGTAAGTTATGGTTGGTGTGTCTTGGGAGGCCGTGCGTGCCCGTGGGGTTGTTGAGTCTGTGTTTTACTGTTGGTGTCTTGGGTGGCCATGAGTGCATGTGGAGTGTTGAACCTGTGTTGTTGCTGTTTGTTGAACTTTGCTTGTGATTGTGATTGTGATTGTGTTTGCCCGAGGTTAGTGACCCGACTGTGTGTCGGGGAGTGGTATGGAATTTGGCTGGCCTGACCGAGTTCGAGTCTCGGGAGGTTGCGAGCATCCTTTGGCTGGCCTGACCGAGTTCGAGTCTCGGGAGGTTGCGACCATTCTTTGGCTAGCCTGATCCGTGTTCGAGTCTTGGCAGGTTGTGAGCATTTGTAGGCGATGAGAGGGCAGCTCGCCTTCCGACTAGCTATCGGAAAAGCAGCGTTGTATATATCGCCAACAGGTCGACCGCCTGGAGCCTGACAGGGATCGGCAAAGCGCGTGGGGCAGGCTCGAGCCCAGCCGGTTAGCAACCGGCACTGAGCAGCTGACAGGAATGCGATCCTTTGTGATCTGGTTTGGTGTGTGATCCTTTGTGATCTTGTTTGGTGTGCGATCCTTTGTGATCTTGGGTGTTGCGTGGTTGTCTGTCGTGTCTTTGGAGGAGGTCGTCAATCGTTGTGTCGGGTCTACATTACGTATCCGAGTGTTGAGTCGGTTGAGGAAAGTAATAGTGTGTGTGTGTCAGTCGGGTTACTGGTGTTTGGGGATAGTAGTCCCCAGTGTTGGGTTGGTTGTTGGGGTTACCGGCATTGTCTGCTAATTATGCCATAGTCAGTCTGTTATCCGTGGTGGTGAGCGAACGCTCACCCCTAGCTGCTTTTCCTACAGGTACCGGTCGCAGGTTGGACTAGGTGAGCTTCTGAAGCTTGAAGAGTTAGGAGCGGGATTCTGGGTTTGTTTTGAGTCTAGTGACAGATATACCTTGTATTTTGTCCACTTGTTGGGACGCATTTTGAGTTGTAAATATTATTTTGATTCACTAAACTGCGATTTTAAAGTGTTTATTCAAAACATGTTTCAATTGTTTTATTGTTTTAAACGTTCGCGTCCTGGGTTCGGTTTACTGAAATTGGTGCGTGACAACATACCTGACCGACAATACATTCAGTCGGATGTCTTCCCGTCACGGAGACTCGGGGCCTCACGCATAACGGACCTGCACATACCTCGATCGTACGCCTTCCCGGACCACATAGCATCGGGGTAATGGTTAAACCGTCCTCGTCCTCGATACTCTACACCGGCGTACTCTCTCAGTGTAGGTATTCTACCGGACACAACTCCACTTGGAACGCACATCAAGGGAATAACACGCATCACAATGCCATAGTTCGACCACGGTATACTAACCGAGCCAACTCACCATAACACACAAATGGTCTATCACTCACCCGATCATATCACAATCAAAGATTCACATCATATCAAACACGACACACTTGCCCACACATAGCCACAACATGCTACACCGAGTATATCAAAACATGATTCTTAATCTTATTGACACTTAGTCACACCTCATGCATCTCAATCAAAGATCAGGCATTTCAATCAGCACGGCAATTTCCCAAGAATTGAAAGCGATTATTCTAGTGAATCACATCCTACATGCAAACTAGACTCGTCCGGTTATTAATGTAATTGAAAGCGGTTATTCTAGTGAATCACATCCTATATGCGAACTAGGACCTTTCCGGTTATTATTATTTACATACATGCATACTAGTAACTTTCCGTAATTAAACCGGTATTCACTACGTTCCCTACCTCAAAAGTAAACAGATCTCAACTCCTAGCTGTTGACGTCCTGGCTCGCTTCCTCCTCCACTTCACGATGTCCTCGGGTCTCCTCCTCCGTCGATCTCGGGTCCGAAGCCTTGGATCAAAATTAAATACGCTAATCAACACTAATTCAGTTGCGTTAAGAACGATAAACAACTAAATTAAGCCCGAAAGTCTAACATAGTGTGAAGACCGCTCCGGTTAATAAGGGTTAAGTTTGTTAATTTTATCGACTTAAAGCGTCGTGCTTGGAAAGCGGATCGAAAATTTGGATCGAGGGCGTTTTAAAAAGATTTGTTAAAAAAAAGTAAAGGGTCGGACCGGGTTGGACCTGACCCGACCAGCAGAACCGGCCAGACCCGCCCCGACCAGACCCGCCCCGACCCGACCTTCGCTTCCTCGCCTTGGGCCTTGAGAACCAGGCCGCCTCGGGCTCGGGCCGTTTTCTCGCGTTGGGCCGTGAAGCCCAACCATCTGCCGAAGCCCGTTTACCTCTCCGGCCCAGGATATTTAAGCCCCACTTCTAGGGTTTCAGCGCATTCTCTCCTTCTTCGCGCAGCCCCTCTCCCGAACTCCGTCTCGCCTCTCTTCCCCGACCCTCTCGCCGTCGTTCACTCCCGAACCTCACTCCCCCTCTTCTCTCCGTTCAGACATCGCCCCACCGTCTCCCTCTCCCCTTAAAGCCCGGGCTTCCCTCAAACCACGGCCGCCTCTATCCCGACTGTCTCCTTCTCCCCTCTCTGTCCAAGATGTCGACCCGAGAGAGGGTCAGCATGGCCGAAAGGCGAGGCCCGAACCCAACCCGCCGTGCGTGCTGTTGGAGTCATAGAGCGTAATTCTGCTTGTTGTGGCTCAAATAATGAGGCGCTCGTTGTTGATTAAAAACTAGTTGAATGATAAGGTCTGTATAAATTCCGATGTTGACTGGTTAACCGATGGAGCTTAATTCCGGTAACCACAGTCACAACCGACAGTTTCCGGTTGGCTCGCAGCGGATCCATCGGTTAATTTTGAATACCCCATGGGATCGGGATGTAGTGATGAATCAAATTTGTTTGGACATAGAGTGATTGTCAGAGTGTGTTAGGTGAATGAGTGCGAGACATGATGAACCTAAGGAACAGCAAGTTCCACGAGTTTGTATTGTGGTAGGTGACAATTGAGATAAGTCCACCGACTCATCTAGTTTTAAGGAACTCCATCCAATTTCAGAACCTGAAACCCAATCTCAATCGGTGGAGATGGAGATGGAGATGGAGATGGAGGTCAAGATTATACAAACGGATCACATCTTGCCCTCTTCACCCCCCTTCTCCGACACCCACATCCTCTCCCTCTCCCACCTCGACACCGACCCCAATCAAAACCTCACCTTCCGCTACATCCGCGTTTACTCTGCCGCCGCCGCCCACCAACCCTTCCGCCTCATCGCCGCCGCCCTCTCCTCCGCCCTCGTCCATTTCTACCCCCTCGCCGCCACTCTCCGCCGTCGCGACTCTGACCACCGCCTCGAGCTTCTCTGCTCCAAAGGCCAGTCCGTCCCACTCGTACGCGCCGCCGCCAACTGCACGCTCCACTCGCTCGCCCACCTCGACCACCCGGACCCGGGTTTCGTGAACCGCCTCGTACCCGACCCTGACTCCGAATCGGGGATGGCCAACCCGTGTCAGCTTCAGGTGACGGAGTTCGAGTGCGGCGGGTACGTCCTCGGGACGGCGCTGCACCACTCGCTGTGCGATGGGCTTGGGGCGACGGTGTTCTTCAGCGCGGTGGCGGAGTTGGCTCGCGGGTCGGATCGGATGTCGGTGGAGCCCGTGTGGGATAGGGCGGGTCTATTGGGTCCGAGAGAGCCGCCGAGAATTGAGGCGCCGATCGGGGAGGTGTTGGGTCTGGAGAAGGGGTGGGTGCCGTACAAAGAGGAGGTAGGGACGGTGGTGACGGAGTTTTTTCCCGTGAAGGAAGAACATGTGGAGCGACTGAAGAAGCTGATGTTAGCGGAGTCCGGCTGGAGCTTTACGACCTTCGAAGCTCTCGGAGCTTTCATATGGCGTGCCAAGTAAGTCTAATTCATAATAAATTCCGATGATTTAAAACCATATCTTCATCGATGTTAAGGTTGAATTGGATAATCAGGGTGAGAGCTTCAAACATTCCGGGGGAGAAGATGGTAAAATTCGCATACGCAATGAACATTCGGAGACTGGTGAAGCCACCCATTCCCGGCGGCTACTGGGGCAATGGGTGCGTCCCAATGTACGCGCAGCTCACCGCCGAGGACCTCGCCGAGAGACCCATTTCCCAGACAGCGGAGCTGATCAAGAAGAGCAAAATCAACGCCAACAACGACTATATCCGCTCCTATATCGATTTTCAGGAGCTACATTATGCGGACGGAATCACGGCCGGGAGCTGCGTTAGCGGATTCACGGACTGGAGACACTTGGGGCATTCGTCTATTGATTTCGGCTCCGGCGGTCCCGTCACCGTTCTGCCGGTTTCCACCAACATCCTCGGTAGCATGGAGCCTTGCTTTTTCTTGCCTTACTCGTCCGCAAATGCAAATGACAAGAAAGATGGGTTTAAGGTGCTGGTGAACCTGCGCGAGACTGCGATGCCGGCTTTTAGAGAGGAGATGGAGAGGTTTAGTGCCCCGGAATTTGATTTGTCTTAGGTCCTTTTCGCTTGCTTCATTCTTATCTACTTTGTATCGCTCACTCAATTGCACCATCATCGAATATTGTCCACTCTAATAAAGATTGTTCATGTTTCTTCGTCGTAGGTAATTCTCAATCTTCATAGTCCAAAATCCAACTTTATTGGTACAACAGTTGCATGTTCAAGATTCAAATTTAAGATTTCACTTAGAAATGAGCGATCTCAAGCACACTACTTCACTCAAGTTTATTTTTTAAGTTGATTACAAATAATTTTAGTGTGTACATACGGATTATATATGCACACATTGATTTTTGAAAATTATATGTATCTACTTTAATTTATATATTTGGTAGATACTCTCAAAAAAAAAAATATTTGGTAGATAGGTCAGTGTATGCATCTATAATTTTAATAATAGTTTTTTTTAACTAAAGTATGTGATTTTATTCATACATCAAAGAGAACAATACACTATACTGCATCAAGTAGAGACCCTGATCACTGAAGAACAGACATAAAACGAATTTCTCTGGTTAACCAATGAACAATTGTGTTCGTAATTATTTTTACAAACTAAAGGCTAATCCCCTCATTTTAAGAAAGCATGTGACGAATGTCCCTTATAATCGTCTCAATCGGGGAGGACGGAGGGTCCCCTTTCGTGATCATATTAATAAGTACCTGAGCATTGGATCGAATGATGATTGGGCCCACGTGCTTCCATCATTATCGAAGACCAACACCCTAGCAGCAGACCATTCACATCAATGCTACGGTTCCCTCTCATCTCGTGCTATGACGCCCCAAAATGATTTATTGGAGTCCTGAATGACGACGTCATCCACATTGATGACCGTTGTACCCTTAGGTGCCCGAGTCTATCAGGACGACCAAGGAGGGTGTTTTTTTATGGGGCGTATCGACAACAGTCTCCACCTCCCTCCAATGCATTTGTAATTTTAACAAATGCATTAGTGTATGTATTTGGTAAAATCTTTAAAAAAAAATGCATAGATTAGTATAGGCATTTACTAAAATCTTTAAAAAAAATATATCTAAATTAGTACCACTATCTGTTTTTATTTATGAATGGTGGCTTTATTAAAAGCTTTTTGTTTTTCCAAATTTTCTATAATAGGAAGGTGTCTTCCGCCCTATGGAGAAAGACTGGGGTAGCCCGATCAAGGGTAATGTGGGGCAGTTCTCCAACCAAATGACCCATATCCTACCCAAGACTTCATATCTCCTATCGGAGCTGCTTGGCATCCTTCGCCTAGAGGGATACCCCTTAGTGTCCTTTTGCACCACCAATCCCGCACATTTCTTGTTGTCTCGATGACCCCAAAGAGGCCTTCGGGTTACCGGATATCCCGGAGGGGAAGCGATTAGTCAACATGTACTGATACCAGGTGCCGTCTATCGCTAGAACTGTTCCATCCAGCATGACTACTATTATGTCATTGTCGTCTTCATCTAGAGAAAACACCCCATTTAATCCTAGATGACAACCAATCCCTCCTCCACTATTGTTGGTGTTCTGGTGATAGATGTCTAAGGACTGACATCATCGATTGAAGAAGAGGCCAAGACCGAAGAGTGGTGGCAATTAGAGGAGAGGTAGGAGGAAAAAGGAGGGAATAGATGTGGCTGCTACAATGACAACGATTGTGGTTTTCGCATGGAACCCTAAATGACTCACCATTTTCGTTGGAGGGAGAGAGCATTGTCCAAAATTAGTGGATATTTTTGTTAGTCGTGACATATTTCATTTAAAAGTTCTCTTAAGAATAAGGCCAATGAGATTTTCATCTTGGTGGAAAATAGTAGTTGATTATAAATACTTAAAGTTTTAGGTAGCTTTTTTTTATCAACACTTTTTTTATTAAAGAACCAGGTTTTCAGACTGAAAACTATGTCAAGGGAAAACCTTCATTACAACCCAGACCATGTCATTTAGACACCTCAAAACCAAAACAACCCAAAGCATTGGGAACAAACACAGGTCTATACACCCAAATATTACAACCTTTAAGTAAACTGAAAATACCCACACAAGGGATATGAAACGAGACTCTTACCCAAACATATTTGACAACCATGAAGAAAACTTAGAGAAGAAACACAAAGGTTACAAAGAAAAGAAACTTGGTCTTAAAAACTGAATTTACCAAACATGAAGCCCAAACCAAGTAGCCCAAGGCCTCAGGCCCAAAACAAAAAAAAAGTAAAGAGAACTACCCTCGAGAAGTCAGCCCCGGGAAAAGTGCGTCCTGACAAGCAACTCGAGCAACCACGCGCACTGCAGAGCCGTCCACGCCGCCTCGAGCCAAGAACCAAGACAGTGTCTCGAAACCCCAACTAGAGAGATCTTCCGAGGAAATTTCCCGAAGAAGCACGAACACACCCTGAACCCGAACATTAACCCTAGGCCACACCCACAACTCCACGGAAATCAGCAACTCCCCAAACCAGACGGACCAAAATAGTCCCTTGGTCCTCCGTTACCGTAATAGTAACTCACCGCCAGCCAACACTAAAGAGAGATCCGAAGAGGAGGATTGATATCAATAATGATACCGAGCGAAAATAATTGTCCACTAGAGCGCCAGAGAACAAGAATGAACCCGGCGCACAGACCCAGATCCAAGCCCCAAAACTCCAAAAATGGACTTAATAGCCGTCGGCCAACCCCGGGAACACGGCCAATCAGAACTCTCCGAAGCGCAGAGAGAACAAGGAATAAAGGGGAAGGAACCAGATATGGTAAGGGGAAGAAGACTAACCACACCAAAACTCTCACAAAGCAACAAACAAAATAAACTCCAACCACCACCTACTGACTCTTCCAAACGAAACCTAACCAGGCAGAACCCCTCGCCGGAACCCAAACATGGTCCGATGAGGCCCGGGGCACACAACCAAGCCCGGGAGCAGAAGAGAAAAAGTAGATCAAGTGTAGGGAATACCAGCCGCGCCACCGGTGAGTAGATCTGTCACCGAGGAGCCGGATGAACTGAGGACGAAGGCTGGAGCAGGTGCCGGAGTGAGGCTTTCACCACAAACCAAATCGAGACGAAACCCAACGGAGGAGGTGAAGCAAACAGGCCTCACTGTTGAAACAATTGCAAAGGCGAAGAGAACTGGCCTCACCGTCAGATCTGGTACGAGGAGGGAAGGAGAACGCCGACATCGCAAAAGCACCGGGGGAGAAAAGATTTGACAGAGAAAGAAAAGGGAGAGGAAAGCTAAAAGGGTGTAGAGGGCCGGTGATGACCTCAGTGGCCGAAGCCGCGAGGTCACAACCGTCAACGACGGATGAGAAATAGGGTTTGTGGAGAGAGTTTAGAGAAAGGAAATTTTAGAGAGAGAAAGTCTTAGAGAGTGACGTGCCAAAAAAACACATAATACACTGTACCTATTGGCAACTAGCCCTTTAAAAGTGGAATTAGTGATATATAGGCTAAAACTGAACGACATCACAATTTGGGACTCATGTTTGAGGAACATATATGAAATGACACCCAAAAATGCAGTTGATATACATTATAAATACAAATATACACAGCAAGAACTCTAGAAACAAAGAATTACAAAGAGAACTTAGAAAAGAAAGAAAAAAATCAACCCCATTTCTGTCTAGTGTTTTATTCTGTCCCACATAATACTTTCAACTCACTCCATATCATCAAAATCAGTAAAGAACAACATATGAATAATGCCTTCTTTCCCACTTCCAGGTACTTTCTCTGCCTTGGCACTTAAGACACCAATACTTCATTCTTGGCATTTGCTTCTGCAGCAACAATACTCTCCTCTGGTTTCTCCACAGCCGGGAAGGAGAGTCTTCGGGCCTTTGTAGCCCCCTTGTCATTAGATGAAGGTGTTTTGACAAAAACAGATCCGTTGCTATTGGCCAAAGGCGTTTTGGATGTTTTTGGTGATGGAGAATTCGTGTTTTTCCCAATCTTGTTGGCTTGCTTGCTCGGGGTTTTCTTAGGGCTGATGGATTTAGCAGGTGCACGACTCTCCCATGGTCGAGCAGCGATCCATCTTTCCTTCCAACTCCAACCCCAATTAGCTTTGTTGAACTCATAGTTACCAAGCCCGTGGTACTGACTAGAATTGGCCCTCCACTAAAATCGGGTTTGCTCAACGTGAGTTTCAGTTCAGTTTCAAGCAAAAGAAATAGTTGAGGAGATAGATTGACATACTTGGTGAGAAAATGCATATGCCATGGCTCGCTCCCGCTTCACTGATGCTTCTTCTCTTTGATGGATTCTTGCCAGAGTCTCCTCCATGGTTTCTGCCCCGCCACTCCATTCCACCTATCAGTCATTAGAGAGGATTGGTTCTGGTTTTCAAATTTTGGATATGAACAGTAGAGCTAAGCTACCTCAAGGTCATGAATCTTGGCTTCTAATTTTAGTTGGTTTTCTTGCTTCTTCTGTCTGATGCGGCCTTCTGTTACCATGCAAAGGCGGCGGTTTTGAATCTGGGTCTGTATTTTGCTCCATGAGTGAAGATAGTTTAGTGTAGTCATAGCCTGCTTTTTAACAGGATACTGTTGGGTCAGGCTCTGCAGCCTTCCTTTACCTTTCAAACGACGTAACGTTTTCCTTGCCTGCACAAACAAGTTACAACATTTCATCATGAAAATTGTAAAAAGATGGATTAGATTAGCAACTAAAACTTCTCACTTGGATATCCCCAATGACATGCATAACTGCGATATATTCTTTGAAATTCAACATACCCTATATGCCCTGAAAGCGTTCTGAATCCTAGTTGCAGCTACATCTTCAAGTGGAAGCCCATTCTTAGAGCTACTTGGAATCCCATCAGCCACTTTTCCGGAGTGATCCTTCCAAGTCAAGGCATTTGTTCCCTGCTTCAAGTATAACAACAATTCATTACTATTTGCCTAATAACATTTTATTGCTTTTACCCAACATACTAATCAGGTGTAGCAATCCAAATCATTGCCTTCCATAGAAACGACCATACAAACATGCAAAGTAAACAAACATGTATGCCTCTGAAAAAACTAACGAATATTATTGATAGAATTTCATAAAAAGTTCTCACGTGCCTAACCTAAGTCGCTTGTTCGATCTCCAAAACAAGATAATCTAATCTGGTGCAATCCTTTCATTGATTTCAGAACAAACTTCGGATCCAAATATACAAACACACACAAATATCCCCCAAACCCAATTTGGGAGCTCCTATGTGATAAATTAGGTAATGCAGAGAAGTAGAGGCCTCTAGACTACGTACCTTCCCTTTCTTGAAAGGCGCAAACTTCAACTTCACCTTCTTTAAGCTAATTATCGCCTTGAACCAAACCCCAGAACCCATTGCAGACAGTATCTTACTATATCTGACCTTACAACCCCCTGCCATTGTCATATTTCAATGAGAATAAAATCAGCATCCCCTCTAAAGCATATATCCACTAAAATGACCAACAAAAAGGATAAGCAAGAGAATAGGAAATTCAATTACAGTAACTACAACATCAAAAGAATAATAACTTACCCAAAAGAACAAGATAGCATGAATCAATAACTTATTGCCATACCCAAACAGCTAATTTCAGAAACTGCCCAAACTAGAAGAAACATAAATACAACCTATAACACCCATTACAATTTATTGCAAGTATCAGACACTAAACCCACAAAAATCAGATTACCAAATCAGAAGATTCATGATTGCAGCAAAGCACCCATTACAATTTATTGCAGAAACAAGATAGCCCAAAACACAAACACAATGACCCAAAATTATCACATACCACAGTCAACACCAATTTCCCCAAACAACACCAAAAAGAAAAGAAAAAATGTTTTTCAACAAGCTAAGAAATGGGTATGCTTAAATGACACCCAGAAACTCAGAATGGAAGGGAAAGGAACAAAAACACGGGAAAGAAGCAGGGTAATGGAGATCATACCTAACAAGGAGCTACAAAGGGTCCTGTGGGGACTACTTTTGGAAGATGGGTACTCAAGATTTGGGCCGACGCAAGAATAGTAGAGCAGTGGAAGTAGTAGTAGTAGAGAGGAAGCAAAGCTTTAAGAACACGACGAGGGTCTAGGGAGAGAGAAAAATAAAAGGTTGGTGTGGAATGTGGATTGCCATGGACCCATCAACAGCTCTTTTCTCTTAATATACTTGATAAATAAATAAAACATTACATTTTCTGACTCTCCATTGTGTTTTTGTCCCCCTCCCCTCAATGATAGGGTTCAATAGCAACTCATCATCAGTAGGATTTATCATGATGCTGTTGCTCGAGCACACCATATGAAAAAGAAATATGGCAAATGCATAATTGTATAAACTGTTCATTAAGATATTTTTTTCTGACAAAAAATATTTGTTTCTTCTTTTATTTTGTTGACCAACATCATTATTATTTTTTTTTGAAAGACAAGTCGAGGGATGACATTACATTAATGCTTGAGAAACCGGTACAAGTGGCTGATAAAAGTCCTGAGAAAAGATAGTGTCCGAGCCTCCCGTAGGATATCTAGTGCTCTGAACCCGTAGAAACAGTTTAGTTGACATCCTAGACAACAACGAAAGTCCCTACGATCAAGTCGATCAAAACAAATGATATAACCTAAACGAGAAACCAAATACCAAGTTCCAACGTAATACTGAAAAGAAATAACAGTGTGATGGAGATTGAAAATAGCATAAAACAAGCCTAAAAAGAGTGTTCTGATTGCGGTTTTCCCAAGACTTCCCAGCACCGACAGTCCCTGGTCTGTGGGTATAGGCCCTGTTGGAGCTTTCCCACCCCACCGTTTCCTCTCATTTCTTGGAAGGAGGATGTGACACCTCGGTATGTGGCTCCTGGCTTCCCCCCTCATCCTTCATCGAATGCATGGTGAAACAAGTCTCCGACTCCCCTCGAGAACGCGACATTGTCCGACCCACTTCAGCGTGGTGTAGATGCATAAGTCCTTTATCCTTCGACTTCATCGCATTTGACCGAGTATGGCCCATTCCTCCATATTAGTCCTGAGGTTCCTTTTGCGTCCCTTGCATTTGGACATGTTCACCCTGTGCACCTGCAACTAAAACAGGCAAGACTATTATTCCCGGTAGATCCCGATCACGTGCGTTACTCCTAGTAGTATTCCCTGGTCTCCTCCCCCTGTTTGATGGCGATGACGAGTTCCAAACGCCAGGGTACGTCGCAATAGACCTCGTCGATAGCCCATCATATTCCCTTACATAGGCCGACTCCCCAAGCCCCTTATGATCACCAACCGAGATCCATGTTCCCTACTATCCGAGAAATCGGTGTAATCCGTCTACACCATTAGCCCATATGCAACTGGAGATAGTGATCGTGATCGACGCCTGGGGGGTTCGTGCATGTCCGCCGACTCGGTACCGATCACCACGGTGTGGTCGTTCTGGTACGCAGGCACCAAAGTAGGGCTCGAGTAGGTCGATTCCAAAGGATGTTCGGTTATGGGGAGGATCATAACGGGTAGAGGATCGGTGGGCGTCTGGGTTGTGGGTAGGATATTTAGGTTCATCAGCTTGTGTTGAACGGGATCCATAGAGATGGTCCGGGAGGGATAAAACGGAGAAGAAGAAAAGACGACGGTTTGCAAAACCCTAAGAACGCTTTTCTTTTTTTTTGGTAGTTGACCAACGCCATTATAGTTGCCTATTAAAACAATATTAGCGATCTTTTTCTGCAGCATCCGCCTTCGGTTTTTGGACGTGAAGATGTCGTCGGAACCATGCAACGATGGTTGGGAGGCGGGTAAGGGAAGGGGAGGAGCCAGGATGTCGGAGAGTCCCGGTGGGGATCCGTTGTCCGTGGAGGAAGAAACGAAAATGTTTATTCCGGCGGAGGATCTCTCGCCTAGGGGAGAGGAGCTTCAGCAGATGGTGTTCTTGGCGCATGCCGAAGGGGGAGAAGAGTATACACCAAGGGGACCAAGACTTCATGGGACGACGAGGACCACCACCAGACGTGTCCAGGCGGTGGGACCTCGCCCAAGGAAGGGGAGAGGAGGTTCGGCGAGGGTGGTCGTTGTGGGTACTGGGAACGCAGTGACAGACTCGATGGAGGAGTCGATGGGGTCGTTGAGGGAGGGGATGGAGTTGATCCCGATCGTCGTCTCGTCGGATACGGGAACTCAAGCATCCGAACCGATGCAAGGGGTGTCGGAGACGCCGGAGGAGGTGGCGTGGCGTGGCGGCGAAGGAAGGGAAGGCGCCGATGTCTGATGATGCTAAGGTTTCGTTTGGGAGGACGGGAGCGGAAACGGGGGCTCGGGAGGTGGGCCAAGGCCTGCTCGCTGATGCACGGAGAGGGTGGAGAAACGGGCCGAGTGGGCCTCAGGGTTTGGAGAGTCAACTGGGTCTGGGCTGGCAACCTCGAGCAGGGACGGGCCCGGGAGACCGAGAACGGAGGCCTAAAGTTGGTTGGACTCGGGGGGACTCGGACGGGCGGCTAGGTACGCGTCCGGGTCAACACAGGACCCGCGGCCGGCAGGTGGGCAGGGATTAGGACCGGTTTGTGACTCGACTCAAGCGGGCCAGTTGGACCCTGGGCATGGGTTCAACCCGTTTGGGAGACGGGGGTGCGATGGGCGTAACCCGGGGGAATAGGTAGGAGATTTGGGTTCCCAGATGGGTTCAATGAGGATCAAGGAGGTCGTGGTACCGGTTTAGGAGGTTACAGGTTAGGGGAATCAATACCGGTTCGCGCTAGCAGCTAAGGTCTTGACAACCAGGAAGATTTTCTGGAAGTCAGTGGTAGCTAGGATGGAGGATGTATGGGGCATGAAGGTCGATGCTAAACCGTTGGAGGGGGCCTAGTCGCTTTCTTCTTTCGGACAGCAAATGAGAGGGAGCGAGTCTTGTTGGGGGAACCTTGGCCTTTCTAGGACTCCCTTGTCTTGTTCACAGACTTGCGGGCGCACATGCAGGTACGAGATTTAGAGTTTCATCATTTCTCGGTTTGGGCGCGAGTTTCGAACTTGCCAGTGGGTGCATGGACGAGAGATGTGGGGTTTCGAGTAGGAAACACGTTGGGGGTCTGTCAAGGGGTGGATGTGGATAAGGAGGGGTTGTGCTGGGGAGATTTCATGAAGGTCCGGATCAGGGCGGATATCAGAGTTCCCCTGCAAAGTCAACTATGGTTCCGTCTATCAGTATCTCAGGTTCCGTCTATTGGATGTTGTTGTGCGGGACACCTGTTTCCGGTCTGTCCGGTAGTGGGTGGGGTACAGGGACCATCGCTGAAGGTGCCGGCGGACCCGAGATCGGCTATGGAGAAGACGAAACATGGGAAAGGAACCCCGAGAACGAATTGGACATACATGGGAGGTATGGGAAAAGGGGTAGCCAACCCGGCTGGACGAGGGACGCATGTACGACATCTAGAAAGGGAGATGTATGGGGGGCAGGCAGAGATGGGTGCCGAGGTTCCCGTAGGTTGGCTCCCAAGGGATCCCTCGCCGTCGTTATAAGGGAAGAAAAGGGCGGAGAGGGAAGAGGACCCTGAGGAAGAGGAAGGATCATCGGCGTCTGATGGGGCGTCACAGATAGCGGCGGGGGGCTCCAAGCACCCCCGCCTTTAGGAATGAGTGCCTGGGGGTCCAGGGAGGGATTGGTCGACTGTATCACCTCCCTGGAAGATTGGTGGCATTGGTACTGCCCACAGTCGACAACATGCTCCCCTACCAATCGGGGGTCAGCAATCCCGCGTTCAGGAGCCTTACAACTATCAGTCAAGGGAGGACGACGCACGCTGACTTACCGGAGGAGTTGTTAGTCCACCAGTATTAACCCTTCACTTGGTTGGCTCGACCAGTGTCATTTGGTTGGAGCATGCTGTATCGGTGTCTTTGGATGCTACCGCAGATTTCCCCTTTGACCGCCCCTAGTCCTAAAACAACGTTTACTTTCATGTTTTTGCATTAAAATAGTTACTTGGTTTATTGGTTGTAAGATGAGTATAAGAATGTGATCATTGCTTTATTTTAAATTTCACTAATAATATTATTAGTTCTTCTCAAAATAGAAACATTATTAATTTATTTATAATTTTAATTTAAGATGATCTGATTTTAACATCTATATATGGCTATTAATGACAGGTGAACCAAATTTGGAGTAGTTTCCTCTTTGGAGATTGCAACTCTTGAAACTGAAACATGACCTCTATTGATGACGATCGTTTCACTGATGAGCCTTTATGTTCCAGCGCACCTTCCGGCGAGGACTTTGATGACTAGCTAACCTTTCTATTTGCAACTCTCTTGTAGTATCAGCATATTGCTCTGTCTCGAATTAGCACTCTGCAGTTCATTTCAACAGTCAAGTAAATTAAATCATACGACCCCAAAAAATGACTCTCCTTTCCTTCTCTATTTTGTGTTCGACGTTAATATCTTTGTACGCAGTATATTATAAAGTTACAGATTCCGTTAAAAAAAAATTCCACAAAAATAATGGTTTTATTCCACCCAAGACCAAATATCTCAATGAGAGATGATATAGAAAAAGGAGGGGAGAAAGAGCTAAAAGACGTCACAAGGACTCAAAAAGACGAAACAACAAACCAAAACAGAACGAGAGTTACAAAAGCTGAGAAGCACGAAACATTAAGTTATGTTCTCAAACATGTTGATAACTTCGTCTTCGTTGAATTTGGAAGTAAACCCCATGGATTTGGTTAAGGCCCACGAACGTTTAGCATCCACCTTCTTGCGAAGAGGCTTGTTAGAGGGTTTGGCAACGGGAGCGATCAGAGGTTTGCGGCGACCGGGCTTCTTGAGCTTCTTTTTCCGGATAAAGTCAACAAGAGGCGAATCGTCGTCGAGCGAGGGCGAGTTGATGTCAGCGATGAACGTTTGAAACGTAGCTGGAGGCGCGGTGATTAGCTCGGTGGTATAAGAAGGGCCCAACAAAAGCTGATCTTTGGGAGGCCCAAGAGCTGGGGGTGCTTCTGGGCTTGGGCTGGGGGTCCAAAGCCCAACTTCTCCATCTGATAAGTAAATATTGGAGCCCTTCTTGGTACCACGCGAGCAATTAACAGAATTGGGGATCTCAAGAGCCTCGGGAGAGACATGTCGATTCCGATTCACGAGAAGCTCGGGACCAGGCGAAGAAGGGTTCAAGGTTGAAGGCGCCGACTCTCTCGCAGGGAACTCGGGGAAATTGTCGGGATCCAAGGACAGACTGTCAGGATCCGTGGGATGCCTGTCGGAAACCCTAGGTCACTCGATGGGACCTTCAGGCCGAACCAAAGAAGCCGGGAGCAAAGAGGCCAGAGATGGGGTCAAAGACGCTGGAGATGGGGTCGAAGTCGAGCAAATACGGTCAAGCGAAGTCGAGGGAGAGCCCTCAAAAACCTCGTCGTCTAAGCGGAACTCACCCATTTCCAGGTCTGTGAGCTTCAGCGTTTCTTCAATCGAGGGGACCAATTGAAGATCTGGAAAAAGCACCCGGAAATGATAGTTTTCCCCAGAGAGTTGAAGGGTCCCCACCAAGGGCTCCGGCGACAGGTCGAAGGAGAGGACGAGAAAGAAGGCTTGATCCAATCTTAAGCGAGCAGAAGAGCAGGGATGAATGAGAATCGGCTTGCCAACTACAACTACAGCGTTGAGAATGGAGTTTCGAGACCAGCCAAGGAGAGGGACACCGGAGATGGAAATCCATCGGAGGCTTCCTCCACGAAGGAAGTCGAAAACATCAGAGAAGAAGAAGCAAAACCAAGAGCGGAGCCAAGACCAATCGGAGGCCGCCAAATCAGAGTAAGTCTTCTGATCCGAGAAGGAGAGGAGGAAACATCTGTTTCCCAAATCCGATAGAAGAACCTGAAGCTTCTGAGCAGGGGAGAACGCAGAGAGGATCGAGAAGAGGCTCAGGGAAGAGGCCGCGACTCCAACAATGCTGATGCCTAGAAAAAACGTCAAACCAGCATTTGAGGAGCCAGAGCAAACCGGGGATGGATTCTCCAAGGAAGAAGGAGCCGGAAGCAGAGAAGAAGGAGGATTCAGAGCCTTCGACAAACCAAGAACAACGTCTCGGAAGGATTGGAGCCCGGGGGGAGGCTTGCGAGCAGGCTCTGGGCGGGGAGCTTCAGAGCCAACCGAGTAAGAGAGGGAGAAGTTGACAATGAGTCGGTCTTCTTCAACCTTTGAGCGATGCAGAGCTGCGACAGCCTTGGCAGCGTCATCCGACCTGGTAAAGTGCACAAAACCAAAACGCTTATTTGATCAGTTGAGCTTTGCTGGAAGGAAGGCCCTGCGAATGGGACCAAAAGGAGCGAAAAGAGAGAGAAGCAGGTTGCGGGAGTAAGACTGGGGAAGGTTGCACACGAAAAGTTTTGGGGCAGGAGGGCCAGCGGGATGCAAGGTAGATAGGGAAGGGTGGAGAGAAGCGTCCTGGGCGTGCGGACGTCTTCGAGATGAAAGGTTTTTCTGGTGTTTAGAAGGGTCATCGACACAGAATAACGGTCAAGCCAAAGGATTCAGTTGTTGGCGTTCATGGCTCTAGGACTCCACCTGATGCTCGCAAATTTCCGTTCAAGTTGAAGGGCGCAACTTGAACAACCATAGAGAGACAAAGGAAGAGAGATGTTGTGTCGAAGCCGGTTGGGTCTGGTATAGAGATGTAGAAGATGATCTGTGGTGGTGGGTCCTCGTTAGATCTTGTTGCGAAGCAACCGGTAACGTAAGGATCAAGGGTTGTTCGTCGGACCCGGACAGTGAGGAAAGGTAAAAGATTCGTGGAACAAGAGGATGAGGTGTTTGTGAGCAATCAACCTTTCGAGTCGTCGGAAGATAGGAATTGAAACATTTTCAGCCCCTTTGGTACGATTGTTTTCATGTCTGTACTCAAACAACCGAGCTGAAAAGAGAGGTATTTTGGTTTAATTCGCTTTGAATCAAAAGAAGTATTTGTTAAGGCGATTGAGGTACTGAATGGTTTTAAAATCAATGAGTATTCTCTTTTTGTCGCCATGGCTTGGCGTCGTCAGACGGAAATAGAGCAGGTACGGAATTCTGCACTTCAAGCGTTTACTCTGTTTCTGGGGTTCAGAAATAGAGCATCCTTGGGCAGACGACGGAAGGTTCTATTTCACCGACGAAGCAAAATGCAGAGGGTGAGGACATACAGAGCTTTCCAGAGATCGCCTTGGGAGAAAATATGGTGCAAGGAACTGATGGGGTGATTGTAGGCCTTACCGGAGACTCGCCAGAGTTAGTCCACGGTGGTGATTCTCGAAGTGATATTGATCCACAAGTTGTGGTGGTAAACCGTGTTTCATGAGATTTTAAAATCTCCGGTTTTTACGGATGAGATAGGAATGTGTGATTATGGCGACCGTGATTTGCTCGCCCCTGATTCTGGTGACTGCTCCATCGTTACACGAGATATTCACGATACAAATGGGGATGAAATGCTACCTACTTACTTGTAATTGAGATTTGCAAGTTCAAATGGGGATTAACATCAGCAGGCCCTAGTTGAACGCGCCTGGGCAGGCGCGCATATTCCAACTCAAAGCTACCCAATCCGTCCCTCTTAGTCGCCGATTCGATGATGGCAGTGGTGATCGCTCGTGTCTGGTAACATCGGTACCCTTGTAGCCCCATATTCTCGGCGCACCAGTGTTCGATTCCTCTTCTTTTTGGGATCAGATTCTTCCCCTCCAATTCATACTTCGGCTGATCCCGTGATCAGAGTGGTTCAGACTTCGGTTGATCAATGTGATTCATATCTCGTCCAGTTACGGCTGATCAGTGTGGTTCATACATCGCGATCAGTGTGGTTCCTACTTTGGCTGATCTCGCGTACAATCCTGGTAAGATATGATGCTCTGATCTGTTGTATTGTTTGTAGAACAAGTTGCAGTCGCAAGGGAGAAAGAGAAAGGCAAAGGAGTGGTTGTCGACTCTGCCAAGGAAGGGCCCAGAGGAAAGGATTTGTATAGGGAAGGTGCTCACCGAACGGGAGTTGCTGCTATGGGTTACCTCTCCGATCACAAGGTCTTTGTGTATAATTTACCGGAAGGGACGACAACTGAAGGTTTGAAAGCGATCTTTGGCACGGTTGTGGATGTTACCCATATTCACATTCCAACGAACCCAAATCGGATAGGTAAATGCTTCATTTTTGTATCCTTTCGTGTTGGGACTGATCTTGACCAGGTGGTGAGAAAGGTTAATGGATCCATGTTGGGCTCTCACAAGTTATTTGTTGCTCAAGCTTGGGAACAATAGCATGTCAGGGATTTACGAGACTCCATTAACAAAAAAAGGAGGAGCGTGCTCGGGGTGGAAGGACGTCATTAGTTTTGCAGGTTAATAATGCTCGGGCTTCAGAGGTCGATGAGGGTTGGTTGGGGGTGCTTTGAGAGGATGTATTGCCAACCGATCTGCAAGATGAGTTTTTCCGACAGGGAGAGACTTCCGTTAAGATTACGACTTTGGGGAACAGAGTCGTCTTTATCCTTTGTTTGGACAAATCGATAGAAGAGCGAATGGTTCTCACAAGATGGGCCTGGCTGTCTCAATGGGTTGTCATGGGTCTCGACAATAAGGCTCTGCTTAGTAAGGGAGGTGTGTTCAATTGGTTCAAGTTTGTCGGGGTTCCATACCATGGGTGGAGTCGTGCGAATCTGGAGTCCTTGGCTGAGAGTTTGGGTACGGTCGTCATGGTTCATCCAGATTCGTTACATGGGCTGAGTTTTGCTGAGTCTTTGGTATTGATCCATATGGAGCCTTGCCTAACTTTAAAGATTATGGAGGTGGAATTAGGTGACACGGTTGTCTCGGTGTTGCCTTTGGTCGTTGAAGCTGTGTCTGGGCCTGATGTGTATGTTGCAGAAGGGTCTTGGTGGGGTGAGGGCGAAGAATATGACGATTCCGTTAAGGATAGCCACTCTGATTCTCACCTCAGGGAGCCTGTTGATATGGTGCCGGCGATGCTTTCAGTATCAAGCGAATCCGGGAAGACAGTCTTAGGAAACATGTTTCCAAGTCCGCAAGTCCAAGTCGAGAGTGTGACACCTTCTCCCACGTACACTGGGGGAGTAGGGATGGACTCAGTACATGTACATACAAACATGATTGTGCCTGACACGAAGTCTCCAGCAGGGACATGTGATTCAGAGAGAACAGTGTCGAGCAATTTCCTTTTCCATAAGAAGAAGCGCACGCTTAAGGGTAAGGAACTCTGCGGTTATTCAGGTACCCTATCGGATCAGACTTTGGCGGCTGATACATACGGGCCCGGGCCTACTATAGACTTGAGCAAACAGCAACTAGCGACCAAGGTTTGGCCTTATTGTAGCAAAATGGGTTTCAAATCCAAGACTACCGGCGAACAGTTCAGGAAGGAACTTGATATGTTAGATGCATAATTGCGTCCCCCTGGTCCGGAGTGTGATCTGTCTGACTCGGAAACTACTCCGGACAACCCACGGATGAGCAAGGAGGTGGGTTGATCTTGGTTGCTTTGGTGAGGGTCTGTGGCGGGGTGAAATTCTGGGTTGGTCTATGTCCTATTTCTTTTAGCTTTCTTTGATTCGGCGCAAGGGTTCTCGTTTCCGAGCTGCGGGAGTCCTTTGGTTCCAAGTCGTTCTGGTTGGGTTATCTAAGCTGGTAGTTTTTTTTTCTCGTTTGTTTTTTCGGTTAGTGTTTTTAGTTTGTAATGTAGTTGGATGGTATATCCACATTTGATATTGTTGGTTTTTTTGTATTTCATGGTAATAGTATGCCCTCGTGCAGACTACTTATATCTCATTTTGAGAATAAGGCTTATAAAACTTCTCTGATAAAAAAAACACATGGGGATGAAGACGAGTTAAAGAATGGGCCTTTGACTTCATGAACTGATCAAGCCTAACCAGTCGCGTGCGATTTGGCACTGGTTATGTGTGGATCTGTTGGGCCTACGTCTGGGCCTGCATAAGGCCTTGAATCAGATTAGTCCATTTCAATGTCTTAGTAGGTGGTGGCTTCGGCTTGTGATTGGTCTGCTTCGATTGACCTATTGTTGTTGGAGCAACTGTTGTCATGTCAGCGGGTCAACCATCACATCAGGTGGCATCTTCTAATCCTTCTGGGGATCATATTAGTCTATGATAGGATGCCCTCCTCAAATCGAAACGAGAGAGTCGGCCTCTTAAGCATTTAGCAGATTTTTATACTATTAAGTGTAAAAACAAAGGTCTCTTTGGATCAGGATAGATTTGTTTGTCCCGTCGTCTTTGGGAAACAGGTTGAGCAAGGTCGAACTGGAGAAACTCAAGTCCCAGCTTCGTCTCATGGAACTGACGCATGGACTAGAATTCGTGAATTGGTTGCCAAGAAGAAAGATCTGGCGATTCGTCGCCGACTTCGAGAGGCGAGGATTGGCGGGATTTCCTTTTCTGTTTTTTGTTCCTCATTTCTTTTTAGGAAAAGTCTTGGCCTTTTGGCTCTCATTACTAGAGCCCCTTTTGTAATTGTTGGTTTTTAACCTACTTCTTCGTGAATCAGGGCATTCCGACTCTTATTAATAAATTTTTGAGCTTTAAAAAAAACATCTATATATATGGGTGTATAATTAACGTACATTCTAGATAGTTAAGGTTCACATATGCTAACGCCTCCATGTGCTCTGTTAGGGTTTCCCTACTATGAGTTCTAGGGCTTTCTCTCCCAGGGCCTCCTTCGAACCGTTACTAGTCATCGCGATGTTGTCTTTCTCCCGCCACCAATGACGTGTCTCCCGATCGTATTCGGTCCCCACTCTGCAACTCCGGTGGTGGTTGTCTGGCCCACCTCGGTTTCCATCTATCTCGTCGCCTCGGATCATCTCTTCTGCGCACCCCACGTTGTCTCTGAAACAGCCTCAAGTTCCACTTTCGTTGTCCCTCCCTCCTTGGCCTCCATCGATGCATGCGAAGAGCGTACAAATTTGATGCACCCTCGTTTTCTGTACCTATTGCAGTTTCAACTTGCACTAGAACAAACTGTATCGGATCATCTCTCATGAGCAACCCCCGTCATCTCTGAAGCGGTCACTGACACGTCCATCTCATTGGCCTCCACCGTGGCACCCTCCTCGACCCTTCCTTCGATTTTGGATCAGGCTAATCGATTGGGGCTTTTTTATTTTATATGATTTCTTCCTTGCAGGATCAACAACTAGTGAGCAGAGATTCAAGGACTTTTCTTGAGAGGGAACCTTGAATCACGTCCTAATACAACTGATGCAGTCCAGACTCGGGTGTTTGAGCAGGACTTCCAGTTTCCTTTTCCAACCCCCACCCTTCCTTTCTATCGATGTGGTGTCTCAATACCATCTATGATGATCATAGTATTACAAGAGCTGCGAACAATTATGTTCTACGTCTGTTCTTCTTTAGTAGTCAAGAAATGTGTTTTATATCGCACATAAAATTGTATTTTTCAGTAAAAAAAGTACATTCTAGATATTGTGTATACCGTCTCAATAATTTTTGGGTATTAGGTAGAAATAATTCATCATACCCACTTAATTGTTTATATATGTAACTAGTGGTGATGGAAATTGAGTAAGTATGAAAATTCAACGGTGGGCTATAAGGACAGCAGAACCAACAATGACAACGTTTTATGTATTTGTCTTGGACATAGATGCTGTCCTTTTTTTTTTAACAAGTGCTCTGCCTTTTTTTTAAATTTATTGTTTCAATATATATTTTTATACATTTTTTAAGCTTTTCTATGTTTATTTTTTTTATTATTATTTAGGTGCAACAACCACAAAATGGTACTCCATACCTTAATTATATTATTACTGTACATGGGAATTTGTGGGCCGTCGATGAGTTGGACTTTTGATTACAGATATCTTGTGGGGGCATCTATTAGGTGGAATTGACATATAATATATAGTATACTAATTATATTTTTCAGTTTACTAAACCTCCCATGTTTGTCCCAAAGGAGAAAAATTTACAATATTACCTTCTCAAGGGTTAAGACCAACTACCTAATCCCGACTCTTAATGTCCATTTCCATATATGAGTTGGGCCCACTTTGGCATATAAGCTGGGCCTAAATAAGTTTGAGCCCATATAACTCCACATAGTCTAAATACTAAAAAAATTCACATTACCTAGATCCACTTATTTGGTAATAAAGCCCATGGTTGCATATAGGATTGGGCACAGACGATCTACTTGCACCGTGAAGTGATTCTCCGACCCAACCCGTACTGAGGGTTTGTCGGAAATCAAACCATCACCCGTTTCGTTGTATAACAATGGAAAGGCTCACTGACTCCCTTTTTTCTCTCTAAACTTTCGACCCTCTTGCCCAAACCCTAGCTGCCGCCTTCGTTCTCTCTTCTCCGTCGGCGGCGTCCAGCCTTGGATGTCGCCGATAGTGTCTCCTCTTTAAACCGTGCTCTCTCTCCCCTAATCCAAAGCTTTCCTTCCCTTTCCCTTCACCCAAAGCCCTCACTCCACCTCTTCCCCTTGTTCCTTGTGTCCGGCTGCTCGAGATCTTGTGGATGCCGTCTCGCTTGTGCTTTGTGTAGCCGCCTGAGCATCGTAGTCATGCCGGAGTTACGCTGGGCCAGGTCGGGTTCATATCTGACGCTTCAGATCTATCGACTCCGGCCACGCCTTTCTCTGGCGGAGGTGTTGTAGCGGGTATCGCTTGCTGCTCTTCTGGTCGGGAGTTTCTCGACAGAGTTCGCCAGATTCTTCAGCCGCCAGCACTTGCGGGTACCTTCACGTGGGGTCGGATCGGGGTCCAGGGTGCGCTCCTGGGCCTGGATCGCTTCGGGCTTGGGTCTGGGTAGTGTCTCCTGGGCCTCTTCGATCCTGGGCCTGGTCTTTGGCAAGGCATGGGCTGCTGATCTAGGTCTGGGCCTTTTGGCCCAGTTCGGCTAGATCTGGCCTGGTCAGGGCTACTGTTAGGGTCAGGTCTTGGGTTTGGCCCAGTTCAGTTCAAGGCTCGTCAGATCGGTTCACGTCGTGCCGGCTTTTGATCGCCGCTCTCTCCCATATTTCGGACTTTGTGTCCGGAACCTACTCTTCTCGAGGGAGCTTCTCACTGGCTTTGTTCGGCTCCCTAGCAGTTACAAGGATATCAGAACGGTTTGGGTGTTGGCCTCCGGGTAACCTGAATCCGCTGTTTCTCCCTTGAGGCGGTGTGGTCGGGGATTGAGTCGATTCGGAGGTTACTTTTCATAGTTGTCCATGTGGGACGTGCTTCTCCATCAACTTGGGATCGTCGTGGTTTTGGTGGTTCTTTGAGGCTTTCAGGGTGAGCGTAGCTTCAGAGGTGCCTTTCTCAGAGCCGGTCGTGGGACGCGTTTCTGCATCCTCCTAGGAGTGGATCGTTGTGGCTCTAGTCTGGGTGCAGCTGTTGGTTTGCTCTGTTGCCTACCGTTTCTTTTCAGGTCTGATCGTGGGACGCGTTTCTTCATCTCCTGGGTGTTGATCGTGGTGGAACTGGTGATTAGCTGAGGCTTACTGGTACTCCTTTTCTCCTGCTATAGTCTAGTGTTCACCCCATTGTGCCATTATCGTTATTTTTAGGTTTTACTCTACTTCCTTCCACTTTGTTGGGTAGGACTCGTTGGTTTTGGGTGTTGGCCCACGATGAGTAGTTTGGCCTTAGTGTCGTTAAGCAGTTTTCCTTCATTATCGATTTTAGTATAGTGTGTTTTGGAGGGTTTTACCCTTTAGATTTGTCTCTGTCGCTCGTGGTGTTGGCCACCGACTTGTTAGATACGTCTTCCAGTCTGTGTGATTGATTGATGGTTCTAATGAGATAGGGTGTTATTCTTTTTATGGCAGTGGATTGGTTTATTTCAGAATCTTATGTGCTTAATGCTTGAAAAATCAGGGTTTTGACCTTTTGTTTTATGTGGGCTTTGTGGTAGAAAAATCTGGGTTTTAAACCTCCTTCACTGCTTTTTTGTTCTTAATGGTTGTAATATTTGGTAACTTAGACCTTTTTCATTGTATACACACATTGTTGTGTTTGTCTTGAGGCTGAGTTGTCATGTTAGTGCTCAAGTGGTTGTTGTGTTGCCTCAGGTTGTTGAGGTGTTCATCGATGATCCTATTAGAGTGGATTGCTCTTTCATTGTATATCATCCCTGCTCTTCATTTCAAAGAGTGGGTTTTATATATTGCTTGGCTTATATAAAAAAACAATGAAAGGCTCATATGTGAAGCTCACATGTAAGGCTCACATGCTGACTGGACAAAATAGTGGGACTCAAGACTCAGAATAGTGGGTGTTTTATAATGAGAGGATCACATGTGAGGCTTGTATTGTTAGTGGATGCTAAGTGATTAATTAATTGATATTTTTATTTTTTATTTAATTATTTAGGGAAAATATCATATTGGTACCCTTAACTATATGTTTTTAACACATTGGTACCCTTAACTAATTTAATCACTAAAAAGGTACCTTAAGTTTCCAATCAATAACACGTTAGTGTTTTCCGTCCATTTTTGGACGGAAAATGGTCATGTGCAATGCACATGACATTAAACTTTCAAAAATGACAAAAATACCCCCTCTAAGTTCAAACCATAATTATTCGTTTACCTTATTTCTCCTACGCAACCTTCATCTCCCCCATTTTATTTCATACATACGCCTCCTTCACCTCCCTCGCCGTGAAAGTTAAGGGTCATTTTTTGAAAGTTTAAGGTCATGTGCATTGCACATGACCATTTTCCATCCAAAAATGGACATAAAACACTAACGTGTTACTGATTGGGAACTTAAGGTACCTTTTTAATGATTAAATTAGTTAAGGGTACCAATGTGTTAAAAACGTATAGATAAGGGCACCAATCTGATATTTTCCCAATTCTTTATCAGAAACAATTTGAATCATATAAATTTTAAATAAATTTGAAAAAAATAAACAACGATAATAAAAAAAATCAAGTAAATAAAAATTGATAATTTTATTTATTCCCAAATAGGAGCATCAAATACAAAAGACTAATCGTCGGCATTGAAACCAGCTCCATATAGACCCCATAAGTGCTCAATAAGATCATGTTGTAGTTGCATGTGGGTCTGATGACTTGTGACACTATGTTGAGCATCCACTCGTTTTTGGTATTGCAATGGCCCTCCTTGGTGCCATCGTTATGGTGGTGTCCAATTCGGCCTTTTTGGAGGTTGCTCGCACAACAACTCGTCATCTCCAAATTCGTACCGGTCACGTTCATCCTCTACAATCATGTTGTGTAGAATGATGCAAGTGTGCATGATATCATCCAAAGTATGTTTGCTCGAAGTACGAGCGGGACGGGAAATGATGTGCCACCTTGCTTGAAGTACTCCAAAATCCCTTTCAATATCTTTCTCAGCATCTTCTTGACATTTAGCAAACAACTTCTCTTTGGGCGAGTAGGGATGCCGAATAGTCTTCACGAACCGTCCCCATGATGGGTAAATGTCGACCACCAAGTAATAAGGTCGGTCCTACCGATGCCTGTTGATATGGTACTCCACTCTAAGCTCACGGTAGTAATAAGCATCTTGGAATATGTGGCTGTTGTTGAGGACGTTGATGTCGTTGTTCGAGCCAGCCATCCCGAAAAACGCATGCCAAATCCATAAATCACGGACGCTACAACTTCAAGCATAACCGTTTTGTCCCCGTGGTGACTTCCCCGTCCATTGGCTCTCCGCTCTGCGGTTGGGAAATTCTTCCACTCCCAATGCATGCAGTCAAGACTCCCAGCCATTCCGGGGAACCCTCGGTTGTACCCTTCTCGGAGTAAACGCTCCATGTCAGCCGGTGTTGGTGTACGCTGGTACTCAGCTCCGAATACCTCAATGAAGGCCTTGCAAAACTTACTTAAACATTCAAGTATGGTGCTTACCCCAATGTGCAGAGTTCCGTCCAATGAATCGACCGAGCACCCATACGCAAGCATCTGTATCGCGGCGGTGCACTTATGTTCCGTTGATAAGCCCCAAGCGTGAGGCCGCGTCATACTTCTGAACGAAGTAATTGTCGTGTTCCTTGATCTTGTCCATAAACCGTTGAAAAAGTGGTTAACACATACGGAACCGACGCCTAAACATATATGGGCCATATATTGGTTGATCGAAAAAATAGTACCTCATTAATTGGTCGTGGGCTTCAACACGACCTCTGTCAATCTGTCGTCCCATTGGTTCCCCACGGGCGACCCTCTCCCTTAAAGCGTTGATCCTTGACATTGCTCTCTTTATGCCCCTCTCAATCCTTCGTCGGACTCGTTCCTCAAATATACGCATTTGGGCTGCCAAGTCCTCATATGTCGGCATTTGGGATGCCAACTCCTCATATGTCGGACCCTCATTGTCGGACATTTTCTATCGAAAAATAGAACTGAAATTTGTAGAGAATTTGTAGGATGGTTTGTGGTTTGAGAAAGGAGTTGGGGGCTATTTATAGGGGTAAAATGTAGGAATTTTGAATATAAAAAAATAGAGTCGTTAGCCAACGGTCGTGGACACATGGCAGCACCGGAGAGGCTGGCGGCCGGACGCGGGCTTCGGCCCGTCCCGCGATTGTAGGACGTGGGACGCGGGCCTCGGCCCGGCCCGTGTTTTTGCGGGACGCGTAAAAGCCGTCCCACAACAGGACGGCCCGCGTCCTGCGGCCCGCAAAAACGCAAGCTGGGCCTTAGTGCCGACCCACTGTACATGCTCCTAGACCATGCAAGTTTTATCGGTGACAAGACCGACCATTTGTATTTGGTGGCCGTAGACCAAAATATAAGATTAGGCATTTAAATAAATTAAAATGAGACAATATTTCAGATGATACCTCATAAACCAATAGAATGAAGAGCATCAAGATTATTTCTTTACTTTCTACCCCATCTTACATTATGAAACAATATCTATCTATAATATAATCAAAAAAATGTAAAATTTATCACAACAATTACAAAATAATAACCATTATGCATATATCAAAACAAGATCCAATTTTCAGCCACGGATAGCCATCAAACATTACAACAATATAACCTCTTGATTTCACAAGCCTTCTTTTCAAAACAGAATACAGAATGAACTCTGTTTAGAATCACACATTGTATATTATTAGTCGTTCACCACCTGATTTTTTTTCTTTATGAGGCATAACTTAGAATTTAAAATCCAATCTTCAAAGGTAAATGACTGATGCACACAAAAAATTCAACTCCCAATAAAAGGATATAATGAACTTTTTTCATTATATGTCCTCGATGAAAGCGATAAAGAGTTGATGTATTTTCAGGTAAGCGTAAGTACATTATATTTTCGTTCTTATTATTGTATTTATTTAGGTTTCGAATATGATTACTAATGTGTTGTCTTTTTTCAGATTTTGTACAAGTTCACCGTCGGGGACTACCATCACAATTTGCTGGATTTTATCATGGAAACGGCCTCCAGTCATTTCCGAGATTGGAAGCAAGACATTAGGGTCTAGATTGAGAATGGGAGCGGACGCACAAAACCACCGAGAACCCAGATCCTAAGGTACCCACGTCGTTAGAGTTCACTAATTGTGAGGACTAGTTATTATGGCTTCGTGGGCGCTTCAAATCTAAAGAATTCAAAGTAAGAAATCTCTTATGCATCAATTAAGATTGTTTGCTTTGTTTTTTTTTCTCAATTTTATTCTTGCAATTAACTCAATTTCTTATATTATAGAAATTGAGTGATGCTGGGAGAGCATCTCGAGAATATAACAAGATCTCTCACCAAGGGGTAGTATGCTACTCGCGGAACAGGCCAAACGTTGCCTTGAGAAATCCTCCCTACTTTCACGTTGTGACGCCTACATCGAGGTGTACCAAAAGGAAAATGACCGCAACGAGCACAACGTGTTACAAGTGGTATACATTGTTTTCATTAAGTTTTATTGCCTTTTGTAGTTATGTGAATACCATTGTGGGTTTATTCTATCATGTTTTGTCGAGTCTCGATAAAATTTCATGTTATGTATCTCAGGTATATGCCAAATCAGTTGTGGAGGCGGTCTAGGAGAGGTTATCGGAGTCACAGGTGAGGGAGTGCGAGGATTCATCCCCTACTATCCCCAAGACAGTGACTCTGGAGGAAAAGTTCCCCCTCATCCAGATGATATCGGGTAAACAATAGAAAGACATATTGCAATGCGGACTCGGGAAGGCGGTGAATCTCCTAACGCAACGGGAGGTGGGAGGCGGTGGCTACTCCAGGGTAAAAAATATTATCCGTTGGGTAAAGGATAGGATCCGTTGGGTAAAAAATAGTGTCTATTCTTTACCACCGGATACAAACTATGGGTGAGGTTCAGAACTTTAGCCACAGATTGTATCTGTGGCTAAGGTTTTTCACCTTACCAACAAATATTATTCGTGGCTAAGGCTTTTAACTTTACCAATAGATATAATCTGTGGCTAAGGTTTTTCACTTTACCAACGATTTGATCCGTGGCTAAGGTAAAATACTTTACCAGCGGATTGGATCTGTGGCTAAGGTTCAATACTTTATAACCAACCGATTGGATATGTGGCTAAAGTTATCACCCTACCGACGGATGAAGCCATCCGTTTCTCAAATTCTTCACCGACGAATCTTGGCCAACTGATAGATCCATCAGCCAAGATCTCTACCGACGGATATGCTTACCTAGGCAACGGATCCAATCCGTCTGCCAACTACATATTACCAATAGTGAACAACTCCATCAACACCCTTGCACATGTGGTTAGACCGATTGTCCCTCCACCTCATGCCATATCGATCTATTCAGGAGCAAGACAAACAACACCAGTAGAGACCATGTGAACAAGAAACACCCCAATGAACTAAAAAATGGAGCAATCATATTGAATAAGCACCCAAAAAATCTACAACGACAACAAAAAGCTCAACCCTAACCGCTGCTTGGTATCTAATGTTTTTCTTTTTGTTTTCTAAGTTTAATTTGTAATCGATACCACAACTATACTCATATATTAGCTTATAATATAATATATTATTTTCTTAATAATTAATAATTCTTCATCTAAGTTTTTAGTAATATCAACCCAATTCTTCTAGAAATGATGTTAAAAGATGCTTTCTGTTGTAAAACTCGTATTTATAATATCAATTTTGGATGGAACCAACGCCAAGACACCAATAGATCAGAGTAATACAAAATTTGGTGTCTACGAGTTGGTTACCGAGCAAACAAGAAAGGACACTTGAATATTGGAGAGTAGAGAAAACTTTTATTTCTTGAGCGCTTCTTACAAGATGGTATTGAGTTGTGTTGTTGTAGTGTTGTTGTGTCTATTACAAGGGGTTGACACCTCTATTTATAGGAATCAAGAACACATGAGAAAATGTCACATATACTACTAACATGCAAGTAGTGTGGCATGTGAATTGTGGTGCCTACATGTGGCATACACATGCCACTTCTATAACACTCCCTCTTGGAAACCACAATACGCTCCAAGTTCATGTTGCCTAGTTTAAAACCTCCTCAAAAAAACCCGGTGAGACAAAACCTATAAGGAAAAGAGTGCAACGCACAAGGTGTACCCGAAATTGTGCTTGATGTTGCCTCATTAAAACCTTTCTAAGAAAACCCTGTGGGAAAAAAGGATAAGGAAAAAAGAGTGCAATGCACAAAAACTTTTCTCCCCCTAACTTCAGGAAGGCTACTTTGGTTGCTTGTTAATGCGTCGTATGCCGATCTTGTGTACTAGCTTCTCAAAGGTAGAAGTCGGAAAGGCTTTAGTAAATAAATCTACAAGGTTCTCGCATGAGTGAATCTGTTTGACATTTATCACATTACTCTTTTGGAGCTCGTGAATGTAAAAGAACTTCAGAGATATGTGCTTGATCCTATCTCCCTTGATATAGCCTCCTTTTACTTAAGCAATACAAACTGTGTTGTCTTCATATAAAATGGAAGGAGAGCTTGGCGGAGGAATGCCAATTGAGCATAACACATTCTTGATAATGGATCGCAAGAATACACATTCTCGGGTAGCTTCATGTAGCGCCATAATTTACGAGTGGTTCGAGGATGTCGCAACCGAAGTCTACTTCGTAGAGCGCCAAGAAATTGTTTTTTCACTATAGGTGAAAACATATTATGTCTGGGATCGAGCTTTGTGAGGATCTGATAAATACCCTACATCTGCATATCCAACCAGGCCAACGCTCCCTCTGGACTTAGAACATAATAACCCCAAATCTCTATTTCCGCTCTCAGATAACGAAATATATGTTTAATACCATTCTAATGTCGTCTGGTGGGTTCTGAACTGAACCTGACAAGTACATTTACTGCGAACGCTATATCAGGTCGTGTACATTGTGTCAAATATAACAAACACCCAATAGCATTTATATATGATACTTCATGACTAAGTATCTCTTCTTCTGCTTCTTTGGGACGGAATGGATCCTTCTTGGGATCTAAAGATCGGACGACCATTGGAAAACTGAGTGGATGATAATTATCCATGCTACAATGCTTCAAGAGCTTTTCAACATATGCAAATTGATGGATCAAAATTCCATCAGACAAGTGCTCGAGCTGCAGGCCAAGACAATGTCTAGTTTAACCCAAATCTTTCATTTCGAATTCCCTTTTCAGGTACTCAGCAGCTTTGAGGATCTCTTCACAAGTCCCAATCATATTTATGTCATCAACATATACTGCTATAATAAAAAACCCGAAGATTATTTTCTTGATGAGCACACATGGAGATATGACATCATTCTTATAGAATTCTTTGGTAAGGTACTCGCTAAGGCGATGGTACCACATCCTATCAGATTTCTTTAGTCCATACAGAGACTTCTGTAAGTTTATAGAACACAAATATCTGGGGATATCTATCATTACTTCAGGCAATCTCAACCCAACAGGGAGTTTCATATAGATATCAGTGTCCAAAGTACCATATAGGTAAGCAGTGACAACGTCCATCATGCACATATCAAGTCCTTCAAAAACTAATAGGCTGATTAAGTATCTGAAAGTGGTCATATCCATCACAAGGGAATGTCTCATCAAAATCGACTCCTGGTCGTTAAGAGAATCCTTGGTCCACAAGCCTATACTTATATCGGGCGAGCTCATTTTTGTCATTTCGTTTCCGGGTAAATACACACTTGTAACCAACAGGTTTGACATCTTTTGGTGTCTTGGGAATGGGCCCAAAGACTTGGCGTTTTGCCAATTAAGTCAATTATGCTTGAATTGCTTCTTCCCAGATAGGCCAATCATCTCTGTGGCGGTATTCGTCAATTCTTCAAGGCTCAAAATCAAACTCATTGATTATCTGGCACTTCTAGACCGATCGGTTCTTCTGGAACTGCCTCTGGTAGTTCTTCTAGAACCAGCTATGGTAGTTCTTCTAGAACTACTTCTGGTAATGAGGCTTTCTCATCCCCTCTATTTGTCTGACATTTTGCTTCCGGGGAACAATTTCTTTTGATCCAACTGGTCTCCCACGCTTCAGGCGTGTATTAGAGGAATCGATAGCTGTCTTTGTGGTATCACCAGTGATCTTAATCTTAGTTGGTACATTGATAGCATCTATATAAGACCTCGTCATCTTTTATGTGTCTGTAAATGCATCAGGCATTTGATTTGCAATATTTTGTAAATGAAGTATCTTATGGACTTCCGTCTCACACTGTGGCGTGCATAAGTCAAGATGAGACAGAGAACTTACTTCCCAAGCAATCCCAGGCCTAACTTCAGGAGGCTTATAAGAGAGTTCATGTCTTACTTCAGGAGGTTTATTTTTCTCACCCAGCGGTGGAAACGATGTCTCATCAAAATGACAGTTTGCAAACCTTGCAGTAAATATGTCACCCGTCAAGGGTTCAAGATACCTAATTATCGATGGTAAATCGAAACCAAGATAAACACCCAATCTCCATTAGGGTCCAATATTTGTGCGTTTAAGAGGTGCAATCGGTACTTACACGGCGCAACCAAAGGTTCGCAAATGGGATATATCAGGTTCATGACCACACGCAGGTTGCACAGGAGAATATCGGTGATATGCACTAGGCCTCAACTGAATGAAAGATGCAGCATGTAATACAACATGTCCCCATCAAACGTCCTCAACTGAATTAGTAATGTACGTGCAATTACATGTATACGTTTAACAAACAATTCTACTAAACCATTCGGGGTATGGACACGTGCAACGAGGTGTTCAACATAAATCCCTAAAGACATGCAATAATCATCAAACGTCCTCGACGTGAATTCACCAGCATTATCAAGACAAATATATTTAATGGGATGATTAGGGAAGTGTGACCTCAACTTAATGATTTGTGCCAATAATTTAGTGAATGCAACATTTCGCGTTGACAACAGACATACATGAGACCATCTGTTGGATGTGTCTATCAACACCATGAAATAACTGAATGGTCTGATAGCTGGATGAATGGGTCCACAAATATCTCCCTGAATCCTCTACAAGAAATATGGAGATTCAATATTAACCTTGGTTAGCGATGTTCGGACCACTAATTTCTCTTGTGAACAAGTTGTACATGATATTGTAGGACATTAGGATCTTTTGGCCCTTTAATAAATGTCCACATGAGTTCTCAACAATCCTACGCATCATCGTCGATCCTGGATGACCAAGACGATTGTGCCAAAGCATAGAAGCATTTGGATTAATGAACTTCTGGTTGATTGTAGCGTAGGTCTCAATAGCTCTTATGGTTGTATAATACAAACCAGGTGATAGAGCCTGTAATTTTTCTAGTACATGTTTTTCACCATATTTATCACTTTTGGTGACACAGAGAAACTTTGTCTCATTTTCATTTCAGGTCTCGACATAATATCCGTTGTCACGAATATCTTTAAAGCTAAGTAGATTTCTTCTGGATCTACTTGCATATAAAGCATTATAGGTACTCAATTTCGTTCCATTTTCTAATATCAAGGTAGCTCTTCTGGAGCCCTCTATCAAATTTCCAGTACCCACAATTGTGCTAACATTCGCTTCAACCAAGGTTAGATAAGAAAAATATTTCTTGCTTGTCAAGATTGTGTGCGTCGTCGTGCAATCAACAATACACAAATCGCCATCATTTCTACAAGCACGTAAGGGATCCATATCCTTCCACAGAAAAGTATTACATTAGTTTGTAAACTTTGGAAAAGGATTATCAGAATACATCATACATATCAAATTAGCCAAAAAATGCGGAATACTAGAAAAACACAAGTTCAATCTATATTTTAATCATGGCCCACAATTTCGTCATCATCTTTAAAGAAGTCAGATACTGTAAGCTTGACCAGAGCATCTTCAGGGCTCACATGATTTGCAAGCTTGATCGGAGCATCTTCAGGGCTCACATGATTTGCAAGCTTGATCGGAGCATCTTCAGGGCTCACATGATCAATAAAATTTGTCTCAACGACCTTTTCCTTTCCTCTGATCGATTCTTGGTACAATTTTGCCAAGTAGTTTGGTACGTGACAAACACATGACCAATGATCAATTCTACCACATCGGTAACATTTAGTTTCAGCATTTCTGGGAGTATGGTTATGTGGACCTTTTCTTTTTCTCATATTGGTTCCACTTCTAGGGATACACCTTGTTATCTCTTCCATAAGGTTGGAAATTTTTATACTCATAACCATGACTAAGACCACGACCTCGACCACGAAACGGTCCTCGATCTTGCTTGGGTTCAGAGCTGTCATCATATCTTGTCACATTCGCTTCTGGGAATGAAGTACTGCCTATAGGGCGAGTTTGATGGGTTTTCATTAAGAATTCATTGGTTTGCTCAGTAACAAGCAAACATGCAATAAGCTCTGTAAATTTCTAAAACTTTCTTTCTTGATATTGCTACTACGGGAGCATATTCGACGGGTGGAATGTGGAGAATGTTTCTCAACCATGGATTCGTTAGTTATCTTTTCACCACAACTGCGAAGCTTGGAAACAATTTTAAACATGCTCGAATTGTACTCATTTACAGACTTAAAGTCTTGTAACCTGAGATTAGACCAGTCATATAAGCTCGAGGTAGAGCTATTGCTTTCATATGCTCAAGCCTCTCTTTGAGCTTAACCCATAAATCAAGGGGGTCTTCGTTAGCCAAATATTCAACTCGTAGGTCTTTATGCATATGATGGTGGATTAAAATTGTGGCCAAGGCTTTGTTTTTAACAGATTCGTTGTTCTCTTCTTTTATAGTGTCTCCAAGATTCTGAGATCTTAAATGGAGAGTTGTGTCCAGCGCCTATTCATAATAATTTTTACCATCCAGTTTGAGGGGTGCATAATTTAATTTTGTCAAGTTTTCCATCATGGACGGTAGAACAAGTCGTGCTGATAACGTGTTGTAAAACTCGTTTTTATAATATCGAGTTTGGATGGAACCAACGCCAAGACACCAATACCTCAGAGTAATACAAAAGTTAGTGTCTACGGGTTGGTTACCGAGCAAACAAGAAAGAACGCTTGAATATTGGGGAGTAGAGAAAACTTTTATTTGTTCAGAGCTTCTTATAAGATGCTATTGAGTTGTGTTGTTGTGTCTATTACAAGGGGTTGACACCTCTATTTGTAAGAACCAAGAACACATGAGCAAATGCCACATATACTACTAACATACAAATAGTGGTGACATGTGAATTGTGGTGGCCACATGTGACATACACACGCCACTTCTACAATACTTTCTTCATGAATAAGGTTGAGCAATATTTAGTTTTGAGGAACAAAATATCTTCACGACCAAACAATCCCTTATCCTAAAGTAAGGGATTTTTTTAATATAAAATGGTGATCAATCCCAATCACACTTAGAAAATTACACAAAAAAGAAACCATATTCTTCTTAATATAATTTAAAATATATTATTTTACTGAACCAGTATAAACACGATACCTAATATATAATTAAATTATTATTTAATTCCTAATATAATTGAACATTCTACTTATCAATTTTCTATTTTAAAAATGATATAACTTTATAAAATATATATTATACGAGATAAATTAAACATGGTATTTTTGAAATATATCTAAAAAATCATTTTTGTCTATTGGAATTTTTACACATTTATATTATAATGTTAAGTTTGCTGCAAAATATTTGGTGGGATGAAAACAATAGATATATGTGTGATGTTTTGTAGTTTTGCAGTACAATCGGAGAGACGAAATCAAATAGAAACCACCTCTTAACGTAAAAACCCTATGAACTAATCCAAGCCATCCAATTTAAGAATGAATGGATTAGATGCAATTGAGTTGTTGACTTGTTGACTGAAAAACATCATTTTTTTGTAAGTTGTATGAGATTTTTAGTAAAACTATCATATTTTTTTTTTACCAATTCACAAATTTAATTTTTTTCCGCGTCGTTTGAACTCCGATTGACTTCAAACTTGTGCCAATATTTTTTTTTTCAAGGGCTTTCTATCAAGATCAATCATGAATATATTTTGAAGCACGAAAAAAATGGGGCTTGTTTAATTTTTTTTATATCTATGTAATTTTTATCAACACTTTACACTGGTTTTATCAACACTGGACACTAGATTTATCACCTCATTTTTCAAAATTAAACATGATTTAATTTTTTTTCCGCTTCGTTTGAACTCTGATTGGCTTCAAACTTGCGTCAATATATTTGTTTTTTCGAGGGCTTTCTATCAAGATCAGTGGTGAATATGTTTTAAAGCAATAAAAAATAAATTATTTCGGGGATGATTCAAAAAAAAAATTATATCTGGGTAATTTTTATCAACATTTTACACTGCTTTTATCAACACTTTACGCTGGTTTTATCAGCACTGAACACTAGTTTTATCTCCTAGTTTTCCAAAACCGAACACGATTTTTATCACCTCATCACATTTTTTTATAAGCACTAAGCACTAGTTTTATCAACACTAAACACTATGTTTATCACTAAATTATATGTGTTTTATCACCCCCATCACATGTTTTTTTATCAACACTAAACTCTAGTTTATCACACTTATTATCAAAATTGAACACGTTTTTTATCACCTCATTAATTGTTTTTTAGCACCTCAGTACATGTTTTTTTATCAACATTTAGCACTAGTTTGATAGCCCGATATAAAACATTTATTAGTGAAGATTTATCAACGCTCAACATTATTTTTATCACCCCGATATAACTTTTTATTTTCGTGCTTCAAAATATATTCATGACTGATCTTGATTTAAAGCCCTTGAAAAAATAAAAATATTGGTACAAGTTTGAAGCTAATTGGAGTTGAAACGAAGCGGGAATGATTAAATTAGTGAATTGGTGAAGGAAAAATGTACACTTATCCACATGACACCATGCAATTACAATTACGTTCTTGCTTGTGTGAGAAATGATGAAAATGACGTCAATTTTGGGTGGGATTGGGTGATGATGTATCATTATGGTGAATGTTGGATCTTAGGAGTGTATGATTAGGATTGGTTCACTCGGATAAGAGGGTTTTCTATTAGATTTGTCCTCCAATGAAAAATATCCTTGGAAAAATCTAATTAATTGTGAATTTGCCTAAAAGATTAATGAAGATTAAGAATCTTTGTGAACGAAATAGTTTGAAAAACCCCTAGGGGCTGCTCTGCGCAGCCTCCTCCCCATTCCCCCTTCTTCTCCACCATTGAAGCCTCTACCTTAAATTACTCAAAAGCTCTCCACAAAACCTCGTTGAGGTTACTCTCCTAACCTTTCTAAGGTTCCACCGCCGCCGACGCCGCTCCACCGTCAGCCTCCTCCATGGCAATTCCATGCCTCCACCATCGAAGCCCCAGCTTCAAGGTTCTCCACTACCTCCAAGTGAGATCCTGTCTACCCGACTTAGGATCCGCCGCTGCCGTCATCGCCGTCCATTGCCGCCCACCAGCCGCTCTCTCACCCCGCGTCCTGATTCCCGGACGTCTCGCAACCATCGTGGCCCTCCTGCCACTCTCCGGGTTACGGGCTCCATGCGCCGTGACACCTATCGCCGGCATGGGTCCCTTCCCCCGACGGATCTGGGATCCGGGAGGAAGGACGATAAGACGGGGTCTGCCTCCACGACACCCGAAGTCGGGACCCTCGATCTCGAACAAACGGCTGCGGATCGAATCGATGCTCTCGCCTTCTGCACTACTTCGAAAGAGCAGGGCGAATCAAGACGAAGAATTGACGATACCAGATCGCTCCAATGGCATGGGGCCTAGAAGACCTGACATCAAAGTTTTGGTAGTGTGCTCTCTCGATCGTGTGCTAATTTCTTTTCCTGTTTTAGGTCGAATAAGTTATTGGTTATTCACTGTGATAGGTCGATTAATCGTTTGGGACTGTGCTAGGTCGAATAAGCTTAGGACTTTGGTTTATTTTTCCTTGTAACGTATGTTGAAACGACGGTAGGGAGTTGTCTTGAGTTGTTGCCCACGAGTTCATGTGGGCTAAAATTATGGGTCCATGAGCGCCGGGCTAACTACGGTCGGCCCGGACAAATATCTGGAACCCGAGGCGGTCACGCCCCATTCTGTATGATTGTCTTTTGACATTAATGAAATCTCCGGGCACCCGTTTCAAAAAAAAGATTAATGAAGATTAAATAACTTCTATCAATGAAAATAAAGTGAATCCTGAACTAATAAGGAGATTTATTGCCGGTAAAAGTCAATTTTATAAAAAGAAAATAATATTCACTTGAGTCAATTAATTTCAAGTTGATTAAGAAAGTGATTTTGGATGTAGATTGATTCCAGTATCTTGTACAGCTCGAAAAGCCCAGAATCAAAGTTAAACTCAATCTTGTAGATTCTGATTTGTTTAGTATCCATCCAAAACACCAAATTTGCCAGGTTGGAGATTGCTTCGTCCGTAAAAATTTCAGAAATCTTAAAAATTACATAATCGAAACATTTTCATAGGATTGTTGAGAGAGAGAGAGAAAAAAGCACTCAAAATTGTAACCTTGCAATCAATTACAAGTTCAATCCCTTGTGTGATGCGAGAGTTGATTACAAAAAAAAAAATTTATGTATATGGAGAGGGTAGACATGTGGCATGCAAAGGCAATGAGTGGGTCTGAAGTAAATGGGACTTAGAGAATCACATCAGTGGCGAAGATTTCCGCAGATTTTGTAACAGCCTGTCCTCTTCAAGATTCGTATCGATTTATACTTGTCCGACAGTCACTTCCACGTCAGACTCTCTAGACAGCATGACTGCACTTACCTTTTGACTCCAAATTTTCCTTATATTTTGAATTTTCTCGTCTATTTGTCGTAAAAATGTGTGTGTGTTATGGTTGAAACAGAGTATCGAGCCATGTCGGATGAGTTGTTTAGTGGCGGCGGAGCGAATAAGAAGAAGCGGCAAAAAGTCCCCGGAAGAGGACCCGGAGTGGCTCAGCTTGAGAAGATCATGAGGCTTGGCCACGATTGTCACACTACCACACCTTCTGCCTTGACATTTTCTTCTCATTACGCCCCACCATTCCTTCTTGCTCCTCCGCATCCGCCGGTGATGGCTTTCGGCCCACCGCCCCATCCAATGCCACGTGCATTTTTCTCTACTAATGAGCAAATTTTGGTCCATCCTCAATACTCACCACCATCACAACCTCTTACTCCAATGGTAAGGAATAAAGTTTTTTTAAGCAATTAATTTGCATATGCCGAAAAAATGTATGATGAAATCTTAATGATTTCGATTTGATATAAATGGGTCTTTTTAAAATAAATAATCGGATGATGAAAATTCTACCATCTGTTTTAGATAAGAAATATTACAGTGGAGAAATTAATCTTGAAAACTATCCATCAACGATCCGGGATGGAGACAGAGTCGGGCATCCGGAATACAAAACTTGGCAATGTTGCTTTGAGATATGAAATTACTAATTATATTTTTAAACAGTTGGCATATTTGGAGATGAATCCTCAACTTAGGAAGGTTGTACAATCAAGCCCTTCATCAAATAGTGTAATTACTGTTGAGCCCCCTTCAAACCAAAGATTTAACCAGAGAACCAACTCCGATTTACAATTACAGCCACAGCAAGGACCGATTGTATGCAACCATGAACATCCAAATCCATTCTCCGACCACACAACTACAAACACGTGTCTCCAAAAAATGAACCCCAGGTCCGACCATTTATGATTTCAAGTATCTTATCATTTGCATGCATGACGTTGATATTTGAATCCTTTGTTCAGAGAGACGAACACGAGCATGGTGAAGTGGGGTGTGTCGGAATGTGGGAGCAGTTTCCAAGTAAGATGGAGGATATTAATTATTGTCCCTCAAGTTTAATGAATGCTAATTATTGTTGGGTTGTGTTAATTTTGCAAATGAAGGGAAGCATGAGCCATGAGTCACGTCCGAGGGGCAGGCATGTGGTGCCGTTTTATAATTTCATCCAACCAAAGGAATATTTGAAAGAAATTGATGATGTTGAAGATGGTGGTATGGATCTGGATTTGGATCTCAAGTTGTGATTGCATGCATATATATATATATTAAGATTGTGGTATATAGTCAGTCAGTCTTAAGGGTTTTATTATTTAAGTGCTGCATGGTAATGGTTGAATACATGCATATGTGGTATGTTAATTTGGAGGAAGAGCTCCGCTGATCTTAGTATTATTTGACTTGTAAAATAAACTAATCAGTCTATTCGTTCAACTGGTCCAATTAAAATATATATGGTCCAAACTATGAATTATGGTTTGGTTCAGGAATTCAAAAACAGGAAATGAATTGTTCAACTTGAGTGCAGTGAGCTCAATACACATACAAATCAACCTACACAAGGTCTAATGTTTTTAAATAATTTTTCATCTAAATGTCATAGATATGTCCTACTCCTATTAATCAATGCTTTTGTAAAAAAAATTGATTTATTTATTAAGAACCTGTTACATATATATTTCTTGCAACAATTCTTTTTATTATATATATACTTCTCTGCTTGCTTTAAATTGAAATAAAAATGATAATAAATTAGAACAAAACCGTGTTTTGGGTCGGATGTTTCACACCATAACCCATCCCAAAGAACGGATGACAAACCATCCAGAAAGTTCAAGACGACAGATGGTTCACAGTTTAACATTTTGCCTACATAGGGTGTACTGTTCTAACTTAAAAAGTTCATATTCAAATCAGATCAATTGGTTCATGCCCACCCCTGTTAGGTAGATAGTGTACAAGTATTGCTTGGAAGTATGGATTCGTCTATCAAGAATCGAGTATTTTAACTATTTAACTACGGATGCAATTATAAGGGATCTGTTAAAACATATATATTATCCTAAATCGTAGACATCACAATTAATCACAGAAAAATATGTCGAGAGGGTTCTTCAGAATACCTGGTTGTAGATGCACTTGTGGATAAAACCGTCTTCTTCTTCTATGATCTTGGTTGAGCATAACGAACTTGTATCTAGAACGTACTCGAATTGCCTACGTACTCCTCATTAGCATGTGAGAGACCAAAGTTCACGTAGTTCGCTCAGTTTCTCTCTCCTCCCTATACACTCTTTTAAGTGTTTGTGAATTGTATGCGTATGATGGAGTAAGTCACATGTATTTATAGGTGGAAAGAGGACCAAAATTCCTTATTACGGTTTTATTAGGATTCAATATCCATCGCCCATCAAAATATAGATGGAATAAGGAGAGACTTTTTTACCAATCAATTGGTAATTACTATTTAAATAGAACAACATGTTTCTTAAAAGTGATGAATTCTTGACCGCATAATATGGAAGATACTATTTATATTTAATACCTCAAAAAATATATTCTAACAGGATCCTCTAAAACATAAAATACTTGACTTACAAATATACGAATTAACAACATTGGGCAATTTTATTTTATCATTTACCTATAAGTTAAGAGGTAAACAAACAAAATAAATCTAGTTCTCTTTCTTCTGCTTCGTGTCCTACTCATTGTCTCAACTCATGGATTAGGCATCTCCGGAGATAACTCGCGACGTTTGTAACGATGGTTCTCCTTTTCCTCTTCGTGGTCTTCCTTCCAACTGCAGTGGCAACAGACTAGTACACGATCGGCAACAACTCGTCGACTCCGCGACTCTCGCCAGGGATTGAAAAAACTCTGATGGTTTTACCTATTCTCTGGGAATTGGGTGGTTGGGGTCCCATATTTATGGAGAGGATTTGAGGGATCGGTGGCTGATCGCGACCTGGCCAGACGAGGCCCTAACGAAATCAATACTATATGGCGTTGTTGATCTATGGATTATGGTAGCGATTTCCTCCGGAGAGGATTCGATCTTTAATGATAAGGCGAGGTCTTCTCCGCAACTTCCCTAAATCGAATGAGGCACCTATGGGGAAGCGGGAAGTCGGAGATGAGGCCTATCCCGCCCCCGATACGGTCAACTAGTATTAGCCTCTCTCTTTCGCCAACCCACAGGTTGTTCCTTGGACAACTAGTGCATCATCCTCAACACCCCCGTATGAGACTAACATGCATTCAGATAATCTAGCAAGATTTGAGTCGAGAAATGGGTGGTTGTGTTTGGATTTCCTTTTCTATTTATGCACTCGTTCTATCTGTAATCAAGCAAGGATAAGTCGACGTTTTGTTATCAGACAAAGCGATGGATTCACCCAGACAATAAATTGGCTGGTTTATTGTATATTGTCTTATTTAAGTTTGTTTTTGGGAAAGTAATAATAGTGTTTTTTAAGGAAAGTAGTATGTTCTTTCTTGTTTTGTTTAAAAAAGGCTATAGAAAAACAAAGTTTTACCTTTAATTAACATAAAAATAATTTTTTTTGAAACGATTATCATAAAAATAATTAAATTTAAGAGCCAAACAATATACATTTGGGAGGGTATAGCCCAACCAGCGGCCGGGATCTTCCAGACAGCTTTCCACCTCCAACTGGGTTGGCTAGAAGCACGGCGGAGGAAGGCGCAGGCCCAGGTTAGCCCACGAAACACTCAATCTCGGGGAGCGGAGGTATGGGAACGGCCTAGCAGGGGATCCTGGGCAATTAATACCGATGGGGCTCTGTTCGCAGCAGCAGACAAAGTGGGAACAGGCTGGATATGTAGAGATGACGGGGGGCACCTTAGGGGTGCTCGGTCTACCTCATTCCACTGGGCCCAAAACCCGGGGCTGGTGGAAGCGTACGCGATACGGGAGGCGCTGTTGTGGCTTCATCAATACCCGTCCCAGAGGGCGGTGGTTCGAAGTGATTGTAAGGTCATAGTGGATATGATCAACAGAGGTGGGGGGAAGCTGTCACCTCTCGGGACGATCGTTACAGATTGTTTTTCCCTTTTATCTAAACTCGAGTGCGTGCAGCTCGAATTTGTGAAGCGGACAGCGAACAAAGCAGCTCACTGGCTTGCCAGGGCAGCTTGTTCTACGCCTGTCTGGAATTGGCAAGGGGGTCATGTCCCCGAACCTCTTCAAAATATCATTATTGCCGAAAATTAATACAATATCGTTTATCTCAAAAAAAAATCACTATATACGTTAATATCTCAAAATTAATTCTTTTTTATCCATTAAATTAATATATAGTTTACAAAAAATTAATTTACTTTAATTTAAGGGAAACCCTAAAAACATGTTTTCGAACAACTTTTATTAATATTAAAAAAATATTAAAAACATGCTTATACATTTCGTTTATTATTAGAAAGTGGCGACTTACGTTATTTTTACATTATTTTGGATGGAAAACGAATATGTGCTTAACACAGTCTTTATATTTATCATAAATACCGAAATTGTCTATGTTCCTCCAGTTTAAATATTAGATATGATTGTACTTCAATTTTTTCTCCAGATTTCATTTAGATATAATGACACTCGGGATAATGATCATCAATGTGATCCGTGAGAAGTTGCACAAACTAATAAGCATACAATTACGTTCTAAAAATCAACAAGAATGGAAAAGAATTGGTGTTTTGAAAGAAAAAAAAAACTATTTTTCGTTGTAAGGATCAAAATTGAGGGATAATATTGTAGCATTCTCTCTAAAAAAAAGGCTTTGCCTTAACTCTAACCCAATGCATCCCTCTTATTTCCCCCACCGGTGACGAGCGTTGCTCTGGCCTCGGTAATTGTCGACGGAGGTCCTTCCCTTACCCCCCCTCTTCTTCTTCCTCCCACTTCCTCTATTTCTTCCTTGTTCCCAACTCTTCCTTCCTTCACGTTTTGGTCGTCAAATGGTGGTGCCTTGTACTCTGGTTGTGCCTTTCCCAGCGGGCGTGTTCCAGACCTGCTCTATTTCGAACAAATCTACTCGTGATGCTCTGTTCTAGATGGATCTTATGTTCTTATGGGTACGGGATTCTAGGGCTCCTATTTGTGGTCTTTTCTTTCTCCTTGTTCGGCCACTCTCTCGTTCAAGCGTGACGACGAGTTTTGGACATATTGGAAGTTTAGAGCTTGGGGAAGCCTTCTCATCGGTATTGGGAGCTATGCTCGGGATCTCGGGTTAGCTCTTGGATGAGCTTGGGATCTCGGGGTGCTCAGAATCCTCTCTTTGTTGCATAGGGAGGATTTTGGCATGGCCCCTTTCAGATCCGGTCTGATCTCATATTGGACAACATTTTGTAGCCTTAGGGAGTTCTAGTGGTCCTTTGTTGTGCTTTGGGTTGGAGCCAGTACTTGTGTGTGGGGTGCCCAATCAGACTGCGTTAGTTGGAAGCTTGGGACCCTTCCGATTGCTCACCGAAAGCGGATATGTGATTTGTTTTTTTTTTATCTTGGGTCATCTGACTTTGCCTTGCGCTCTTAGGTTGCCTTAGTTAATGCCTTTTCTTGTAATTTTCTCCTGTTTACAAGCTTTTCATCTCCAGTCCCAGCCTCTGTGATTGGAGTTTGGGATATCGCTGCTTGTTCGTGAGGAGTGGTGATTGTGGTGGCTGCAGTCTCAAGGAGTTTAGTCCGATTTTGGGTGTTGTCCTCCGGAGTTCACGACTATGCTGTAGATTTTCTCCATGCAGTGATGTTAGTGTTGCCTCTCTCGTGTCATCGGAGGTGTTTAGTTCTAGTTCTGGCCGTGGGACGCGTTTCTTCATTCCCTGGGTGTAGATCGTTGTGGAACTAGTTAGTTTTTTCTAGTAGTTCGTTTGGTTTCCGGGCATTTCGTTGCATATTGGTCGTGGGACGTGCTTCTTCTTCCTCCTGGAGGTTGATCATTGTGGATCTGGTGGCTCGTCCTGGTACTAATACTGGTAATCCATCTCCATTGCTTAAGATTTATGTCCCCACATTATCCCTTTATCGTTATCTGATTGGTATTCATTTTCTTCCTTCCATATTCGTGGATAAGACCCGTCGGTTTATGGTGTTGACCGCAGATGTGTGGTTTGGCTATTGTGCCTTTCAATTGTTTACGATCAGTTTTTATTTTTGGATTAGTGTGTTCAGGTGGGTATTACCACTGAAATTATCTATGTCGCTTGCGGTGTTGACCGCCGACGTGTTAGTGTCTGCCTCCCAGTCTGTGTGATGGGTTGATGGTCTTGATGAGACAGGGGTTTCTATTTTCTTAGACAGTCGGTTGGTTTTATGTTAGTATCACTTGTGCTTCAATGTTAAAAAAAGCTGGGTTAAAAACCTTATCTTTTCATGTGAGCTTCATGGTTGTCAGACCTAGATGTTAGACCTTTTTTATACATATATGTTATGTACTTAATGGTTGTTAAATTTAAGTATTTAGACCTTTTCTATATGGTTTGTACTCGAATTGGGTTGATGAGATTTCTATCATAAGAATGTTCCCTCTTTGTATTTGTTCGATTCTTCTAGGATTCGTCTGTGGTTGTCGAGATTTTATTGTTAGAATACTCATTTTTTGGTATCTATTTATAATTGGTTGCGTCTTTCTTTAAGTTTTGTGATCTACAACTAAGATCATTTATATTCCATTGCTCCTCCTTCCAAACCTCCCGACCCCTCCCAAACCTCCTCGCCCCTCTCCTCTCCGCCCCTCTCTTCCTCTCATCTTGTCGGCCCCCCTGCCCCAAGCTCTTCATCTGCAACCTCCCTTCGATGTTCTCCCGCGAGCATCTAATCGCTTTGTTCTCCACCTTCGGTTCAATCCGCGGAGCCTTTCTCCCTAACAAGCTCAACAAGTCGGGCAAAAGATTTGGCTTTGTGAACTTCCTCAAAGCCGATGATGCCGCTAAAGTTGTCTCGGCCTTGCATCGCTCCACCCTTGGATCCGAACAACTCATCGTACACTTATCTTAATCGTTTGATGTTGGCTTCGTGCCTCCTATCCCTTCGCCCTACCTTGTTGGCGCCCGAAGCTTCAGAGACGTCGTAGCTCCTTCGCCTGTTGTTCATGTTGTAACTCCGGCCTCGGCTTCAAGAACCTCCTGCTCCGGCTCCTCCTGTGATATCTGGAACAGCTCTTTGGGTCTCAGGGTTGTGGGTTTTGTTAGCTCAGGTCACTCCCTTTCTTCCATTTGGTCCGAGCTTACGCCACCTCAGAAGTTCCTCGTCCGCCTTGCTAACTTAGGAAATCACGCCCTCCTTGTTACTTTCTCCGATCCTCAAGCTTTCAGGCTTGCTGAGAGCTCAAGTTGGGCTTGGCTTCGTGTCACGCCCCAAATCCGGTTTTGACCAGACTCGAGACGTGAACTAAAAAGATAAATAAATAATAGTGAAACCAATTTAATTAACCATAATTTCTGAATAAAAGTCTGAAAATCTGAGATCACAATTCAACATCCAAATAAAGTAAGGACAAAGTTTTAATTCGAAACCGGAAGTACGCCTCTAATAAATAAACCAACCCGGACCCTCAATGAGCTCCCGAGCCCTGAGACGTCCTCTAGTCTACTCACCAACGAAACCTGTAAAAATAGTAAAAACAGAGGGGGTGAGCTTACGCTCAGTAGGAAAAAGTAGTAAAGGGAAAAGGACTACCACTTCGTCTTTAAAATTCTCGATTAGTACGATTATCAAAAGACAACGCAATTAGAGATCAACAGGAATTGCAACACTTAATCAAACAACAACACAAATGGAGATCAACGGGGAGACAACTTATTCATTAATAGAAACCAACTAAAGACACACACGAACACCGAAATATAAGATAATCACACCACAAGAACCGATTCACACACAAGCTAAACATATCGTACCGGAACACACATCGGCTTAGATATCTTCCCGGAACACAGAGCATCGGGGTGAAAAGAATACATCATATTGGAATATCCCTCGGTCTAGATGTCTTCTTGGAACACAGAGCATCGGGGTGAAACGAATACATCATACCGGAATATCCCTCGGTTTAGATGTCTTCCCGGAACACAGAGCATCGGGGTGAAACAATATACATCATACCGGAATGTCCCTCGGTCTAGATGTCTTCCCAGAACACAGAGCATCGGGGTGAAACCATATAATAAACATACCGGACCGGCATACACCTTGATCGGATATCTTCTCGGAACACTGAGCATCGGGTTGAAACCACATACATCGCACCGGAATACCCCTCGGTCTAGATGTCTTCCCGGAACACTTAGCATCGGGGCAAGCAACAATACAACAAACCGTGCAATACCAACCATATCAATTCAATATAGCACACCGATCATATCGTATCGTCATAGCTTACCAACATACTTACCGAACACACCACATCGGTCTATCATCCACCCGATCATAACACAAGTCAACAACTCATAATACATTCATCACATTCATCGCATTCATTCAACCAATCATGTTACGAAATAAACATTCATAAAGCATTCGCCATAATTCAAAAGGCATACTATGATTCTTAACTTAACTAAGAGTATAATACGCCATGACATTTAAAGACGAACAACCATAATCAAACACAACCAACACGCAATCCTAAGGCTCGACATGACCATTCTACAGCACGACAATTCCCATAATTGAAAGCGGTTATTCTAGTGAATCACATCCTATATGCAAACTAAGACTATTCCGGTTATTATCATCATATATGCATACTATTAGCATTCTTTAAATTAAAAGCGGAATTTTACTACTCTTCCCTACCTTGAAAGCAATCCAATCCAACAGCGGACGACCTGGCTAGCTTCCTCCTTGTCACTTCACGAGGTCCAAAGTCTCCTCTTCCGTCGAGCTCGGGTCCAAAGTCTTGGATCACAATTAACTACTTGAATCAAGAGTAATTCACAAAAGGTTTAAAGAGGAAAACATTCCCAATTAATCCCAAAAGGACTCGGTTATAGATAATCGTCCCAATTACTCGAAATCCAACGAAATGGGCCCAAAAGGTCCAACTCAGGTCTGTCACGGTTTGGGTCACGGACCCGTGGTCTGCACTGTCACGGTTCTCCTCACAGAGCCGTGACTGGCGCCGTCACGGTCTCCCTCACGGAGCCGTGACGTCCTCCCCCACGGTCCCCGTCACGGATCCGTGACGTCCTCCGTCACGGTCCCCGTCACGGATCCGTGACGTCCTCCGTCACGGTCCCCGTCACGGATCCGTGACGGGTCTGACAATGTTCCGTCTTCTTCTTCCTCCAGCTTCGGTTTTCACGAAAATAACCCTCAAAACCTCTATTGATGACCTCTTAAAGCTCCAAAACAATCCCTAAAACGTCTCTACTTCAAAACCCATAATGGGTTTTCATCAAAACTCAATAAAATTCATCATCTAACTCTCATTTTTCTCCAAAAATCAACATCCAACACCCAAATATCAAAACCCAACCAAGTTCATCATTTTTCCTCAAAACCCATGAACCAAAATCAACAAAAACGAAAAAGGGTTGGCGATTTACCTTGAGAATGGAGAATAGGTGAAGAAACAAGTGAATTTGGGAAGATTTGGGTAGAAAATAGGTTCAAGGCACCCTTTTTCCTCCTTTCTTCTTCTTCAAGCTTCCAAAGCTCCCTTTCTTCTTCCTCTCTCTCTAAAATTCGGCCAGCACTAAATTTTGGCTGAAATGTGACCCAAATGAGGGCTTTAACCTACCCTTAAATTGTCCAAAACGCCCCCTTGCTTCTTTGCCTTTCATGCCTTAGTTTTAGGGGTATTTGGGTCAGTTCGCACCCTTTTCTTCTCTTCCAAGCCAACATGGACAAGTGTCCATGTGAGGACCAGCTTGTCTTTAATTATTTCCAGCAACTTCTAATTTAATTAAGTTTAGTCGATAATTAGTCTCTGTTTGACCGAGAGTAGACTTTTTCATAAGGACAGTCATTTGAAAGGAAACGACCCAACTAAGCTAACCGTAACGACGGATAAGTTTTTTGGGTCTCGGAAAGGTCCCGAATGACTCCTGGTGTCATCGATTGACTTTCCCGGCCGAAAGTCAAACTTCGCAAAAAATCACTGGTTCGACCGGGATCGACCGGGGGTTGTTCTTATGGTTCGTAAATGGTTTTGGGGCTTCTTCTCCAACGTCAGTGTAGTCGCCAATGGTGGTTGCTTGCGATGGATCTCTATTGCAGGCCTCCCCCTCTTGGGTTGGACTCGTTCTTCGATCCTCAACCTCGCAGCTTCGGTCGGAACCCCTCTGTTCGTTCATCCTGACTCTTCTTCTAGGGTTAGGCTTGACAGAGCCTATGTTCTGATTCACTCTCTTGATCTTCAGCTGGAGAAGAAGCTAACCTCGCTCCTTGTCTCTGGCAAACGCTTCCCGATCTTCATCAGCTTTCCAGATCTCGAGCAGGTCCCTTCGATCTCTCCATCCGCCTCGCCCGACCCTCCTGACCTCGAAGAAGGTTTCCAGCCGATGGGAGATCTGGTGAAGTCGAAGGGGCGACGGGAGGCATTGGGTTTATCTTGGGAACTCGCGAGAACCCTTCGGCTTCTGACAGTCCCGAGGCTCCTCTGTCTGCGACAATTTTTTCTCCCGAGGTCATCGGGTCCTCTACGTTGGATTGCTCCCTTTCGAGTGCATTAATTGGGATGTCGCACGCACAGGACTTCAGCGTAGATGGGAAGATCGCGCTTCTGTCCCCCAGCCCAAGCCCAAAGCCTACAACTGCTTCTGGGTCTTCCATTGGGCCACCCCCTCCAGGTCCCTCCTCAGTCCCTAAACCCCAGGGTCATAGTCCAGCTGGCTTCCATGATTTTATTGCTGACATTAATTCCTCATCATTGGATGATCATTTTCCTCTTGTTGAATTTTTTTAGAAAAAACGGAAAACTCACAAGAAGCTCGGTCGTCGCAATCGTCCCAAACTCGATCAAGTTGCCAAACCATCTGACAGGTCTCTTCGCAAGAAAGCGGAAGCAAAGAGTTCATGGGACATCGCCAAATCCTTAGGGTTTACCGCCAATTTTTGCGAGGACGAAGTAATCAACATGTTTGAGAACCTCACGTAATGCGGGTGTTCGTCTTCTTTTGGTTACTTTCGTACTGTTGTTGTTTGTTGCTTCGCTCTTTGTTCTAGTCCTTGTGACTTCCGTTAGCTCTTTCTTTCTTCCCTTTTCCTGTATCATCTCTTTTTGAGATCTTTGGTTTGGGTTGAATAAAATCGTTTTTTTTTGCTGATAAAAAAAAGATTATTTATACTCCTCTTTCACCTCCAACAAAACTTTTATTTAAATTTGTTTTATCGACAGAAAAACAAGAATGGAAAACATATGATGACACACATGATCTGCTATATATAGTGGGACTAGGTCTATGCCCATCCGAAAACGGTAGTAAGAAGATAAATGACGAGAAGAGAGAGAGGATAGAGAAGAAAAGAAACAATAGAGACCCAAAACGGGAACTTAGTAGAGAAGCCGCCATAAAGAGCCATCCCTGTGCAGATCACCAGCACAGTCAGTATCTCTGCTGACACGTCCCATTCCAGATCTTGTAGATACACAAGCAGCAAGAAAATCACCAATCCCATCACGTTGTTCATGAACATTCCTCCATACATCTGCACAACCAACAACAATTCCATACATATTTCGATTTGATAGGAAATTAAACCTGGTCGAAAGTGAAATAAACCTGAGAAAATGTCAAGGAAATTGCATTCTCGGTCTTCTGTCTGGCGGAAGATATGACTCTGAGTGTCATCCTGTACGTCAAAGCCAACGGTATGATAACATAGGAAACCAAAAACGAAGGGATGCTTATTGCAGTGGAGAATTCTTGTACAACCATCATCAGGGGCTGTCCCACCCCAAACATTATGCTCGTCCCTAATATCACCAACAAACCAGCTTTCATGTAGTTCAACCAACTACTCTCAACACTACTCTTCTTCGCCTTTCCTTTTGCTAAAAGCGGTTGCCCCTCTTCCAAGGCATCCTACAAAAACAGAATTAGAATATGTTATAATATAACTATAATTGGACTTTCAACTATCAGTTTGAGCTTTTAGTTGAGTTGGTCCCCTAATAGAATCAGCACCCTCCTACCTATTCCATCCCTAAACACTTACCTTGGAGCTACTCCGGTTGTTGTCATGACTTGATGGACTGTTGACTTGATTGAGCATACTTGTCAGTCCTTTCACAAACTCCCCCTCGTCGATTTGTGAGTTGCCTGAGAGATCAAACCCCGACATGATCTTTGTCACAAAGTCGTCCGCGTGAAGCCCCGCTTCTTCCATTTCTATTGCAATGATTAAGGTTCTCATCTCGGCCGCTGTTATATACGAATTGTTGTCCCGATCGATCTTGTGGAACAGTCTGCCAGATGTTTGATATATATTAGGACTAGAAATGTGATGTTGTTTGAAAAGTTGATGAATGTTAAGTAATATGTGTGCTCACTCTTTTATACGAGCTTCATTTGGTGTGCCGTTCCTATTGACAAGGCTTTGCACTAAGTACTTGTTTACATATTTGCTCAGCACATACTCAAGCCTTCTGCTTTGGATCCATGGTTGGAATACCTGGTAAGTGAGGTAGAGGATGAGGAGAGCTGCAGAAACAACAAGGGCAATTAGGACAATCACTCTTGTCCCCGCGGAGGAAGTGAAGACCCTTGCCAGTTGAAGTATGAGAAATGGGACCATAGACACAAGCATGATTCTTGCCATCAAGCTGGTTTCTCTATCTGTTGTTACTCCATAACCTGCAACAAGTACAATTTCAGACAACATATTTATATTTATATACATGTGTAAGACTGAACATCTACATGTAAATCATAACAACCGACTTATATACTTATAGGTAATGGGTTGGAGACAGCCTGAGTTAGACTTTTATATAGTCAACCAATCAACCTTATTTATTTATGGTGATGATGTGACAAGAGATAGAGATTAAAACATTAAGATGATGGTTGAACACAATGGGAAGAGGGAGGACCTGTTAAAGTGAAGGGATTTTTGGTTAGTTGATCATGAGTTGAGGAAGATGCGATATGAGTGTCTTGTTGCTGAGTCGGTAATGAAATTGGTGGTGCTGAGAGGTCGTAGCTCCCAAAGGCCACAATACAACCCCAAACAAGAGTGAGGTTCATTATTACCGATCCTGCCACCATCGCCATTCCCATTGTCGCCATTGTTTCTGTGGTTGCTGCTGTTCCCGAAAATCCAGAAGCTGGACAAAAACAAACACTAATTAGTATCAATACTGAATCATCTTGATTGTATGGCAATGCATTTAAAGGTTACACCGACTAATAAGTCAACTCTAAAACATTACCAAGTCAAGATGCGTAGTTGACCTTGGGGGTAGTTATTCAAAGGGTTGGAATGATGTACCTAATGTTGTCATTCATATGTTTGGCTCACCATATCACAATCAATCAGTGTTCTAAAAATCCTGATCAGATCTTATTTAAGTGTCATTTCTTTGTTGGCCGACTCAATTAATGGTTAAGTAATTCGATTAATTATATTTAGTCCCTGATTAATCCCCTAACCGTCTGACCAATGCCTAATGATTTTTAAAACCTTGACCAGAAGTAAAACTCTAACATGATCACAATGAGGTTAAGAAAGGAAACGGAGAGAAGATTGAAAACACAAATATGATCTTCCTGAATCCTAAGTCATGTAAAGAGTCGGAGACAAACAAAGGTAGATCATCGGCAGATGTTACCTATGACCAAAGCGACTTGAGGGATCATGCCAAACACTTGGAACAAACTACCGCCAAAGATGCCGGTTCCGAACATTTCAAAAAACAACTCGGAGCCGCTGCTCACAAACTTCTCCGCCAGGTACAGCAAGTACTCGTACACCACTACCATAAAAAGCTGCCCCCAAACCGCCGTCGTGCACGGCAAGAACCCGTAAGTAGCCTCGCACGTCACCGTCGCCACCCCAACTCGCCCTATTTCGTCCATCCCGTCAGAAACAGAGCTCGACCCCAAACACGAGCAACACAATAAAAGTCGTAGGTTGAGCCTGTCTTGCTCTGCAATATATACAGCTCAACACAGGTCATAGGGGGATACTTGTAATTATTGGCAACTAGTGCATAGACTTGAGCACAATTGGGCTCATACAATACTTGCTAAGAATGTAAATGCGACTATTCGCAGCTATGGTGTATTGTAAATTGATTAAATGGTTCGGCTAACAGTCCTCAGCTGAACAGAACTAACAGTCCATCAATTTGTTTAATACACGATACAAGACTTCAAACACAGTCACATCTGGGGATATGTACAATATCCAGATACCAGATGTGAAATTATAATAGACTAATCATTTGGAATGAGAATTCAATTATCTGAATCATGAACAGAGTAGAAGCACAAGGTCTTCAAATCTGGCCATAGAATGAATCCCACTTAACAATCCACAATCTTTACAATACATATTCTTGAATTGAGTTTATCACTTCACAAAGCACCTCATGCATCAGAATCAGATAATCGAATAGTCTCTAAAATACAATGCCGAGGAATGGCCTACTTCATTCTCAAATGATACTCACCTGGGTCTGAATCTGTTTTCAGAACTCATCAATTTGCTCTACAAATGAAAACTTGTCCTAGTCAAGATTAGGATAGTTAATACATCACTCCTACTCACTACTTTTCTGGTTCCTGTTTTCTGATTGTGTTCTCTGTAGGGGTTTCATTCAAAAATTACCAGTACCCTCTTCCCCTTCCCCGTCCACCCCATCCCCTGCCTCTGCCGCCTCTGGGCCCATTTCTTCCTCCACGAGGCAACCCCTCTAATGCTCTATTCATCAGCTGGTTTTGCCCACCACCACCTCCACGCCCTTTTTTCGACGCTATATTGTTCGATCCATTGGCAGCAGCCGGACGTTTTGCTCTGCAAGAAATTTTGGGGAAGGTGGTTGAGAATAAGAATTACAATCATATGTTATGGAATCTAGAATGCAAGCATTTCGTACTCTTATTCAAATGCACACTCAACTGAGCACACATTATCTTGTCATATTAATCAAATAAATATATAATACATATATTAACGACAAAAGTAGCCATAGTTTAGTAAAATAGGATAGTTCCAAACACATTTTAATTGAAGTTTTCCGATACTCTTTTTCTGTCCGTGCTATGCACAGATCTTCGTTTACAAATTTTCACACTTTAGAATTGTATACGAAAACTAGTTGATTGAGTTGACCAAATTTGACCGGTTTTCACTTACGGGAGGAAAACGGTCAAAACTCGGTGGTTGAGTTTCACCAAGTTCTCAGGGAGATATGGGATTTTCAGAACACTGATATGTTTCTTAGTCCTCAAGAATGCCATACCAATTTCTCACCTAAAGCAGCTTTTGTGATCATTTGAGCATATACAGCTTATAAAATAATTTTTAAGTTCGGTATAAAGGTAAAAAATGTTTCGTACCCAGCTGCACTAGTGGTGGCGGGTGCAGGTTTTGTTGCCTCTTTCCAAGATAGATTGATGCTCTTATCTCCAATAAATGAAGGCGTTTTAGAATGCAGTGGCTGAAATTTTGGAATCATAGATGAGATCAGATACAAAAGTCCGCATATGTAAAAGTAGCAAAACAAATCATGTATTTGTCTTTTTTTACCTTTGTCATTGCCAAAATGTTATTGCAAGTTCGCAACCCAGTTGTAGCATTTTGCCGTTGAATTTTCTGCGAATAGATTAAGAGTATATTTATGATTTCAGAAATTATATTACTAAACAAAAATGAGCGCAGATCTCCACAATAAACTCACAATACTATCTTTGGCCTCATCAGATTTAGCAGCAGCCATTGCTTTGTTATGCTCAGCCATTCCTTGAGTTAGCTTTTTCATGGTAGCCCTAGTTAGCTCCTCAACGCTACTTAACCTGTGAATCAGCCATAATAACATTAATTCTTTTCTGTAGGTACAATGTATTGTGTTATTTTTATGGACGACGATTAAACTTCATTGTAATCAGAATGGTTGTTTACATCAATCCCATATGTACTTATATAACAACATCAATCCCAGCTTAGGAAGGCACTAAGAAAATGAAAAGAAATGTACTTGTTCAACAAGAGGCATGAATTTGTTCGTACATGAATAAAAAAGACAATATGAGATATTCAATGAAGGAATACAAATGTCTCCATAAGAATCCTGAGAGGCCAAGTTTAAAACACTAGACTCTCAATTTTACTTGTAGACAGGTTTTCACTGTTTAACCCCAACATAAGTCAATTATCCCAGTAACAGTCAGGCTATTATTTCTATCAGCCAAGGGATTAGAAACAAAAGTATAACAGCAAAACCCGCTCCTCTGAACTTCAAGAAACAATGACTTGTACCATACAAACAAAATTAAGCATTGTAGCTGCAGATCCACTAATCACTAATCACTGGATTAAGAGTTTATTCATGGTAAACCTTCATTTTGTCGGTTAGTAGGACCATTGTTGACTTGTGTCCTCACATAAAGACAACAGTAGGTCTTATTTATAACTATGGTATACATTAAGTAATGATTACAAAGTGAAGAAAAATATATTACCTCTCCGTGAATTCCTTATTTTGCTCAGAGAAGTCCTCCCCTAGCCTATCTGATGGTTGACCAGTCACAATCTTGTAACCACATAAACTGTTGGTGGCATTAGGAGCCTATATGAAAACAAATATTTGGATAAGCTGCAATGCATGGTACTAACTCATAATAACTAAGTTAATGGACGTAAACATTTCATGAACCAATGAACCAATTACCTTGTGAGCTAAATGGTGAAACGCATACAACAAGCATTCAACATAAGTGAAGTTCATTTCTTCTCCAGTCCTCCTCAGAGGCATGTATTTCTGAGAAATACAAATACATCAGGTGAATTAGTCAATGAAAAAATCAAATTAACTAAAAACAAAACCTTGTACAATGAATAAATAATTTAGAGCCTAATTCCAAGTAGAGCTGACAATATTGAGAGAAGCACATCAATCCATGTTACCATGTTTAAAAGTATTAAATTACAATTTAATTGACAGTACAAAACTCTATACCTTTAATAGCTGAACAATTGATGGAAGGATCTGTCGTGAATCCTGTGGAATTGAGTAAGCTGCAATTTCTGCAAGCACTTTTAGTAAATCCAGCTTTCTCTCTTCAGGAAGCTGCACAGATACATATTTAGAAAATTCATTTATTAAAAATTGTAAGTTTTACATTATTTACATAGCTGAACAGGGAAATTCTGAACAGCAAATGATAGTTAAATTACTCAATAATTGATAAGGAGACATACAAGTACCCTATAGAAAAAAGCAACCTTTACAGAGTGAAATGTTTAAATATCTCATCTTTAAAGACTTAAAAGCAATTTAATAACATTAGCAGTACCAATAAGTTGTGATTGTGTGGCATGAATTAAAAGCAACATGCATAGAGTCAAATTACAATGTTTTAAATCGTCATTAGAAAATTATGAAACATAACAATGTCCAGTCTGCTCAGCATTCAAATTGCAATGCAATTTTCCATATGCCCCCAGTTGACATTTCAAAAATGCCAAACTGGAGCGCAATGAAGCCTCCAAACCTAATAATTAAGGTTAATTACGCCTCTTCAGAATACCAAACACAAAAATTGCAAGAAGATGGAGCGAGGAAGTGAAATTTAAACTATGTAACAAACTCATCGGGAAAAAAAATGATCATAGAAAGGACTATTTTCTAAATCTCACAGAATTTATTAAACATTCCTGTTTTTTTTTTCTTTTTTACATAAAAGTATGTAACAAGCAAAAATAGATGTCAAAATCATAGGCAGAAGCAAATAAGTACTGAAGCGTGAAGAGAAATGGGGATGCACTGGTGTAGCATGCTTTATAGTAATTGAGAATACCGGAAGAGAAAATTACCTTATCAAACACAGGTATAATCTGCTTGTTGACATAATTGAGGAATTTGCTGCCTGATGCACCCCTCTGTGAAGAATATCATGCTCAGTTCAAATGATAAAGTTACAACAACAGAGAAACTTAAATAATACAATCCTTACCACAAAGAATGGAAGAGCCATGTAGAGACATGATACCAATCTATCAATATGGTCTGCATCTGAGACCTGAATACAATTATTGAACTTTCATAAGATGGTTGGACCTACTTTGGTTGTCAAGTCTTAAAAGTACAGTCATGATGTAAGTACATTGTTATTTTATCAAAAGTTGAATAAGCAAAATTTCTTCCTTGATTGTCTAGTAGAGTAAATAGATTATCGGCAAAAAAAAAATCATTTAGAGATGAGTAATGATAAGGAAAACTGGCTCTGTCCCAGAGCTTCAATTATACATCACATAAAAAAAAGTGGCTAGAATGACAGGGCATCCGAGTTTAGACGTGGAGTTAAGAGTTTTTTAACGCATGACAATAATATCAAATGTCAAGCATATACCTATAAGCACTCAACAAACAGTACATGTTGCACTGTAAGTTGCAATAACAGCGTTTTACTAGATCCTAGACTGATTTAATGAAACAAGAACTCACATTGAATTGAGCATCTAAGTCAGCTTGCCCTTCAATAATTTCAATTAGTTCTTTCATCCTCTCTGGAGGAGCTTTGTCTCCAAATAAGCTCAAGCCTTTAAGGAAATCCATAAACATCCTAAATTCAGCTCCTGTTACATCTTCCAGACTCTGCAGTAGAATTTGAAGAGATTACTTTCTATAAACTAGAGGACAATGAAAATAAATAAAAAATGTAAATTAGTTTACAGACATCAGAATGCCAGATAAGAAGACATCATATTTATGTAGCAAAGTTCTGAAGAAACCTTTTTTATAAGATCAGTTATATGCCTCTCCATTTGCTCCTGGGGCTTCAAGAGTTCACCTTTCAGAGGAAATACCTGCAGATGCAACACAACCAGTGCTTAGGCCTCAAATACGTAATGTTAAAATAACAGCATGGTAGCGTAATCTTCAAAAGCCCAACCTTATCTCTGATAAAGCTAAGGACTTTTTCTCGTATAAATTCATCTGAGCTTGGTTCATCAGCATTCCCAATATGCTTAAACAAGGCTGTTAAAGAAGCTGCAACAGAAGAAGATTCAGGACGGAATAGATAAGCCATAGATGAGAATGAGAATCAAATTAACAGGACTGCCTTGCAATGGTATAAGTGTGCCAGAAAATATTATATAGCAATGGCTAGTGAACAGAAATTACTATGCTACTATTAAATTATCAGTATGTCCCAACATATTGAGCTTCTTTCATTTTGTGTTGATCTGATATGCAGAGAACCTGAACCAATCTACACATGATTCAGATACATTTTAACTTATAACACATTCTTTCTCCTTAAGTTAAAAAAATAATTCTCTTACTTGGATAAAAAAAATCTAGTGATAATGTACACTTTCAATGTGGGTCAAGTGGAGGCATCAATATGCTTATCAAGTGGTCAATTCATCCATACACTTTCAATGTGGGACACACACTTTAACAAAACCAAAACATAAAGGCTCAATAGCTGTTACATTCTAATTTCCAGCAAATCAGGAGATAGGGCTACTATACATATAGGAGAACTGGAGATCCTTCACTAAAAAAGAAGGATGAGACCACTATCCTTGGTCCCACCCCTGCAATAGTGATAATGTACTGCCTAATAATAAGCATCAAAGGATAGCTTCTGAAATCAACTTGGGCATCCTTCCAATAATAACTATAAGATCACATTTCCATTGACAGCCCAAAAAATGATTCCAGCTCCAATAAAAAATATACAAATAAATGTTTCTACCTGACAACTACTGCAGGGCAATAGGTACTGTCAATGGTTAAGAGGAAATTGCGTGAACAAACAATAACTACCTAACCACACTGTACATATTTATTTCAAATGTAGAAAAAATTGTGTGAAGAAACAATAACTACCAAACCAACCATCCGGTAAGATTCTTAGGGATCCCCCGTCCTATCTAGTGATGTATCCTCTACTAAGTTTTGCAATGTCTTTCTTGTTATCTTCTTCCATCGTAACGTGTGTATCCCCTTAATAGTTTTAAACACTTTAAAGAAAGAAGTAATAATGGACACCTAAATGGCAAAGCACATTAGCCCCAGCTGCTTACTTCTTGAAAAATTTGTGGAAGACAGTACCAAAACTAACAGCAATATTCTCCACATAGAAAACCAAAACCCCCTTTAAACACTATTCTTCCCAAAGAACTATGACAGTCAAGTTATGCTTATATTATGTGCTAATACGCAACATAATTGTTGTAAGCAAACTGTTAGTTGCTATGGCATTATTGTAAACGGTTCCATCTAGAATTTTGGATTCCTGCAGTTTTCCTTAACTACTTCAATCACAATCTAATTCTAAAATATCAAAGTTTTGCCACATGTTTTTGTGATTAGAAATCAATTCAAATATTCAATGTAAGAAAAGCAATGCATAGTTCCATTAGTCTTAATCTCGATTCAATCTTTTGGTAACGTGAGAAATAAGCAGGGAATGATTGAAACGCATACTGACAGGAAAATTTTCAAGATGAATATCAGATTCTAAATTCCTTTCCACACCACTGCCATATTTCATTGATTCATTTAGCATGATTGTTTAGTTAAACATGGAGTAACAGAAAATCACCTTTCACATCCTGCCTCAGCAGGGACATGAGAGCCTTATGCACAGCATCACGCTCCACAATTTCCTCTGGAAATTGCAATAAGATCCAAGATTACAATCCACAATGAAAATCAATAATACAACTAGAATAAAGCAATGAACTTTTACCAGCTTGAAGGAGCTGCACAAGAATATCCACAATTTTAGAAAGATACTCAGGTGTATCCTTGCAGAATAAGGGAAGCCCACGAATAGCTTGCACCCTCACCTGTAAAAAAACAAAGACTCCAACTTTTCAATGTACATTATAAGCAACACCATACAGCCACATCCACATGTTCCACAAACATTACAAAACACAGAAAAATTAGCCATTGAAAACTAAAATTTTCCTCACCCCAAGCTCCTCCTCCTCAATCAAATCAAGGTGGGCATCCACGGCTTGGTTAGAAAGGGCAGGGAAGAACTTGAAGAACCTCGGGATTAGCTGAGCCACCAGCTGTTTGGCCTTGATACTGGTCTTGGCTGCGTCAATAATTCCCTGGTAATCCTTCACATTCTGAAACAAACGGCACAGAACAGCCCCAAATTGAGCGGTAAACGACAAAATTACTCAAAAAGAGCTCCCAAATCGAACTGCAAAAAAAGCCCTAAATGAAGAACGGACCTGGAACTTGTCCTTGGACTCGTTGAGCCGCTCCCCAAACTCGTATAGCTTCTCGATGTGACTGGCATCGTCAGAAAGCTCGGCCATTGGGCTCCAACCTGATTGACTATTTGGATTCAATGATCAGACAGTGATCGGGAGAAACTTGGCTGAGACTGTGCGCGACGTCTGTCGACGAAGAAGAAGAGCACTGAGTGAGTTCTGAGACGGAGAGGAGAAACTAGAGACGACGAAGACGCAGGCGTTGCTGTGAGGGTTTCGATAATACTATCCTGATTAAATAAACGACAGTGCCGTAGTGTCGTTTATTTATTTCAAATTTTTGTTTCCATAATTACCCTTTCATTGTTCGGGTATTTACATTCTTAGCCTTCACTGTCCATTCTGCCGGAAACCGTCAAAACTCACCATTGCTAGCGTAAGCTTCTGCCTTTCTCTTTTCGTGTTTTTCTTCCCTTCTCTCTGCGAGGGGCTGCAATTTGCAGCGACGAACCACCCGCTTTTCCGCTGCTGTTTTTGGCTTTCCAATTCCCCCTCTCCTCCGATTTCAAACTCTCTGTATGTGATTTTCATTTACGGATAACACGTGCAATATTTCGAAGCGATATGCGAGCCACGACTTACGATTCAACGGTTTGTGGTCGCGCGTTGTGGAGTGTGTTTTCCGCGGCCACGAATCGCTAAATCGCGGGTCGGAATCGCAGTCCACGACTCGCGGCGCGAATTAACGGTTTGAAGATTCGCGGGTCGTCGATCACACGCCAGTCAATGAAGCCACGAAATGTGGTTTTGCTGAGACAAACAGTAACATTCTTTTAATTGTTAATTAAATCCGAATTTTCTCCTTATAGATATCCTCAACTCCATTTTCAAATCACCAACCATTATCCAACGTCTCTCAATCTTTTCTCCACTTTCGCACTCACATTCTCCTCTTCCTCTCTCTAAAAATCTGACCGAAAATGTCCGACAACAAAACTGTCACGCCCCAAATCCGGTTATCGCCCGGACCTGAGGCATGACTAGTAATAAATGACAATAAAGCAATAAAACAACAATTAGTTCCATAAAACCTTCAATAGGAAACTCCAATCCACAAGGTCACGAAATGTGGTTTTGCTGAGACAAACAGTAACATTCTTTTAATTGTTAATTAAATCCGAATTTTCTCCTTATAGATATCCTCAACTCCATTTTCAAATCACCAACCATTATCCAACGTCTCTCAATCTTTTCTCCACTTTCGCACTCACATTCTCCTCTTCCTCTCTCTAAAAATCTGACCGAAAATGTCCGACAACAAAACTGTCACGCCCCAAATCCGGTTATCGCCCGGACCTGAGGCATGACTAGTAATAAATGACAATAAAGCAATAAAACAACAATTAGTTCCATAAAACCTTCAATAGGAAACTCCAATCCACAAGGTCTAGTTTAAAACATGGATAACCCTCCAGGGGTGTAATAATAAATCTCCACAAAATCTGGTTCAACAGAACTAAAGATAAAATCGAAGTCTCTATGAACACCCACACCGAGAAGCTCCCGAGCCTCTACTCCTCTATCAAGCCTGTAAACACAACAATAAACTCGAAGGGGTGAGCTTGCGCTCAGTAGGAAAAACACATAACCAGGTGGACCTTCAACTCAATAAGATCAACAATAAAGTCAACAGAATAAATCTTAACAAACACGGGTAATAGATAAACCAGCCAATGTCGTGGCACATGAAGTCTCCACCCTCCGATCCACATGATGTGTCCTCTCGGATTTTCCCTCAAATCCAAAGGAGACGCATAACATTGAGGCGACCGGAAACAACCCTTCGGGGCGCTTATCATCGGGATTCTCAGAAACGTCTCCAAAGGATTTTATGTCCTCGGGAACCAAGGTATTACTCCCATAGGAAGCATACACTTGGGCAATTCACTAAATAACCATTATATCATCCTACACCGGACTCCTCAACGGTGTAGGTACCAAACCGTATCACAATAATCACTATCTCACCCTACACCGGACTCCTCAACAGTGTAGGTACCATACCGTGTCAACCATAATCAGATAACAACTTAGTAACGCACTCAACCGAAACAAGGTGGACCTTAAACTCAAAATAAGTCAACCTCACAGGGGTGAGCTTGCGCACTAATCCAACCACCACCAATCCACTAACACACATAGCTCACACAGCACCGATTCACCATAGCACACAGCACACGAATCACTAAATCATATCACACCAATCACACAATCCCAACTTACCGTTCACTTACCAGTTTCGAACCACCGGGGCATCGATCACCTGATTGCACCGCTCGGTACAACCAGTCATACTCGATGCTCCAAACAACCATTTAAGTAAATCAAGTAATCATTCGAATACAATCAACGAGCAAGTACGAGTGTAATCAACTAATCATATAAACCTTCAAAAGAGCATTCGCACATGCAATTCAACTAGTTCCGTTAGACTCTTTAGCCTATCCACTAAGCAACCAACAACCAAGCATGTGATCCTAACACGCAACTAATCCGAGGGCTTTGCCAAGGCTCCTCTACCAGACAATCAATTCCCAAGTATTGAAAGCGAATTATACTAGTGATTGGCATCCTAATCGGTCACCACTAGACACTTCCGGTTATTAGTAAAAGAAAGACGATTATGCTAGTTATTCGCATCCTATAGGCATTTCTAGGACCTTTCCAATTTTATTAACCTAGCATGCATACTAAGCATCATAAATGAGAGGTTAAGGCTTTCCCTACCTCAAGGTCTTCCTCTCAACGCTTTGATGAAGCCCGGTGATTACCACTTCATTCTTCACTCGGGTCCCGGCGTGATCCTTGCTTCTCTAGCTCGATCCCCAAAGTCTTGGACACAAAGAAACGCTAATTAGACTCCACTTAAACAGCAAGAAAGACCCTCAAAACCCTTCCAAAGTTCAGCTCAAAACCAAGGTGCAAAACCCTCAAGAAACCCTCACCCTGGTCTGCCACGGACCTGGTCACGGATCCGTGATGGCAACCCTCACGGTCACCGTCACGGAGCCGTGACGAGTGCCTTCACGGACTCCCTCACGGAGCCGTGACGTCGCCCGTCACGGGATCCGTCACGGATCCGTGGCGCACCAGGGCAGTTTCGCCCTTCTTCAACCTCCAGCTCCTTTTCTCCGAAAAACCACCTTCAAACCCAGAATTTCACCCCTTCCAACTCCCAAAACAGTCCAAATCCTTCAATACTCCTCTACCCATGGTAGGAATCAACACACAAACAAGTTTCCAATGATTCATCAAATCAAACCCAACTCAAAAGCTCCAACAAACCAATGATTTCTCAACAAAAATCCAACAAAGCTTCTCATCAACAACATCTCCCACCATTTCCACTCAAACCCAACAACATCTAGCAATTTCACCCAAAACCCATGAAAATAGATGAAGAGAAATGGGGATTAGAGAGTTCTATTACCTCTAGAATGTTGAGATGAAGAAGATGGTAGTGGTCTTGAGGAGGGATGGCTAGAGGAAGACTTCAAGTGGCCTCTTCTTCCTTGATTTTCCTTCAAACCTCCATGGGAGCTCTTCTCCCTTGTTCCTCCTCTAAAATTCGGCTACACCAACAAAAATGAGTTGAATTTGCTATTCCAATCTCATATAATACTTAGATGTAGCAATGTCCAAAAAGCCCTTGAGCTAGAAATCCTTGTAGTAGCTTTTGGGAGGGTAAAAGAGTCTATGACTATCCCTTTTTCTCTCTTCCAACCACAAGGGGACAAGTGTCCAAAGGTTATTTATTTTTCCCAAATTAAATTCCAGCACACTAGGAATAATGCTTTTAGTCGATAAAAGTCCCGTTTTGACCAAAATTGACTTTCTCCAACATTATACTCAAACGAAAGGGATTTCTCCCCTGAAGCCAACCGTGATGATGGCTAATTCGTTTGGGTTCCGGAAAAGTCCCGAGTGACTTCCTGAGTCATCAGTTCGACCGGAAGTGGGTCTTACAAAACTCAGCGTTCTCATTCATCGGATGAAGAACAACGTAGATCGAAAGATTTCTAATTCACTCCCAGGAGACTAGGCAACTTCCGGGACTTGTTGACGCAAACTAGTGAGAACTTCGCGAACCCCAGCGCTTTCACCCCGTATATGCAACCTGGTTCCAACTTAGATATTTTCACACTCTCGACTTTTTTTTTTATTATTTATTTATTTATTTGAAGTAGCGATGATGTGAATGTTGGAAACTGAAATTCAACACAAGTCAATTCAATCCCTTTTCGGGTCAAAGCTACCTCTTTCTATTTCAATTCAACACTGTTCCTGGTCAAAGCTAACATGTTCCACCTCAATTCAACCTTGGTCCAGGGAAGTTTATCGTCGGTGCGGGGAAATTCAACCAGGGTACCAACTATTATGGGTACCCCGATTATCCACCGTGGCAACAACACGTCGGCGGCAACAGTGGCACCCGTATGTCGTCACAGTCATCCTTTATCGGCCCTTCCTAACAACGATCAGCAAGGGAGACACAAAGGAGGAGAAAATGAATCGTCGAGGCGGAGAGGCACCTCATACAGGTCTGACTCGAAACATCAAAAGATCTGATTAAGGGCAACTCCCAACTAGGTAACACATTCTGGTGCATAATTGAGAAGCGGTACAACGAGAAACCCGGTGTCCCGCATTTCGAGTAAAAAGCCATCGAGAACCATTGAAACATCCTTGAGGCGCGAACACGGAGGTTCCTCGATATTTTGAAGGCCTCGAAGGCCGACAAGCGGAGCGGGTGAATTCATGAAGACTACATGAACGAGGCGAAGCAGATATGAAGATCTTACATTATAGGAAATGTATAATTATTAAATTATAATGTTAGGTTCTTAACTCTTATGTTTATTATTAAATTATATCCCTAGGAAATGTATGATCGTACATCATAGAAATTGACTACAAAAGGTAACGGATTTTGTCCGAAAAATGGACAGACGTTAAGTGAAAAAGAGAAATGACGATGTTGTCCTCAATAGTTTACGAAAGTTTATTGTTATGACTTAAAAAAGGTCAATTAGGGTTATGAAATGAGATTTCCCCTTTTTTTCATTAATTTTTCTATTATTTTCAATTGACTGCGTCTTCTTACTTTCACTAATGAACATTTTTCAAACATCAAAAATTCATTAAAATTATCTTCTTTTTCACTAATTCTTCTTTAATCATCCCCTCTTTCGTGAGAATGTATATCAAAATTAATAATATCAAAGGATTATTTAGTATACTCAATCCAAAATACGCCAAAAATACTGAACTTACAATCTTTGAGTATAAAGCTTAAGTTCTTAAACAAAAAATATTGTTGTTGATTTCAGGATTTCAGTCTTAAACTCCTCCATCCTTAACTAGGCCCCTACACATCCTTTACCATATCTCTTACGGATCCTCCGTCACCTATATGATGTCTATCGATAGCTTGGATGAGCTCGACCAGTAAAATGTGCCGCTCTATGGATGCCTTTGGAACCCTACAGTACATTATCCTTTGAAGGGCTAAAAGAAGTGGGCTAAAAGGTGATTTACAACCTCTCTCCTCCTTTATCTAGTCTTAAGAAATTTTAACTACAATTTCATTAGCTCGTATTGGACTAAAAGATTAGTTAATCAGAATTTTATATGGAGACAAGGTTGCTGAGGTAGTTCTCAGTAGTATGGTATATTAGAGCCAACAGGGATACGGAGAGGCTTATTTAGACGGCAAGGACCAAAACATTAAACCCTAACTCACCTTCGTAATTGACAAAGATATGGTAGAAGGATGACGAGAGGCTTACCAAGATATATAAAAATGACCAAAAGATCAAACCCTAACTCTTCTTTGTTTCTCTCCCCCTCTCACGACAGTGACCAAAACACTAGTCGTTAGAGATCTTTCTCAAATCCGACAAGGAATGAATAGGCAGGATATCCACATGTACACACCCGTACTTGTCACAACAATCTAATGTATGTATGATGGTGTTCAATAGCACCATAGCATAAAGAATCAAAGGTAGAACATTGATTCATAAGTAAATCTTATTAAGTACACCAGAGATGACAGAAGGGTTGATACAAAACATCAATCTTTACAACATGTAAAAAGCCTATAACTTTGTCATATAGTTTTTGTGCCTATAACAATGTAATGTTACAATACAGACAGACAGGGCAACAACGTAAGATCGATGAGGCTAAGAAGAGCAGCATCCATCTTTGTTGGCGGCGGGTACATCGTCCCGTGCGCCAACATTGATGGTCTTCCCCCTCGGCAGGGACAAGGGGTCCTCTCCGATCTCCAGGGCCTTCTTGCTCACCACTCGGTAGATCTGCGTCAGCACTTCCGTGAAGGCGCTCTCCACGTTCATCGACTCCAGGGCCGACGTCTCCATGAAGAAGGTGTTCTCTCGCTCTGCGAAAGCCGTCGCGTCCTCCACCGACACTGCACGGAGGTGCCGCAGGTCCGACTTGTTTCCGGCCAACATGATCACTATGTTCACGTCGGTGTGATCCCGGAGCTCCTTCAGCCACCTCTCCACGTTTTCGAAGGTCACGTGCCGGGTCACGTCGAACACCACCAAAGCGCCTACAGCACCTCGGTAATACGCGCTCGTGATTGCTCGGTATCTATACAAACATGCATCGAATTAATGATTTCAACATTCTTTCCTACATTTTCCCGGCAACCAAACAGGCCGTTAACGACAATTCTTTGACTCATAAACCATCATAACCAAAATCCAAATCAAACCCAGATCTGATAACCCAAATCAAAAGACACCCATATCGGCAAAATCGAAAATTTGAATAGAAATGTGAATGTGAGGCAGAGAGAACCTTTCTTGGCCGGCGGTGTCCCAAATCTGGGCCTTGAGGACCTTGTCGTCGACCTCGATACTACGGGTGGCGAACTCGACGCCGATTGTGGATTTTGATTCGGTGCTGAACTCGTTTCGAGTGAATCGAGACAACAGGTTCGATTTTCCGACGCCGGAGTCGCCGATCAGCACCACTTTGAACAGATAGTCGTAATCATCGTCCGCCCTGTACGCCCCCATCTTCTGTTATCTCAATTCCTAAACTTGTTTTGGCAAAATCGATTGCAAATGTTTATATTTTATTCTTGTTATTGTTATTGTTATCTTAACAAATAACAATAACAGAGCCTAATGGAAAATGAGAGAGGGCGCTAAGAAGAAAACATTTGAGCTGAAAATTATGGGCATTTTTCGGTTACTTCATTTTAATGGTTGCTGTTTCAATTTCCCCACTATTTTCCTATCCACTAGATCCATTCCAATTATGTTTTAACCCTACAATATATATACTTCATTGTCCCCCATATAAGCCAGATCCAAAATTCCTAGTCAACCACATAAAAGAAGTCTCAAATTTAGACACATTCAAAAGATTGGAGTGTAAAAAAATCTACTTTGAACCATAGAGTGGTGCATTTATTGAGACCGTCGGATCGAATACACTGAGTAATTGGTCAAGCGTGCGTGTGGTCACTTCTATTTTATGCTATCCAAGCTAGCTGTCACATTCCTTGAAGCTCAAGTAACTAACGTTTATAATCGAGATGCAAAGGAATGTCTCAAATGTCAACCCCCAACAACTTTCACCTTATAAAATGTCCTAAATTGTACTTCATATAGGTATCGAGGACCAAACTCCCAAAATTGACGAGTGTATATAGTTTAGTTATGTTTAACAGCTCCTTACTATGTATTAAGTGATAGAAATGTGATTTTGATGTAATTTCGAGATAATTGTGCATTGTTTATAAAACATCCCTATGGTAACATGTATTTTAGAAAGAAAGAAAAAAAAGAAAAAGAGTAAAGATGATTTCGCACAAACAAATTTCACACATAGATTCGCTTACTCGAATTGAATTTATTCGAAATAATCCATCAAAAATCGGGTACTCGTTCAATCAGACTGAACCGAATGGGTGGTGCTCTTCGCGACACAAAATATATTTAATCAATCATAGAAATGAGTATATAAAAATCAATGGGGATGATGTATCAGCCAGCTTTTGATTCCCCAGTTCCTTGCAAATTAAACTTATGATTGATTACATTATTATTTTGCAATAAAATATCATAAAACAAGGCATCTACCTAGAAATTCGAAACATTTATGATTAGATCAACCGCACAAGTCAAAACACAAGCCTTGAACTGCACATTTCTTGATGTTCAAATTCAAACATCCTACATGAATTTAGCTGAAAAAGTTGATTGTTCTTCAAGTCTCCAACTTGGCTCTATTCATGGAACGAGCTGTTATACTTATAGGGTTACACGTATTCTCTACATAAGGCTATATATATATGCATCAACCACATTTTCTTTTAGAGCTCTTCAAACATGGCCATACAAGAAAATGATCACACTGTACTCGAAGAACCCGAAGCTCTGCTAGAGAACATCTGGTCGAGTTTCATCCGAGATGGGAACGAAAAGTCTAACGTAAAATTAACGTCTACAGAATCGCTCCCGAGCCTAGAGCGATGGATGTCGGAGGAAGGGGAAGCTTGGGATGGGCTTCTCGACGGATTAATCTCGAGAGGTCTTGAAAATGAGCAAAAATGTAGGGACGTGGCACATGTTATAAGTGATGGCGTGAGTAAAGAAGTTAGAGCCGCGCCGGAAAGGCACTTCCGTGGAGTCCGGAGGCGGCCGTGGGGGAAGTACGCGGCAGAGATAAGGGATTCTACGAGGAGAGGGGCTCGAGTTTGGCTCGGGACCTTCGAGACAGCCGAGGAGGCTGCTTTAGCCTATGACAAGGCTGCTCTCAGGATTAGAGGTCCCAAGACTTACCTTAACTTCCCCCTAGAGACCGTTGCTAAGGCCGTCCTCGACTGCTCCGCCGGAGACAAGAAGCGGAGAGCCGCAAATAATGGTAGGATGAAGAGGATAGCAAGTGCACAAAATGTGCTCGCCAATGAGTTTGAGTTGTTGATTGAATTACAGGAAATGGGAAGTGGTTATTTGGATAGTTTGCTCTCTTCCCTTTGACAAGATCTTGTGATCAACACTCTATCAAAATTAAACTATCCATACCTATTCATTTTGTTTCAAAATATAGTTCAGCATGATTTATTATATTATTTATTTTGCTATATAGTAAATATATTTTTATTTTGTTATTCGGAAATCAAAGAGAATTTATTTTTTAAGAAACTGTTATGTTAGGGTTGAGAGCTCTCAGCCCTAGTCGCCGTAGCCATCATGGAATCATAATCATGTATGCCTCCAACAACTACGACATCGATCGTGAGTCTTCTCTTCTCTCTACTCCTAATAGTGCTCCTCTCTGCGCATCCACAATTCAACAGTGTTGTAATAAAAGGATGGTGTATCGACGATAGATCGCGACTCTTTGTTGTGTGGTGTTCTCCTCTGCGCATTCGCAATCCGGCGTTGCTGTAAAGAAAGGATGGTGCATCGGCGACGATCATCGACTCCCTGTTGCGGTGATGATCGTACTCTTCGTGTTAGCCTCCCACGTCGCAAGCGGGGACACGACCGGCGTGATAGTGGGGAAAAATCAGATGAATCAGTGGAGGACTGCTATGCACCCTCGCCAAGTCCAATGAGTAAACAAGGATTCATGGATTTTTACCGAGAGGGATCACTGAATTATATCGTCACTCCCAGCCAGCCCGTCAGATTCAAGGTCGATTTCTGTTGGAACGGTTTGTTTCTGAGAGTTTTTGGATCAGTATTCTTTTTAAAGGTATTGGCCGTTATAATGGCTTTCTCCTATAATTAATGAACGCTATTTCTTCTAAAAAAAAAGAATTTTTTTTTGAAATGGGTAACCGGAGAATTGCATTAATACTCAAAGGTAATCAAACAAGATAGGACGTTACCGCCCCGGGTTCCATATTTATGTCTGAGCCGACCGTAGCAGGCCCGGCGCTCATGGACCCGTAATAGTAGCCTTCTTGACATCGAAGGCAAAAACTCAAGACAACTCCTTACCAACGTCTCAAAACAGCGAGACATTAAATGAAAAGGCCTAAACAACCTAGCTAGCCAAAAATTTATTCGACCTAAAACAGAACAACAATCAGAAAGTAATGCCTTTGGTGCGGATTCCCCGAGACTCGCCGGCAGTAGTAGCCCCGGGTCTGTGGATATAGGTCCCAATGTGACCATTCCACCCCCGCCGGGTCCTATCATTCGCCCTGCGGAGGGTCAAGTCCCTCCAACTGCATTCCAGCTGCTCCTGCACGAACCTCTATCCCCGATGCTTGACCCTTTGCCGGTCCAAGCGGGATCCACTGCTCTCCGTCCAGAGGTGACGCCAGCGGCGACACCATACTACTGGGAGCCCTACCGGGATTCCCTTTTTCAACAGGAATCCAGAGCATCGGCAGCGGCGACCCAGAGGATCCCAGGACGTCCACCCCCGCCCCTAGTTGGGATCCGATCGTGCCCGACCCTGTCTGTCCGCCGACTTCGTCGCCATCCGGATTTGGAGGGGAGATCTGCCGATCTCCATATCAGTAAGGCTCGATCATATGCCAACCCGACATTAGATGGGTACGCCATGGTGGCCCTCGTAGAAGGTCAGGCCGAGGGCGTTGTAGACGGATGGGGCAGACGTCCGACGATGATGAGAAGAGGACGTCGGGATGGAAGGTCGACGCGAGCGGTTGGGTAGCGTTGGAGCAAATCTGGTTACCTGGATCCATGGTGCAGAAGCGACCGAAGTTGAGACGAAAACCGACTCCAATCAAATGAACGTCGACGGTAGAGACGAAGCCCGAAGGTTGGACAGAGAGCTAGGAAGCAGGGGCTTCAATGATGGAAAAAAGGACTTCAATGGTGGTTGCAATAAGGGGGCTGCGCGCAGAGAAAATTAGGAAGAAAAAAAAAGAATTTATTTAGTCATGGATTGACAATGATAAATATCCTCGTTCGAATTAGACATTATGCTCATTGTAAAGTGGAGGGGAGTATATTTCACTCGTCATTCGTTTCCTTTCAAATGCTGGAAAACATGTCTGGAATAATAAAAAAATTGTCCATATTGATTTTTTAAAATTAATAAAAAGGATGTCCTTGTTGATACTATGCACTCGATTTGAAAAGTATGCTATTTTTTTATGATTAGTCGCAGTTTTTTCTCTCTCTAAAGCTAGTGTTTTTCGTTAGAATTGTCGAGTTCTATGGCTTTCACGAGCAAAATAGGGGGCGGTGAGGAGTACTTCGACGACGTGCCATCCATAGGTACACGTCTGTCGGAGCCGGTGGTGCAGGTGATGGAGCCCGAGATTGATACGGGGTCATTAGCGCTTGGGATAGTCGGAGACGATGAGCACGAGGTGTCCGAGGACGAAGAGGCGGGTCGGGACGATGCCTCGCCGATGCGTTTCTCGGCACAGAGACCGAGTGAGGAGGGCTGGGTTGTCGGGGGACGGCTTCAGGCGGGATCGAATTGTGTTCGTCGTACTCCGGCGAAGGGTCTGAGACCACGACGACATGGGAGTGGATCGGGACGGGTCGTGCAGACGAGAGAGGGTATCGGAGCTGGGTTGTTCTCGGCCGGGGATGAGTGCGCAAAGTTTCAACCGACACTGGTATCGGATGATAGGGGTGACTGTCATGCCCCAAATCCGGTTTGGCCCGGACTCGAGACGTGACTAAAGATTTACAGTAAAACATGGATGATAAAATAAAATAAAGTTTACAAATGATATAAAAACTTCAAAGTGTAAGAGTCACAACTCAATAATAAGTACGAAATCCAACATAAAAAGGTGCACGTCTCTAAAATTAGCTAAACCCTCACAACTCCCATGCTCCGAGAGACTGACTAAAACTGTTCCCGCTTAACACCTGAAACACCACAAAGACAGGAGGGGTGAGCTTACACTCAGTTGGGAAAATGCATAACCAGGTTACCGTTTTAGTTTGACAAATAGGACTTCACAATTTTAGTGTTAATCTCAAATACGAAGAACTGCGAATACATTGAAGAGTAGGGGTAAAACGAGTGTTTAACAATCACAAAGAGTCAACAATAGTCATAGGAAAATAAAGGAATTAATGCATTTCTGAAATAATCAATAAAGGATAGAGCGTTCAATTAATGCTGTGGAACATGAAGTCGCCACCCTCCGATCCACAATACTCGTTGTGTCATGTCGGATTTTCCCTCTGTCCAGAGGAGACACATACATCGGATTACCGGAAGTATCCCTCGAAGGGCACATAACGTCGGAATCTTCGGAAATGTCACCAAAAGACCATATATCATCGGGACAAAGTAGAATAATGCCGTGGGACATGAAGTTGCCACCCTCCGATTCACAATACTCTCTGTGTCATATCGGATTTTCCCTCGGTCCATATGAGACGCATGACATCACAAAGACGTTTAACGTCGGGAATACCGGTAACAACCCCTGAGGGCGCTTATCGTCGGGATCCCCGGAAACGTCTCCAAAGGACCATATGTCATAGAGAACCAAGGTAATGCTCCCGCAGGACGCATACACTCGGGTGAAACAACAAGTAATCAATCCCTGCAGGGTAAATGTCACGCCCCAAATCCGGTTCTTGCCCGGACTCAAGGCGTGACTAAGAATAAGTGATTAAAAGACAATAACTCAACAATAAGTTCCTGAAAAACTCCAATAAGAAACTCGAATCCACAAAATTTAGTTTAGAATATAAATAACTCTCCAGGGGTGTAATAATAATCCTCCACAAAATCTGTTCCAAACTGAAATAAAATAAAAGCGAAGTCTCTATAATGCACCCACACCGAGAAGCTCCTGAGCTTCTACTCCTCAATCAAGCCTGTAAACACAACAATAAACTCACAGGGGTGAGCTTGCGCTCAGTAGGGAAAACACATAACAAGGTGGACCTTAAACTCAATAAAGTCAACAGCAAAGTAAACAAGATAGAACTTAACAAACACAGGTAATAGGTAAACCAATCGATGCCGTGGCACATGAAGTCTCCACCCTCCGATCCACATATGATGTGTCCTCTCGGATTCTCCCTCAAATCCAGAGGAGACGCATATCATTGAGGCGACCGGAAACAACCCTTCGGGGCGCTTATCATCGGGATTCTCAGAAACGTCTCCAGAGGATTTTATGTCCTCGGGAACCAAGGTATTACTCCCATAGGAAGCATACACTTGGGAAATTCAATAATAATCAGTTAATAATTGAATAACGCACCTAAACTGAAAACACGAAACAATCCAATCCCAACAACCACCAATTCATTGCCACACATAGCTCACACATCACCAGTTCACCACAACACACAGCACACGAATCACATAATCATAGCACACCAATCACACAATCACAACTTACCGTTCACTTACCAGTCTCGAACCAACGGGGCATCGATCACCTGATTGCACCGCTCGGTACAACCAGTCATACTCGATGCTCCAAACAACCATTTAAGTAAATCAAGTAATCATTCGAATACAATCAACGATCAAGTACGAGTTTAATCAACCAATCATAAAAACCTTCAAACGAGCATTCACACATGCAATTCCACTAGTTCCGTTAGACTCTTTAGCCTATCCACTAAGCAATCAACAACCAAGCATGTGATCCTAACACGCAACTAATCTGACTCTCAGCTGGTAGTACCCCGAGCGAAAATCGATCTTCGAGAAGTACTTTGCTCCCCTCAGCTGGTCGAATAAATCATCAATCCTCGGCATCGGGTAGCGGTTCTTCACTGTCACCCGGTTCAGCTTCTTGTAATCGATGCACATCCTCAAGGCTCCGCCCTTCTTCTTCACGAAAAGGGCGGGTGCTCCCCACGGAGATACGCTCGGGCGGATGAAACCCTTCTGCTGCAGTTCCTCGAGTTGTCGCTTTAGCTCGACCAACTCGGCTGGCGCAAACCGATACGGCGTCATCGAGATCGCCGCCGTACCCGGGATCAGATCGATCCTGAACTCCACCTCTCGCGCTGGTGGCAAGCCTGATAGTTCCTCCGGGAAGACCTCCGGGAACTCACGTACTACCCTCGGTAGCTCACTGCTACTCCGCACGACCTCTGCCTCAGACCCCGTAGTCAAAGCGGATAAGAGAACTCCGCTCTTGCTACCCAAAACACATGTGATCACCCTATCACCTGACCTCACTGTCACCTGACGTCGATAGCAGTCGATCGTCGCTCGATACCTCGCGAGCCAGTCCATACCCAGAATCACGTCAAAGGCGTTCATATCAAGAACGAGTAAGTCACCGAGAAAATGGCAATCTACCACCCTAATCGCACAGTCTCTACAAACGGTGCTCAACACCACCTCACCCGTAGCCGGGGTCTCCAAACAAAGGGGTTGACTGAAAGTCTCCACCCGCAAACCCAAAGAAGAAGCAATAGACGAAGATATGAACGAATGGGAAGCTCCCGTATCAAACAAAAATGAAGTCCACACATTATAAAGTAAACACGTACCCTGAGTGGCCTCATGGCCGGCGTACGGCCTCTCAATCCTGGAATCAGTAACTGCAAAGACTCGGCCCTGCCGCGCCGGTGGTCCTCCTCGCGGTGGTGGGGGAAGTGCCACCTGCTGGCCAGCTCTCGGCGGGTGCCTCTGACCTGCTGCTCCCGCCGCCTGACGCGGAGCTCTCTGCTGCGGTGCCTGACGTGGTCTGCCCGGTGGTGCAGGGCGAATATGAGTCTGCTGGGGCCTCGGTGCAGGCGCTCTACCAGCTATCTCAGGGCACACCCGAATGAAATGATCAGATCGACCACAATGATAGCATCCCCTCTGTCCCCCCTGTTGTACTATCTCAGGACACGCACGCATGAAGTGGTCGGCGCTACCACAGTGATAACACCCCCTCGGCTCACTCGGCTGTCTATCTCTGGTCCCCTAGGGACGATCATCATGACGCTCTACAGGTTCATTGCCCCTCGGGCAGTCTCGTGCCAGGTGACCCTGTTGTCCACACCGAGGACACAGCTGTGCCACCGGGGCGGGTCCAACTGACGCTACGGTCCCTGCTCGGCGTATGCCATCCTGCTGAAACTGAGGCTGAAAGTGTCCTGCAACTCTCTGTCTGCGTCGGTCTCGACGGTCAGACGGCTGCACAAAGCCACTCGGCCTAGGCCTAGTCTCTCGCACCCTGATAGTCTCTCTGAAGTGTCTCTCCATGGCTAAAGCCTGATCCAAGAGTGTGGAGTACTCTGCGGTCCTGAAAGCGATAACCCTGTCGGCTATCGACGGGATGAGCCCGTTCTCAAATCTCCTGCATCGGTCATCTGCAGTCTGTACCAACTCTGGCGCGTAGCGGGCCAGAGAAGTAAACCTCACTGCATACTCCGAGACGCTCAAACCCCTCTGACGTAAATCCAGAAACTGCTGGCGCCGGTCATCCCGAATGGAGCGAGGGAAGTACTGTTCCAAGAACAGCCTGCTGAACAACTCAAAATCACTACCGACCCTGCCCTGTACTGATTGCCACCAGTAGTAGGCCTCTCCCTCAAGCTGAAAAGTGGCGAACGAAACTCTCAGACGCCCCTCCGATACCCCAGAGGTATCGAGGTTGCGGGTAACCCGCTCCAACCAACCAGAAGCTGCCTCGGGGTCAGCTCCCCTGGAGTAGGTCGGCGTACCAAGTCTACGGAACTCTCTAAGCGACTGGGCCGTGAGGCTATCAAACTGTCCTGGCCTCTCCCCAAAATCTGCTGAAGCAACAGGCACGGGCTCTGGTGCCGGTGCTGTAGTCCCCTGCTGCGCACTCAAGGCTGCTAGTACAGCGCGAACCACCTCCTCGAGAGGGGTCGCCTGAGTCGGCTCTGCGACTGGGGATGTCCTGGGTGGCGACCCTGTTGGTCCCCCCTCAAAGCGCTGATGCTCTGTGGAAGCAGCATCCTGGGCATCAGCTGCCCCCTCCTGCTCAGCGGCAGGTGCCTGCCTCGGACCCCCAGCTGCGAACTAAAATGTTTACACCATCTAGGAACATACGTACGAGCCATGTCGCCTATCCGCCTGCACGGATAACGCACATGTTCAGTACTTAGTTCAACAACGGTTCTCACACGTTAAGGAAACGATCACGCGCGCCACACAAGTCACCCACAGATACGCCCCTCACACTAGTAGATATATATATACTCATATAATATAGCACACAAGTTCGCATCTCTATGCGTCACACAACAACAACCAGCGATTTAGCAATCAACCACCAACTCCCACAGGAGGGTTCCAACTCAAGCACCGCACAAAGCACAAATCAACAGGCATACCCTTCACTCGGGTATCCTTCCACAAAGAGGGGTTTAACACTTAACACAAATCAATTCAATAATCACCCTTAACCTTTCCTTCCCTCCCACAGATTCCATTTCTTAACTTTTACCCCAAGCTTTTCGTGTCGATCTCATGTTGTTACAACCTGATTCAGGCGTCCCCGAACCTCATTGTAACAACTGGACATCGAACCATCATGCTCAACTACAGTGACGTCCCTGAGTCAACCAGTGATGGTGTAAACATTTTAGTTCTACTGAAAATTCGGCATGACCCATTCGTATTTTCCCTTAACCCTCCGCTTAAGCGGGACAAGCACCAACACAAATTCATAAGACAAAAGTACGCAGAGTTCTCATGCTCGGCCAAAGACATCACACAGTCAATAAACGGAGTTCTCATGCTCCTAAAGTACACAACGCAATCAATAAACGGAGTTCTCGTGCTCCCAAATACTACGGGGTACTCGTGCCCCAAACTCGCCACACACGGGCATACGGGATTCTCGTGTCCCAATCTCGCCACACACGGGCATACGGGATTCTCGTGTCCCAATCTCGCCACACACAAGGGCATACGGGATTCTCGTGTCCCAATCTCGCCACACACAAGGGCATACGGGATTCTCGTGTCCCAAACAAGTTCTCATACCACGGGATACGGGGTTCTCGTACCCCACCCAAAACACTCAATATCAGCACACATGGAGTACTCATGCTCCAGACAAGCAGTCAATCACAAGTCAAAACTTGAACGGGACCAAACTACAACTTGAAAATTTTCGAAGTAATACACCAAGATGGCAACACCACCCACCGTTGGCTCACCCTACCATGAATGCATAGCGGGTCGGTCATTGACCGTTAATTTAATTCCGATCTTAACCATTCGGCTTCACCGATCACTAGGGAGAGGATACCAATCAAGTGATGCAAACATTGTAGTGTAAGGTTCCATTTAGGACAACCCTTAAAGCAACTCAAGACTCAGACTTCCTAACTCTACCCACCTAATTGACTTCGGTCCGAAGTTTGAAAATCAGTTCATAAGACACCTGTTTCAAATGAAACCAGGCTTTGATACCAAATTGTCACGCCCTAAATCCGGTTCTTGCCCGGACCCGAGGCATGACTACTAATAAAAGAATGAAAAGATGATAAATCAACGTCTAGTTCCTGAAAATCTCCAATAAGAAAAACGAATCCGCAAAACTCAGTTCAAAACACAAATAACCCTCCAGGGGTGTAATAGTAATCCTCCACAAGGTTTGTTCAAAACATTAAAGTGATAAGAACGAAGTCTCTATAATGCACCCACACCGAGAAGCTCCCGAGCTTCTACTCCTCAATTAAGCCTGTAAACACAACAGTAAATTCATAGGGGTGAGCTTGCGCTCAGTAGGGAAAACACATAACAAGGTGGACCTTAAACTCAATAAAGTCAACAGCAAGTCAAGAAGATAGATTTCAACAAACACAGGTAATAGGTAAACAAACCAATGCCGTGGCACATGAAGTCTCCACCCTCCAATCCACATATGATGTGTCCTCTCGGATTTTCCCTCAAATCCAGAGGAGACGCATAACATTGAGGTGACCGGAAACAACCCTTCGGGGCGCTTATCATCGGGATTCTCAGAAACGTCTCCAAAGGATTTTATGTCCTCGGGAACCAAGGCACTACTCCCATAGGAAGTGTACACTTGGGCAATTTGATAATAAACAGTTAATAATTGAATAACGCACTCAAACCGAAACACGAAACAATCCAATTCCAACAACCACCAATTCATTGTCACACATAGCTCACACATCACCAATTTACCACAACACACAGTACACGAATCACATAACCACAGCACACCAATCACACAATCACAACTTACCGTTCACTTACCAGTCTCGAACCAACGGGGCATCGATCACCTGATTGCACCGCTCGGTACAACCAGTCATACTCGATGCTCCAAGCAACCATTTAAGTAAATCAAGTAATCATTCGAATACAATCAACGATCAAGTACGAGTTTAATCAACCAATCATAAAAACCTTCAAACGAGCATTCACACATGCAATTCCACTAGTTCCGTTAGACTCTTTAGCCTATCCACTAAGCAACCAACAACCAAACATGTGATCCTAACACGCAACTAATCTGAGGGCTTTGCCAAGGCTCCTCTACCAGACAAACAATTCCCAAGTATTGAAAGCGAATTACACTAGTGATTGGCATCCTAATCGTTCACAACTAGACACTTACGGTTATTAGTAATTGAAAGACAATTATGCTAGTTATTCGCATCCTATAGGCATTTCTAGGACCTTTCCGATTTTATTAGCCTAACATGCATATAAGCATCATAAACGAGGGGTTAAGGCTTTCCCTACCTCGAGGTCTTCCTCTCAACACTCTGACGATAAGCCCGGTGGTCACCACTCCGTTCTTCACTCGGGTCCCGGCGTGATAAAAGCTCCTCTAACTCGTGTCCACGTTCTTCCTTCTTTCCTAGCTTGGTTCCAAGGTTTTGAACCACCAAAAGACCACAAATTAGTTTCCTCAACAAAGTGTTCTTTTCCCCAAAACACACAACAATGTTCAGAAATGGATCAAGGTTTGAAGAGGAAATGTGGGAATCAAATTGAGCTAAAATGAAGGGTTTTGGGCTCTGGGGATCTGATCCGGAATGCCATACGGACCGTGTGGCTAGCCGTGCCGGAACATGGCACGGACCATGTCACAGGCCGGCCCGGAATCCAGCGCGGAACGCGTCACAGACCGGCCCGGAGAGCGACACGGACCGTATCAGGTTCCGTGCCGGACTCCCGTCCGTTCCGTGCCGTGTGCCGTGCCGGTACCAGGCCCGTCCCGTGCCGTGTGCCGTGCCGGTACCAGGCCCGTTCCGTGCGGCATGCCGTGCCGGCACCTGGCCCGGTCCGGGTCAGATTCCGTGTCAGACCTGACCAGCTCCTTCCCCTTTCTTCCCCAACTCGAATTTCACGAAAATCTCAACACAAACTCCATTTCTAAATTCTCTTAGCTCCAAAATATTCAATCAAAGATACCCAACAGCTACACCCTCAATGGGTTCATCAAACTTCAACCAAAAACACAATCCAACAACCTACTTCACTACTTCTTCTCCAAGCAACAATCAAATAAGCAAGTTCTTCAACTTTTAAGCCAAAACCCACAAAACCCAAAGATTGGAAGTGGAAGAAATGGAGAGTTGAGAGCATCTTTACCTCTAGATAGTTGAGATGGAGAAGATGAAGTGAAAATGAAGGCAAAAGGACCAAGAACAAGCTCCAAAATCCAAGCTTTCTTCTCTATCTTCTTCCTCAAGAAAGTGAGCTCCTCCTCTCCTCTCTACTAGTGATTTTCGGCTGCAACAAGAGGAAATAGGCTGAATTGTTGCTCCCTTTCCTTTAAATGACCTAAAATGTCAATTTACTCAAAAGTCCTAAGGTCTTATCCCTTTAAAGGTAACTTGGGAGGGTATGAGGGTCATTTGAATTCCCTACTCTCATCCTCCAAGCCAAGCATGACAAGTGTCATGTGTGGTCACTCCTACTTAATAATTTTCCAGCTTTCCAAGATTTATCGACAAATAACCGATAGTAAGCCCGAGTTTGACCGAAAGTCGACTTTAACAATATTACAGTCGAACTGAAGGAAACGACCCAACTAAGCTAACCGTGCTAATGGCTAAGCTTTTTGGGCCCCAGAAAGGTCCCGACTGACTTTCCGAGTCATCGGTTGACTTTTCCGGCCGAAAGTCAAACTTAGCTAGGATTCACCGGTTCTACCGGGATCGACCGGGGGCGGGTCTTACAATCTACCCCCCTTAAAAGAATTTCGTCCTCAAAATTTAAAGACAATGGCGTACCTCAGAGGTTGAACAGGTGGGGATACTTCTCGCGGATCTCCTCCTCGCGCTCCCACGTGGATCCAGATCCTTGGTGACCCCACTGTACCAAGACCAACGAAATCTTCTTGTTCCGCAGGACCTTCTCCTTTGTAACCAAGATCTCGACGGGCTGCTCCTCATAGGTGACATCATCTGCTACCTCGATGTCTGACCACCCAATGATGTGCGAAGGGTCTGCTATGTACTTCTGCAGTTGGGACACATGGAAAACGTTATGCACGTTCCCAAGCTGCGGTGGCAAGGCCAAACGATAAGCTACAGCTCCAATCTTCTCTAACACATTAAATGGTCCGATGAAACGCGGTGCCAGCTTGCCTCCGCTGCGGTTAAACCGCACAAGACCCTTCTTCGGGCTCACCCTCAGAAACACGTGCTCCCCGACCATGAACTCAAGTGGTCTGCGACGCCTGTCTGCGTAGCTCTTCTGCCGACTCTATGCGGTCTTCAGCCGCTCTCTAATCAAAGCGACCTTTTCGGTCGTCTCTCTGACCATGTCTGGCCCAAGTAAGCTCCGGTCCCCAACCTCAGCCCAACAAACCGGCGATCTACAAGGTCTGTCATACAAGGCCTCAAATGGTGCCATACCAATGCTGGACTGGTAACTGTTGTTGTAGGCAAACTCTGCCAAAGGCAAATGATCCTCCCATGATCCCTGTAAGTCAAGCACACAAGCTCGAAGCATGTCCTCTAGAACCTGTATGGTGCTCTCTGACTGTCCATCTGTCTCAGGATGGTAAGCTGTACTCAACAGTACCTCAGTGCCCAAAGCCTTCTGTAGACTCTTCCAGAACCTGGATGTGAAACGAGGGTCTCTATCCGATACCACTGATACTGGTACTCCGTGTAGACGAACAATCTCTCTGACATACAAACGACCCAACATGTCCACAGAATCAGTCATCCTTATACCCAGAAAGTGTGCCGACTTGGTCAGTCGATCAAACACCACCCAAACAGCGTCGTGCCCCTTCGACGACCCGGGCAACCGACACACAAAATCCATAGTCACATGCTCCCACTTCCACTCGGAGATCGGTAAAGGCTGCAGCAAGCCTGCGGGACGCATGTGCTCGGCCTTCACCTGTTGGCAGGTGAGGCAACGGGAAACGAAATCTACAACGGCCCCACGCATCCCACTCCACCAAAACTGTCGTCGCATGTCCCTATACATCTTGTTGCCACCGGGGTGCACAACCAGACGAGAGTGGTGGCACTCACGCAATACGGTGTCCCTGTACCCGCTGGGTACAAACAGTCGTCCTCTAAAGCGGATACCATGGTCGGTGCCCAACTCCCAACCCTCGAGCTTGACACCATCCATCAATCTCTCACGAATCCCCGCTGTCTCGGTGTCCTCGGCCTGTGCCTCTAGCACTCGAGAAAAAAGCGTGGGCTGAGCCACCAAGGCACACAGGGCCATACCCTCGATGACCTCCTCCAACTCCAGTCTGAATAAGCTCAACTGCTCCAGCATGTCCCACTCTCGGACTGCCATGCTGACAACATCTCCCACCATTTCTACTAAAACCCAACAAAATCTAGCAATTTCACCCAAAACCCATGAAAAGAGATGAAGGGAAATGAGGATTAGAGAGTTCCATTACCTCTAGAAGATTGAGATGAAGAAGATGGTAGTGATTTTGAGAAGGGATGGCTAAAGGAAGGCTTCAAGTGGCCTCTTTTCCCTTGTTTCTTCTTCAAAGCTCCATGGGAGCTCTTCTCTCTTGCTCCTACTCCAATTTTCGGCTACACCCAAAAGAATGAGTTGATTTTGCTTTTCCAAACTCATATAATACCTAGATGTGTCAAATGACCAAAAGCCCTTGAGCTAGAATCCCTTGTAGAAGCTTTTGGGAGGGTAAAAGGGTCTAAGACTACTCCTTTTTCTCTCTTTCAACCAAAAAGGGACAAGTGTCCACATAGGTTATTTACTTTTCCAAAATAAATTCCAGCACAATAAAATAATGCTTTTAGTCGATAAAAAGACTCGATTTGACCAAAATTGACTTTCTCCAACATTATACTCAAACGAAAGGAATTTCTCCCCTTAAGCCAACCGTGATGATGGCTAAGTCGTTTGGGTTCCGGAAAAGTCCCGAGTGACTTCTTGGGTCATCGGTTGACTTTCCGGTAGTAAGTCAAACTTGCTTAAAAAGCCGCCGGTTCGACCGGGGGCGGGTCTTACAGTAAAACCGTCCAATTGCCCCGTATGGACCAATAATACCCACACCGGAATCCTCCACGGTGTAGGTCCAACAACCCATGCCCCGCTGGGTCCAACAATACTCTGCACCGGAATCCTCCACGGTGTATATCCAATAACCAATGCCCCGCAGGGTAAACCATTATCCGCACCGGAATCCTCCACGGTGTATATGCAATAACCAACGCCCCACAGGGTAAACCATTCTCTGCACCGGAATCCTCCACGGTGTATATCCAATAACCAATGCCCCGCAGGGTCCATAACCATTATATCACCCTGCACCGGAATCCTCAACGGTGTAGGTACCATGCCATATCAACAATAACCGTTACACCACCCTACACCGGAATCCTCAACGGTGTAGGGACCATTCCCCGTACGGTAAACCATTCCCCACACCGGAATCCTCAACGGTGTGAGTACCATACCAAATCACCATTAATCATTTCCGTAAACCATCCCCACACCGGACTCCTCAACGGTGTGGGTACCCTAGCCATTATCCCGTAGGATCTATCAAACAATGCCCCGCAGGGTCCATAATCAATATCATGCAGGTTCACGCCAGCAGAGCGATCGCACCGAACGTCAGTCAGCAAGGTCAGAAAGACGAAGGACCTGTCCGAACGCGTCGTCGCGCAACAACAAGAAGACGCATTACAAGAAGTCACATCCTTCACGCCACACTGAACCGATAGATAGCACCGAACGAAGCGTTGTGTAGTAGGTCGAGTTTTGTGCCATGCATAGGCACAGGGAAAGATAAGAGTTAACCGATTGTTGATTTTGAATTATTCAAGGAACGATTGAAGGAATCGCGCTAGTTTCTGAACTGTTCCAATTATCAAGGTCTCAGGGCGTGTTGATTACTCCTTGAGTGGTGATTTGGGTGGACTTAACTATAGGTTGTTTTGATCTACAGCTCGAGAACGAGTGTCAACGGTATAAGGGATACCACCGGTTGGGATAACCTTTGTCAATCGATCTTGGATTGTGTTTCGCTGTCGAGTGTGATTACCGTACGTTTAGTTTTGGTGTCTTGAAGGACGCCTACTTTCGATTAAGTGCCAGTAAGAGGTTCTATCGGTCCTTGTTGTTGTACGTCGTTCGCCCGACTAGATGCCAGTAGAGTTCATGGTAGTACTGAACCATGCATCGGTTTTGAGAACCGTTGACTCATTGATATGATGATTGGGTGAGACGAATTGTGATGTGTTTTGATCAGGGGTTGAGAACTGGTATCGATGTCAAGAGAAATATAGCGAGTTGGATAACCTTCTTGATTGATCAAAGTTAGGTGTTGATGGTTTATCGCGAGTTAGGTTTGTGATGCTTGATGTGTGACTGACCCGTATCAGGTTGCGAACGTTGATGAGGTTTAACCAATGTGACATGCTGCTACGTTGGACAAGTGTGCCATGATTGGTATGACAAGAGCTTTTGATTAAGTTATGTTTTGAGGCATGCCGCCTTTCGACTAGATGCCGACACATTGTACCATTTACTTGATTGAGGTACGTCTACCTTTCCACGAGATGTGATGAAACGAGTGGTTGTTCCACACCCTGCAGTAGTGATGGGAACTTTGTTTTGATGGTAGCATTTGTGTGATACTTGCTTGCTTTGTGTGTGATAGGTCGAGACATGACCTTATTGACGTTCCAGTGTGAACTATTCTTGTAACGATTACTACAGAGAAACTGAGAAGTACATCTTCGGATGGCTCCGTCCTTACCCGACTTTCGGGGTATTCCAGTAAGACGCCCATACCGACGGAAAATTCCAGTACGGCATGTCTGAACCGAGGTCGTTCTATTCGGTGTGATACCGGTACCGTTGGGGATTCTGATGAGAGGTATCTACATCGAGGTTATTGTGACGGTTCGTTGTCTACACTAACGTTGGATTTCGTTATAGGTTGCCGAGATCGTTATCTAGCATTCCTCAGTGTCTGAGGGACAATCGACTTATTGTGGTTGGTCTAGTGACCGATTAAGTAAAGGTCACGTAGATTCGGAAACGGTTAGAGACCGCGCAACGCTGATAGAAGAGCTAGGCAGATGGACTAGGTCGACCTTTTGAGTTACGGTTGATAACCACGTAGTTCTGAGGGTGAGCCCGAGGAAGGGACTATTGCGGTTCAGCCGCGGCGGAGGCAAGCTGGCCCCGTGTTGTATCGTATCTTTGAGATTGTGGGAAAGTTGGAGCCAGTGCCTATGGCCTTACATTACAACGATGGTTCGGGAACGTGCATAGCATTTTCCACATATCTCAGCTACGGAAGTACTCTACAAACTCTTCCCACGATTATCGAGTGGACGGACGTCGAGTTAGCTGATGAAGTCTCTTATGATGAGCAACCAGTTAGAACATTGAATACGTAGAAGAAGGTCCTGTGGGACTAGAATATCCCGCTAGTACGAGTGTAGAGGAAGCACCAAGGAAATGAATCGACTTGAGAACACGAGGATGATTCTTGCGTGAAGTAGCCCCACCTGTTCGACCTTTGAGATACCTTAGTTTAAAATTTCGAGGACGAAATTCTTTTAAGGGGGGTAGACTATAAAGACCTGTGTTTTTATTTTGTTATTTTTACTCTGGAATCGTCTTTGAGTTAGGGGAACGAGTCGAATGTTGGATCGACTTCAAAAAAAAAGAAAAGAGAAAAAGAAACAAAAAAAAAGAAAATAAAAAAAAAGATGAAGAGGAGGATTTGGGGCGTGACAATGACGAAGGGGATCCGATTCAGGTGTCATCGGACATGGCAGCAACGCCGGAGGAGTCGGCGGCGGCAGTGGCGTGGCGGCGACGGAAAAGGGAAGGGGCTGGCGGCGCATGAGGATGTTAGGGCTCCGGTGGTTCTGGGCCGGGCCGAGGGAAGCGCGGGCTTGGGCCAAGGTTTGATGCATGACGCCCGAAGATCAGGCCAAAACCAGATGGGTTGGGACTCAAGGCCGGGCTCGGGATTTAGACCGGGTTGGGCCCAGACTGAAACGGGGGATGTCACTTAATGGGCGGCCCGGTATGGATCGGGTCGGGTCCTCGGGTCGGGGGATGATAGAACCAGGTCGAGACTACCGGGTTATGAAGCCGGGTCGGGTAAGAATCCGCTGGTAGGGAGATGTAATGGGTCGGATCCAGTGCAGCGTTCGACCCAAGTGCACCAATCGGGTCATGTATTGTACGATAACCATTTTGGCCCTTTAGGAAGGGATTGGCAGTCCTCGAGGGAGCAAGTCGGGGCATTGGGATCCCAGATGGGGGCTATGAGGATCAAAGAGGTCGTGATACCGGTTCAGGAGGTCACTGGAAGGGGGAATCAGTATAGGTTCGCTCTGGCAGCCAAGGTCCTCACATCCAAGAAATTTTTTTGGAAATCAGTGGTGACAAGATTGGAGGATGTCTGGGGTATGAAGGTTTAGGCTAAACCTTTTGAGGGAGGCCTGATCGCTCTCTTCTTTAGGACAGCGAAGGAACGTGAACGAGTTTGTTTGGGGGAACCATGGTCCCACTGGGATTCCCTAGTCCTGTTTACGGATCTGAGGGCCCATATGCAAGTGAAGGATCTGAAATTTCATCACTTCTCGGTTTGGGCGCGCGTTTCGAATCTACCTGTGGGAGCCTAGACGAGAGATGTGGGGTTCAGAGTTGGGAACACTTTGGGGATCTGTGAGGGAGTGGATGTGGATGAGGACGGACTTTGCTGGGGGGATTTTATGAAAATCAGAATTCGGGCAGACATCCGAGTACCTCTCCAGAGCCAGCTTTGGTTTCGACTGTCTGTATCCCAGGTACGAACTCGGCTGCTAATTTCGTATGAACATTTACCTGAGCACTGCTTTGGATGTTGCTGTGTGGGACACCTGTTCCCGGCTTGCCCAATTGCTAGAGGTGTAAGGGGATCATCGCTGAAGGCGCCGGCGGATTCGAGATCGGCCTTGGAAAAGGCGAAACATGGGAAGGCCACCCTAGAGGAAAAGGGGGAACCAATCAAAGGACACCAAGGACGCCCTCACAGCCCTGGGAAGAGAGGAGGTATGGGGGCAGAGGGAGAGGGAGGAGGAAATCCCGGTTGGTTGGCTCCCCCGTGAACCATCTCCGTCGCTGTCAGGAAAAAAAGGGCAGAAAGGGAGGAGGAGGATCCTGAGGAGGAAGAAGACTCATCGGCATCGAATGGAGCGTCACAAGTAGCGGCAGGGGGATTCAAGAACCCCCGCCTCCAAAAATGAGTGCTGGGGGCCCCAGGGAGGGGTTGGTCGACTGTACCTCCTCCCTGGCTGATAGGCGGCATTGGTACTGCCAACAGTCAAGTTATTATTTCCCTACCATTTCGGAGTCAGCAATCCTACGTTCAGGAGCCCTACCACTATCAGTCAAGGGAAGACGATGCACGCTGACTTATTGGGGGAGTAATCGGTCCACCACTGCACACTTATCCTCTGATTTTCTCGATCAGCTTCTTATGGTTGAAGTATACTGTATCGGTGTCTCTAGATGCTACCGCAGTCCCACCCCTCCGACCGCCCTGATGCCCATGAGCAACATTTACTATTCTGCAATTATCTTTCAGTTTATGTTAGTTTTTTTGGTTGTATGGTGCTTTCCGTTTACTCGGGCACCAAGTTACTTTAATTTATAATATCTACCGTTCTACCTAAAAAAAACTGCACTCGATTTGAAATGAACGAAATCACAAGATATTTTGTGGGGTAAACAAGTCAATAGGTGGACTTAATGGTAGGGTGGGCACCGATCAATTAATCAGTCATTATCCCACCTCTCACTATAAATTTGGTAATATTGATTTCTACAAATTTCAGACTAATATCAAAGTCAACACTGGAAAATCTGTGTAAATCTTATCGATAACCGGTTTAAACCAATCGTGCATAATTATGTTATTGTTGGACATCATAAATAAGCTCAAATAATAGGCCCGAATTAACCCAACTAACCTATTAGTTCAAATTTTATATGTAAAAATCTATAAGAACTTACACATGAGATTGATTTATCATGTTCTTCGTTAAAACTACAAAAATAAAATAAAACGATTTGCTTCACTTCTCTCGATTTTTCAAAAACGTATGAACAAAAAATTGAAGTCAATACAAAATTAAGTATTGAAACTGGAAAAAAAAAAAACTAATTTGATTCTTTACTAACCTGGTAAAAATATTTTGCAGTTCAATACCTAAATGAAACATTTACCAACATTTTACTACCCATCTGTCAGATTTCAGTTAATGTTCCATCCAAAATAGGTAAAAAGTTCATAATACCTCTAACTATCATTCAAATTTTCAAAGGCATGTTATTGGATTCTTTAAATTAGTTTTATTATTAAAAAAATCATTTTTTATAAGCTCGAAAATTTTATTAGGGAAAGAGACACTTTCCAAAAAGGAATGAGTCTAAAGGTTAAAGACCAAAGCAACAATTACAAAGATGCTCCAAGAGGAGATAAAAGGCCGAGCCCTTTCCTTAAAAAGAGAGAAGAAAAACAAATCCAACAAACCCCACCGTCCCATGTCAAAGAAGGGACGTCAACAAACCGAGAAAAAGATCGCTACAATTTACGATCTACAAGCAACTTCTTCTTGACAGCCAATTCGCGAACCATAGTTCCCATGTCGGGCCCAGGAGCTCCAGTTCGATTCAAAGACTAAGCCTATGACCTGGTGAAGTAAAGGTAATTGGGAGAGCACGAGTGAATGGCTGCTTTTTCTTCGGCGGAGGACGACCCTTATGAAACAAAGGTTTCAAGATAACGTCCTTCCAAAGACTCACTTGTTGCTGACTCGTAAGCTGAACCACAACCCCGTCCTTAATAAAAACCGAATTCTTAACAGGGTCTTGGGTTGCTTGACCCTGAAGGAACCCAAAATCAAGTGGCCCATGAAGCCCATCCAATACATGGTCCGATGAAGGCCCGCCAACAATCTGCGATTCCTGAAGCCCATGTCTCTACGCTAATGACCGAACAACCTCGTCACTAACCTCGGTCAACAACTCATCGTTATCCGCATTCAAAATCACCGTATTTACAAGAACCAGATCTGGTAACGTTGTGATCTTCAAGCGATTTAGAGAAGCCCGAGATTCTGGAGGCAACATCAAAACGCTCCGGCCATCCTCCAAATGCGATGACTCAACTCCAAGTGACTCCGGCGAGAGCTCAACGATAGGCTTCTCCGAACTTGTTGACTCAACTCCCGGTGTCTCTAGCGAGAGCTCAACGACAGGCTTGGCCGATAAACTCATGGTCGAATTTGCACCAAGAATCAGATTTGCAACTCCTTTTAGAGGATCACTGTAAGAACCACGTCCGGTCAACGCCGGTCAAACCGGTAGGAAACGGAATTAAAGTCAAATTCTGTTATTTATTCAAATAAGCACAAGCTTGACCCCGAGGGTCATTTCGGACCTTAAGAGAACTCTAAAGCGATCAAGTTAGGTTCGGGAAAGCTTATGGAAATTTTGGGACGAATCTGGAAAAGTTTGACTTTTCGCTGAAAAAGTCAACCAGTGACGTTTGGGTCGTCGGGACTTATTCGGGACCCAAAAATCTTAACCGTTGTTACGGCTAGCTTAATTGAGTCATTTCCTTGCAAATAAGGGTTCGTGAAAAAGTAAATTTCGGGCTGAACGGGTTCAAAATTGGAGTTTATCGGATTTTAAATTATTGGGCTGAGATATTTATGAGTGGAGGTGGACCCCACTTGGACACTTGTCCCTAACTCCTTGGAAGAGAGAAAATTGTGTGAGAAAAGACACTTTTGACCTTACTTTATCACTAGAAGACGAAATAGGGAAAAATGAGCCTTTAAACCTACTTTTTGAACCCAAATTTCAGCACTTTTAATTGATGGACGAAAATTTGAGGTTAGAGAGAGAAGGAGAGCCTCCATTGTTGAAAGAGATGAAGAAGAGAAGAATAAGAGGGAAAAGGGCCATCTTCCATGGATTCCACCACCAAAACCTTCCAATTTCTTCGTATTCTTCATCCTCTTCTCATTCCCAAAGGTAAGAACCCAACCTTTTCCCATTTTGATGAACTTTAGTTTATGGGTCTTGTAGGATTTAGATGAAATTGGATTGGGTCTTGTTGGAAATGAGAAATCCTTGGTGGAATTGAGTAGTAATGGAAAGAAATGGGTGAAATTAGAAGAATTGGATGAAACCCTAATTTTGGAATTGGGGGAAATGTGAAATTGGAGCTAATCTTGAATGGTTTTAGTTGAAACATGATGGATTAAGGACATAGAGCTTGTTTGGGACGTTTTTGGGAGAAAATGTGAAGTTTTCCGGCGACTGGAGGCTCGCCGGAGCTCTGGCCGGTCATCGGAGGTCCGGCCACGGTGGACTGGTGGCGGGGACATCGAGATCCGAGCCTTGCCTCGATTTACGGACCGTGCCTCGGGATTCGAGCGGTGCCTCGGGTCCCGAGCCTCGGGTTTCGTTGTGTGTGGTGCCCGGTTGGGTGTACTTCCGCTTTGATCGACTTTGGACTAGTATTGAGTTTTTGTGTTATGTTGTTAACTTAGAGTCCGACTTGTTCGTGGAGAAGGAGGAAGCTAGCCAAGCCGTCACTGCTGGATTGGATTGCTTTTGAGGTAGGTAAAAGTAGAGGTTACTTGTTCAATTAAGGAAAGTTACTAGAATTGCATATAGGATATGAGTAACCGGAATAATTGTAGAATCACATGTAGGATGTGAATAACTAGTGTAGTCGTTTAAAATGTGGAATCACTTGCGGGCCATGTCGTGCCCGTAGGTTTGGACTTGCCGTGCTGTAGAATTGCATGTGGGCCATGTCGTGCCCGTAGGATTGTGTGATGGTTATGCTTTACCTGTGTGAATTTTATTGTTGAACTATTGCCTTGTGACATGTTTCAGGCGCTGTATGTGGGTGAGCTTCGTGCGTTACGTGAATTGATGATTACGATGACATGCTATGTGAATCGTGTTATGAGTAAGTAGTGAGTGCAGTATTATTGGTGGTTTTATGGTTGGTTGGGATGATTTATAAACCGATGCTATGTGTTCCGGTATAATATGTTTAAGCCGTGCTGTGTGATCCGGCGCATTATTGGATACTTACTGTGTGTGTGTTTGCTAATGATTTACTGTGTGTGTTGCTATTGTTTTACTATGTGTATTTACTCGGTGATTCATTTGAGATATGGTTTGAGTGTGAACATTGAGTAATCGATGATTGTCGAGTAGGGTTGATTTCACACGTTAAGTGTGGTTATTGGGTAAGTATTATGATAAAGCGATGTTGTGGTTATGTGAGGTTGGTTATGATTGTGATTGTGTGTTTTTCCGAGAATGATTGACTGGTTCTACGCTGGAGATGTTGAGATCGTGTGGGCGTTGAGTAACGTATGATTTGTTTGGTCGTGTGTGATTGATACGGTGATACATGGTTGTGCTTGTGACTGATCGTCCGTGATGAGGTAGGCCCACCTTCCGACCACGGGTCAGTAAAGTGTTGCAATCGTTCCGCAATGAAGTGGTTGCCAACCTCCGACTAGCTATCGGGAAAATGTGCGATGGGTCCTGCGAGGAGGTCGACCGCCTGTCCAGACTGTGTGTCGTGGTAAGTGCGTGGGTTATCGCCAGGCCCAACCGGGTTGCTACCGGAAACTGAGCAGGAGGTGGTTTGATGTTTGTGTTTGGATGCCTTATGTATTGTTCGGTTGTTACTGTGTGTGTTGACTAGTTTTGGTTCGTTGTGGTTATTTATGTCTGTTATGTGATTCTTGTGTGACTTGGGTGATAACGTTATGCGTGTTTGGTAATGGACCGTATGACTGTATGGCATCGGGTATGAGTTGTGTTTGATGAGTTCCTGTGTGAAATAAGTGGTCCAGGTTCAGTTGTTGAGAACCGTCCTCGTGACGGTTTGGTGTCAGGTATGAGGTGTGACTGGTTCCTCTGTTTTCAACTGTTGTGTTTGCAACTGATGTCGCTGTAGATATTTCCGCTGTATGTGTGTTTCTTTGACTTGGATCAAGTGTCGATATTTGTGTTTTCCTGTTTGATTTTGTTAGTTGTTATTGCTTTACTAGTATGCCATATTTGGACGGGTATCCGTGGTGGCGAACGAGATGCTCATCCCCTTTACTACTTTTTCTACTGAGCGAAACGCTCATCCCCTTCACTACTGTTCCTACAGGTTTTGATCGTGATTTGGTTTAGAGGAAGTCTCGGACCTTGGGAGCTTAGCGAGAGTCCGGGTGTCATTTACCTAGTAGAGACGTACTCCTTTTGTCTTGAACATGTTGATTTTAGAACTCGAGCTTTGGACTCATTTGTTGTTGTTTATCGGTTATGGATTATTTTATGAAATTTGGATTTCAAAATGCTTTTCCTTTAATATTCTTCGGCTTATGAAACAGTTTCCTTTTAAATTTCTGGTTCACGTCTCGAGTCCGGTCAAAACCGGATTTGGGGCTTGACAATCACTTGTTGAGGTTGGACAAGCCTCTACTGAGCTTTCTACTCCGATTCTCTGTTTCACGAGTTTGGAGCACGAGACGGATGAAACAAGCGAGACACGCTTCATGGAAATCTCCTTTGCGCCCTAAGTCTTCTTTGCAACTTTACGATTTCCAGGATGAGCTAAAGAAACAAAAAGAAGATAACCGTTGCACTTGAAACCATTAAGTGTTTCAACTTCCTGTAAAGACGACTCCGGAGACGAAAACTCTGCAAAACCGAAAAACCGACCTTTACGATTTGGCCTCTTAACAACTGTGACAAATTTCACCTCTTCAAAGGACGTCAAAGAATTATGAACCCAATCTGAAGAGGTGCCCCAGGGTAGATTATACAGGAAAATCTCACACCCAGGACTATCCATCAATCTTGTTTCATCGAGAACCATAATACTCTGTTTTGATCGTACCTCAACTCGGTCAGAATAAAAACTGAATTTATAACGATAAAAATTAATTTATAAAATAAAAACTGATATTTAAATAATACTGATTTTTTTTTATAAAAAATTGTATTTTAAAAATAAAAACTGATTTTTTTTTAAAAAAGTTGCATTTTAAAAATAAAACTGATTTTTAAATAAAAGTTTAAATTTTAAATAAAACTGATTTTTTTAAAAATTGAATTTGATTTTTAAATAATAAAACTAATTTAAAGAATCTAATGGCGTGCCTTTAAAACTTTGAATGATAGTTAGGAGTATTATAGATTTTTTTACCTATTTTAGATGGAAATTTAACTGAAATCTAGTGGATGGGTAGTAAAGTGTTGGTAAATATTTTGTTTGGGCATTGAACTGCAAAATATTTTTACCAGGATATCATCTTGAAAAAAAATGTTTGACAAGATATTATATTGAAATTTTCACTTAAAGTAATAATATCTTTTGCCGAGTACCGATCAAACATAAACAAATGCAATAGTCATAGTTGGATATAATAAAACATTTATAAATATCACCAGACATTTACACAAAATAATCCTACATTCTAAATTCTCTACCAAACCATGTCCCAAAATCGAGTTTTTTGCATAAACCTTATATCAAGTGGATCCTCATGATCTTTGGATTTCGATCCCAATAAGCTAGCAACGTCTCTGTTAACTCAATTGGAGGCAGATCTCAAGCGTGATATGGAACAAATTGAATCGAGTAATAGTCATTCACGATGTCAACAATCTTTGGATAAAGGTCGTGGAGAAGGAGACAAATGCCTTATAAATGAAAATACGGTGTACATCATAATATGTTTTGTCCTAGATTCCAAATGGAGAGGGCCCTTTTTCGTCAGATAATGAGTAGGCTCTCGGAACATGATGTCCAATTCCAACATCTAAAAGACGGTCATGATAAGCTCGGGTTTTTGTCTTACCAAAACTTTATAGTATCTATATGGATCTTAGTTTATGTTGTCTTCAAAGATTTTATCAATGAAATCGGTTGGATCAGTGAAACCATTGTTTGAACTTTGTACATTTTCTTTGCAACGTTGTCATTGAGATATTCAATGGGGAATATCTCATATGCTCTACTGAAGAGGAGTTAGATAAATAATACGAATTAGAACTGTGTCACGATCGAGTATTGCTCGATAATTACTCGTGGAATAATTAAACCGAAGCTTGGTTGGCCACACAACCTTTGACTTGCTTGATCTTCTAAGCAACCAATTGCTTGAAGATGGAACAATGGAATGTAGTTTCAGAATTGAACACTCCTCATCATATATATATTCTAATCATGTGATCTACTATAGTTTTCATTCTAATATTATATGAGGGTTTATGACGAGAGCATTTTGTCAAAGAATTATACTCTTACGTGATACATTTTGTCAAAAATAGCCACTTGTCTTTGGGTGCTCTATTGAGTGAACTCAAAGGTCCCTTAGAACCACAACCAAGCAAGCCATCAACTACACGAAATCTTAAAGGACAAAAAAACCCTAGGAACTGAGCAACATTAAAACTCTCACATTGAAGAAGCAAACAGAGAAGAAACATGGGTTTCGATTTCCACAAGGAGCACTTGGATATGGTGCTGGTTCCAAGTGGATTGACGATCATGCTGGCTTACCACCTCTTCCTCCTTTACCGATACATAAACCTTCCTCACACCACAGCCATTGGCTTTGAGAACAACGACAAGAGAGCCTGGGTTGATAGAATCATGAAGGTCAATTCTTTTTTCTAATGTTAAAGTCTTATTCAACTCAAAACTTCGAACGGATTGGTGGAAGCAGTAATATACTTAGCAAGTGTTCAATTCATTTATATGCTTTCTATGTATATAAACGAATAAACTGGACATCTACACGTGTGCCATGACATAACTGGATGGGTGGAATCACTAATATGCTTGTTAAGTGTTCAATTTGTCTATACATTATATATGATCTTGCATTCATGCAGGCACAGGACAAAAATGTGGACGTAGCCATAGCCGTCATATCCTCCAACATCTCCGCGGCAACCTATTTGTGCTCGGTCTCCTTAACGCTTAGCTCTCTTATCGGAACCTGGCTCGGAAGCTCCACCAACGAGTTGTTGCGAAGCAAATTGGTGTACGGTGACACGAGTGCGTCCACTGTTACCGTCAAATACATAAGCTTGCTTACTTGCTTCCTTCTCGCGTTCTCGTGCTTCGTTCAATCGACGAGACATTTCGTTCATGCGAATTATCTGATAAGCATGCCGGACAACGACGTGCCGGCGAAAAGCGTTGAATCGGCTGTCATAAGGGGAAGCGATTTCTGGTCGGTCGGCTTTAGGGTTCTTTATTTTGCGCTTAATATCTTGTTATGGTTTTTTGGTCCCATTCCTATGTTTGTTTCATCCATTGTTATGGTGATTATGCTTCATTGCCTTGACACCAATACCACTCCGTTGCATCGACATGGATATCCAAGTAAGCACATATCGGATTAGTACATATGGTTGTTTTGTAACAACACATTCAGTTTCAATTTTATTACAGTGTATTATAATTATAATTTTTTAGCAGTTCGCAAACATTCGAACTAAATTACAATAAAAGGAATAATTTAGGAACTGAACGTAATGTATTGTAGCTGTATAAGAGCACGTACAACGGGTCGGCCCTCGCCTCCGACCTGCGCGCTCGCGGTCCGCGACCCTCGGGCTGTCCCAATGTGGGCCGGATTTTACGTGGCCCGGGGTCCTGAATCACGCGGTCCGGGCCTCAGACCGCGCCCCTCGCTCGCGGGCCGGGCTCGCGCCCCTCGCCCCTGTCTGGCTCCCCTCCTCTCGCGTGGCAACACGTGGCAATTCCGACCGTTTTACAACAGTCAACAACGACTATTTTTTTTAATTAAATCTAAAACATTTTAAACCCTATAAATACCCGAACCCCAAACTCATTTTTTTCACACCCATTCTCCAATTTCACTCTCTTATTCCCACATTCTACTATCTAATTTTCAAAATGTCCGACGATGAGGTTATGTCCGACGTTGAGGTTCCGACATATGAGGAGATGGTTGCCCGAAGCCGACGTATGAGGAGATGGCAGCCCAACTGCCGACATATGAGGAGATGACGGCCCAAATGCGGCCAGTTGAGCGACGACTCCGGCAGAGGATTGAGAGGAGCATGCAGAGAGCAATGCCAAGGATCGAGAGGGCCACCCGTGGGGAACCAATGCGACGGGAGATTAACACAGGTCGTGCTGAAGCCCACAACCAATTAATGAGGAACTATTTTGTCGATCAACCCATATATGGCCCAGATATGTTTAGGCGTCGGTTCCGTATGTGCAAGCCACTTTTTCAACGAATTATGGACAAGGTCAAGGAACTCGACAGGTACTTCGTTCAGAAGCCCGACGCTGCCTCACGGTTGTGCTTATCAACGGAACAGAAGTGCAACGCCGCGATACGGATGCTTGCGTATGGGTCCTCGGCCGATTCATTGGACGAAACTCTGCACATTGGGGTAAGCACCATATTTGAATGTTTACGTAAGTTTTGCAAGGCCGTCATTGAGGTATTCGGAGCCGAGTATGAGCGTACACCCACACCGGCTGACATGGGCCGCTTACTCCGAGAAGGGTACAACCTAGGGTTTCCCGGAATGGTGGGGAGTCTTGACTGCATGCATTGAAAGTGGAAAAACTGCCCAACCGATGACCAGGGAGCCCATGGACGGGGAAGTCACCACGGGGACAAGACGGTTATGCTTGAAGTTGTAGCGTCCCGTGATTTATGGATTTTGCATGCGTTTTTCGAGATGGCTGGCTCGAACAACGACATCAACATTCTCAACAACAACCACTTATTGCAAGACACTTACTACGGCCGTGAGCTGGGAGTGGAGTACGTGATCAACGACCATCGATACGACCAACCTTATTACTTGGTGGACGACATTTACCCAACATGGGCACGGTTCTTGAAGACTATTCGGCATCCCTACGAGCCCAAAGAGAAGTTGTTTGCTAAATGCCAAGAAGGTGCTAGGAAAGATATTGAGAGGGCTTTTGGAGTACTTCAAGCAAGGTGGCACATCATTTCCCGTCCCGCTCGTACTTGGAGCCCACACCTTTTGGTTGATATCATGCACACTTGCATCATTCTACACAACATGATTGTAGAGGATGAGCGCGACCGGTACGAGTATGGGGATGAGGATTTGTTGTACGAGCAACCTCCAGAAATGCCGAATTAGACACCACCAGAACGATGGCACCACGGAGGGCCATTGGCATACCAGCAACTAGTTTCTTGTCAACAAAGTGTCACAAATCATGAGACCCACAGGAAACTACAAAATGATCTTATAGAGCACTTATGGGGTCTATATGGAGCTGGTTTTCGTGACGACGAGTAGTCGTTTGTACTCTTCGAGCTGGTTTTTGTGGGTTGTATTAAAAGGGGTTGAATAAAATTAAAAGTTTATTTTTATTCGTGTTAAATTTATTTATTATTTTTTATTGTCATTAATTATTTTTTTCACAATTGTTTAAATTTTCTATAATTTAAACGGTTTCTGATAAAGAATTAAATAAAACAGCAAAATATCAATTAATAACAACTCAGCATCCAGTCAGCACAAGGACCTCAGCCCCAGGGCCTCTCATTGCAAAACACCCACTATTCTGAGGCCCTAGGGCCTCACTTTTGTCCAGTCAGCACAAAGGTCTCAGGGCCAGGGTCTCACCCAGAGCCTTTCCACTGTACATGCTCTAAAGCAATTCTAACCCAATACATAAGTTTGGCGTAAATTTTAGGACAAAATAGTCATTCCATATATAAAAAAGGTAGGGTGTTTATAATGGGCGGATATCCGTCCACGAGGATAGATTTTCACTCACCTACGTGAACGCGGACTGGTATTTTTTGGATCCATGGCACTACACCAAGACGTCACTTGCCCGATGGAATAAAAACGATTTGTCGGTAATAAAACATTCATTACCGACAAAATTGGGAATCCACGCGAAAATAAAACTTTCATTATCGATTACCAACCAACAAATATAACGTTGGTAATGAAACTTTCATTACCAACTTACGTTTGTGTGCCTCGGTAATGAAAGTTTCATTACTGGCGTCATATTTTTTTGTTAGTGACAAATTCTTAATTTCGTCGCCTAGTTTGTACCAGATTCATTAAATTAACAACTCACATCAATGCATTCCCACCTAAAACGACCTCAAAACCCATCATTTTTTATCATAAAATAAATAATACATTAAAAAAGTGGTGTGAGTTATGGGAAGGAAACCATAAACCACCAATCCAACAAAAAGATCCTAACAAAGTCTACAAGAGAGAAAGAGACCCACCGAACAAAGGCTAAGAGAGAGTAAGAGTCGGTGACGCTATCCAAGAGCTAGGAGACGGACCTCGCTGTTCCGCTTGAATTAACGTAAGCGCCTCAAACTAGATTCTCCGAAAAAAGATAGACGGATCAGGGAGCGGATATCCTTTTAAACTCTGGCGATCTGATCTAACCAAAGAAACCATAATCCCAAAAGGCTTAGACGAGACCAAGATTTACGTAGTCGGCGTTCTCCACAAATAGAAGGCCACGACGAGATGAACAAAGCATGAGAAGAATTGAGAGCTGAGGAAACCCCCACCACTGAAGAACCGAGGACCACACCTACCAAGTCGATCCACAAGTAATTAGAAGGTGAGAGGTGTCCTTGATGTGTCTACCACATATAGGGCACAACAAAGACCCATAAGGATCGGAAAACCCCTCGCCACCAAGAAAGATCTAGTAGGGATGGCCTCGAGAGCCACAATCCAAGCAAAAGTTTGGAACTTAGGCAGAGCAACACTCTTTCAAACTGTAGAGGCCCAGAAAACCGAGTCCACCACGTCGATATTGGAAAAGGCATTAAAAGTTTTCGATGTCGAAAAACCAAGAGGATCCAAAGACCAGGACAACCTGTTAGGATAAGAGAAGTCGAGACGAATGGCCAAGAGAAAGGTGCAGATTCCCTTCAAGGCGAGGAGCTCTCTATCTAAGAGGCGACGACGGAAAATGAAATTCCACCCATCGTTCACCTTGAAGTGAATAACCGGCTGACCTTGCGCCACCAACATGATATAAAGGCGTGGAAACATAGTCAAAAAAGGAACATTTGTGACCCAGGAATCCTCCCAGAAACGGATGTAACAACTAGAACCTAACACCCGACGAAGCTTCCCCGAGCAAAAAATATCAGGAAAACGAGGATCTTCAACTAGATGCGCAATATGAAGAAGAACCAAAGAAGAGGAGCGATGAGCGAGAAAAATACAAGAGATACTTCACTCGGACTCCACCCAACCACGATGAGCACATAAAACCCTCCGCCATAAAGAAGTCTGCTCCATGGCAAACCGCCACCATCACTTCAGTAGCAAGCTCTTGTTAACCGCCTCAAGGTTATGGATACCAAGACCTCCTTCTAACTGGGAACGACACACTCTATCCCTACTGTGTTTAAAAAAACAACCCCTGGTCAAAGAGGAAGCCCAAAGGAGGCTTCGTTGGATCCTCTCCATGAGAAGCAAAACCTTTTTTAGGGCTCGGAAAACTTACATGTAAAAGATCAGGAGGCTGGCTAAAGTAGACTGAATTAACGGGAGGCGACCCAAGAAAGAGATAAGATGACCTTGCCACACCCAAAGTCTCTCCCCGAAATTGGCAATAACCGGGCTCCAAAAGGAGACATGTCTTGGTTTAGCTCCCAGCTCAAAACCTAGATAAGTAATTGGAATGTGACCCAAATCGCTACCCAAGCCCGGGAAGAGATCAAAGAGGGAGGACATATCAATACCAAAGTTCATAATAGTGGATTTTTCAAAGTTGGTATGCAACCCCTATACCAGCTCAAAACAATGAAGCAAAAGCGAACGTGGAAAAGCTGCAGACATCGGCCTCCAAAAATAAAAGTGTGTCATCCACAAACTGTAGGTGGGAGACGCAAATGTCAGCTCCAACCCGAACACCACTAAATAAGTTTAATCTAATATCGTGTTCAAAGAGCTGATGGATGCCCTTAACGACTATGACAGACAAGAAGGGGGGATATAGGTTACCCTTGGCGAATGCCTCGAATAACGAGAAATTGAGTAGACGGGGAACCATTAAGAAGGATGGAGGAATGGCCTTCAAGGCAAGCAGAAATCCACATAATCCAACGAGACCCAAAAACCATAACAAGCATCACCCGTTTAAAATACAACCAATCCACCTTGTCAAAGGCTTTCTTGAAATAAAGCTTGACCAAAGTCGCACGCCTCTTCTTACGACGAATATCATCTAAGACCTCGTTGGCCACCACCACACTATCAACAAGTTGACGACCCTCAATGCAAGACGACTGAGTATCGTTGATAAGCCTACCAATGGCAGGGCGAAGGCGGAGGGAGAGATTTTTTGTTATAACCTTATAAGTGGCAGTCGTAAGGCTAATGGGCCAAACCTCAAAGAACTCCCTAGGACAAGCAACTTTAGGGATGAGGACAATGAAACTCGAATTCAAGCCTTTGCCGAGCAAACCCTGTTGAAAAAGTAGTGCACAAATTTCATAAATTCATCCCAAATAATGTGCCAAGCGATCTTGAAAAGGAGGAGATCATTGAACCCGTCAGAACCTAGCGCTTTATCTCCACCGCACGAGGAGATAGCAAAGCGAATCTCCTCATCACAAAAGGCACGCTCCAAAAGAATCGATTCTACATGAGAGAGGGTCGAAAAGGATAGAATGAGGAGCCTGAAGCTCTCTCCCCTGTCAAAATGGAACCTAGAAGCGAAATGCGAAGAAGCAAATGCTTTGACAGAAATGGGGTCCGAGTGCTCAACCCCGTCCACTACAACTATGGTGATGAGATTCCTGATCGCTATGCCTTTTCCACCTTCTGGAAATAAGCTGTGTTGCGATCTCCCACTAAGGCCCACTTGATGTATGTCTTTCGCCTCCATAAAGCGGGGCGCTGACCAGCTTTAGAGTGAAGTTGACTATCGCAAGAGGTCATATCACGAAGCTCCTCCTCAATGAGGGCTCGAGAGTCCGCCGACACATCAAAGACTGTTGCATTATACTCTTGTTCGCCGATAACTGTGTCTAACTGACCAGAAATTGTAGTGTTCCAACTACGAAAATCATGACGAAGACGCTTGAACTTTGACCATAGAAAATAGTGGGGTTCCTAACATCTGAATAAGACGCCCAACAATGCTCAACAAAAGGAGGAAATCCCTCATGGTCTACCCAGGCCGAAATGAAGTGGAATGGGCGAGGACCCTAGTCTATCTCGCATAAAGTGAACAAGACAGGAGAGTGGTATGAGAACAACTGCGTGAGGCCAGATTGAACTGATCAATGCGATTACATCGAGATCTAAGTCTGTACCAGGTGTACTTCCTGTTAGAAAGAGGGAGGTTAACTAAAACATATGCCGAAATGAAATCATCAAAATCACTGCTATATACATGAACTCTGCTACCTGGTGACACCTCATCCGAGGCTGCAACCATGTTGGAATCGCCACATATAACTAAGTAGTGGTCGTAAAAAAGAATAGCAGATGAGAGGAGAGACCATAGCTCTCGCCGAGCTGTAGAGGTGGAGGGAGCATATATATTAAAGATAATGACTGGCTTCCCGGATGAGAGATGCTCACCTGACCAAAAAACAGTATTTCCCTGCAAGACATATATAAGGACCTTGAACACTAGTGTGTTCCAAATAGATATCACTTCGTCTTCCTTCTTCTTTATCTCCCACCTCCGTTTTCTTCACATTTTCCTCCCATAATTATCATCTCTTCAAAAAAAATCAATTTTCTCTCCCGAAGTTTCAATTTACTCTTTGGTGTTGAGAAGTTGTACTCCTTGAAACTAAAATATGGTAAGTTTTCTAAGTATCCATTGATATTTTGCTAGTTAACTAAGATGATTATTTTGTTAAATTTATTTATTATACATATTTTGTTAGATATGGAATACTCCTCTCGTCTGGTGGTCAGTCGACCACTCTTATCCACAACCCTAACTTCAGCCCCAAGTTACGCTAGGGTGTTGGAAGTTCCCGCCTCCATCCCGCCGCCTCCACTAATAAGGGATCCAGCTCGGGGGAAGGCCCCTATGATAGACACGGAGAGAGAGGAACCGAACCGGAAGGAGTTGAAAGCCCTATGTGATGGGATCATCGTCCCTAATGGTGATCGGGTGCCGGTGATTCCGACGCTACTCCCTCCTCCGCCGGGCATGGTCCACCATCGTAGAGTTTTCAAACCCAAGGGCATCTGGACCCCCCAAAGACACCGGAGCTGCCGGTGTCAGTGGAGTCCAATCTGCTTAACATTCAAGATGGCCTCTCGGCATGCTCCCTGGACGAGGAGGAAGAGGAGGTGGATGAGGTCCCGTACCATCCGGTGAGCCCGCCGGTCCTCGCCCGACAACAGTTTGCCATGTTGGGCAAATTGTGGACCGCCAAGCCACCTCGCAAGGAGACCATCCTTCGGATAATCTCTCGGGCTTAGGGGAAGTCGGTCGAAGGGTTGGTCCTAAAGAACATCGGGTCGGGGGTGTTTGTGTTCTATTTCGAAACGGGGGCGACACAATCATGGATTTGGAGGAATGAGCCATGGTTCTTTGACGGTCGGCCCCTCCTACTGGCTGACCTGTATCTCATGGCTAGGGAGCCTCCAGCCCTGGAACGCCTACAATTATGGGTGCACACCCACGACCTCCCTCCAGTAGTGCGCACAAAGGCCATATGAGAGACGCTTGGCTCAACACTAGGGCTATGTGTCGAGGTCCCGTGTGACCAATAGGGTATCTGTAGGGGCGGTGCAGTGGAAGTCCATTTTTGGTAGCTCTTGGAGCGCCCTATCCGCCGTCAGCTCCTCCTTCGATTCTAAGAATTCCCCGAGCCGGTTTGTGTTACTCTTACATTTACCAAACTTCCCATGTTTTGTTTTAACTATCGTGATTGGTCACATGATTGCTGACTGTGATCGGGAGTTGGTGGGTAAGTCAAAACTGGACTCCTCCATCCTGGAGTATCAGAAGGACCTCCACCTGAAGACGTATGCGACAGACTAGAACGATCAGACTCCTCGTCGACCAGTGTCCTCGACTTCTGCACCTTAGGATCCCTTATCTTGGGGAAGGGGCCCAATTGTATCCCCGGCTACTACACCTCAGGGGGTGAGCCCCCGACGGGTCTCCCACCCCCGGGTCGGTGATCCAGCCTGGAAGAACTTTGTGATCGGCCAATCAGTCGGGGTAGTACAACCAACCCCCCACGTTTGCCTGTGCACAAAGATAGAATGGACTTGGAGATGAAGTTGAGTCTAGTAGTGGAGCGAGAGGTGGGGGAGTGAAACAGGGTTCTGTTGGGAACCCCGTGATGACCAAGTCCAGGCCGGAAAGATGTCCCGAAGGGTGGAATGAATGGGATTCAGTGCTCTAGGGACTGGCCCTGGGAGGGGTCCCTGGGAAGAGCTCTGCTTCCCTTGGAAGATGGTGTCAGCAGGTTCGGTAGCATTCTGCAGAATATGTAGCAGTTAGGCATGACCTTGAGCAGCAGACACCGGTTTCATTGTTATTTACTTTTTGTTCGCCTTTATTGCTCCCTAACAAACCGACTGTGTCATTTTTTTTGCCACAGAGTTATGAGTAGACAAACCTTAGGAGCTCGATACCATGTAATAGCTCTTCTACTATGGTCAGGGGTTTCCCTGATACACGTCTTTTGTCAGATTGAAATCTAAATTAATGAAATTGCAACTTTTAATTAAAAAAAATGAAAGAAAAAAATTCGATACACCTTATATTAGAAATTTGATCCTCTAGGCTTTTTAATGTAATTTTTTTATTAATACGGTATTATAGTTTAAAATTTGAAATATATGCGTTTTATCTTTACTAAGACACAACTACCCTACTCTCTCCTTGTAGAGAGCAAATTCTCTTTGCTAGGGTTTCTAAACCCATAGCACACGCATTGCGTCGTCCTCTCCCGACAAAGGTCCGGTCCTTCTTTGCCATAATGGCATCGCTCTACCCCCAACTCTCTCTCCCTATTCCCCCGCCTGCATCTACCACATCGATTTCGTCGAAATCATCCTCCCAACCTCGATCATCTCCCTCATTGTCCCGTTCCCCTTCGCAAGTCCTCAGGGGAAGCCATCAAGGTTGTCGCCCCCTACTCAGCACCTGCCGCCTTTGAAGCCGACGTCGGTATCTCCGCCCCTTTGGCCTCCTCTGAGACCTCCTTTTCGGTCTCTGATCGATTGGTTCTTGTTTACTTTCTTTGTTCTGCTCTTTTTTTGCAAGGTTAATGATCAATAAGCGACGATTCAAGGCTTTTTCCCAAAGAGTGAATTGGAAGGCATCCTTGAGAATAACTTGTCCTTCCTTCACCACTGACGAACACCGCTTCGATTTTACATCAGAAGAAAAGCGTCGCCCTTGGAGGACCCAGCGGTATACATGTCCTATCTTGAACAATGTTATTCAGTACCCTTTAATTTCTGTTTGTCCTAGTGACCCTTTAAAAGACCGCCCTAGACGTTCTGTTGTTAACAGAATAGCGAACAATTTATCTTTTTGCTCCATTCTTCGTGGTCAGGGACTTATTCCTGAGGAACTCGTTTGTAGTTGAAAGTTAAATCAATGAAAGTGATCCTTTTTACTCAAAAAAAGACACAACTACACGGGTAGCTTGCTTGGTCAACTCTACTCCAATTCTCGATCCGATTTTCGTCGTTTTTTCTTGGTCCTCCCATATTTTCTTCTATAAGATAAGATTAAGAATAACTTATAAGTATTTTCTTCTATTATCAAATGCTACAGATGTCCAATAACAATTTAAAGCCTCAATTGCTAATATTAACCAGGGCCAATACAATAAGGACACAAATTATCACGACTAAGAAACGCTCAACTATGTTCCTCTCAACAAATGTAAATGAGTCTTATAGGATTTCTAGGTACATGTGATGCTAAAAGAACTCAGGTCCTCCAATATATAACTGACAGAAAAAAAACTCACACGAAATAAATAGAAAATTTCAAACAGTTTTATCTTCTTTTTTTTAGTGAATGTTGCAGTTTTATAAAATTTATATCAGAACATCAATGTACGCCAGAGAAAATTTATATTAGAATAGGTGAGTTCAATGTGAATCGGCTCAGGAAACTCCTTGAACCGAAGGACCAGTCCCCTCGAGAGTGGCCTCTCGATGAGGTGCTAGAACCGAACTTTGACAGTTCCTCCCTAACACATGCTCCATTGGTCACATGAGACATCCACACACGCTCCCAGAGCGTCCCCGATAGAGGTACCTGTTTCCTTTGTCCTTACTAGAGGCGGCAAACCCCTTGTGTGCGCCCACAATTGCACTCAGTCAAGAACATGCATCTCCTGAGCACACGGATCCAGATCATCAAGCAGTAGGGCCCGGGCGTTGAAGCACCAGGGCTCATTGCCTCGGACCTACGCCTGAGCCTGTAAGGACCGGAACGATCTCACGTCATTCCTCTCGGAGTTATAAGGCACGCAGGGATGAGCGTGATCTTATCCTGATTGGGGAGGCACCGACCTAACCCCAGAGCCACCACAAGAGGAAGGGCAGAGGGAGCCCGAGCCGGCTTGGGTTTTCTCTGCCAACGGCTCTTCTCCCCCGCATCGTGGGCGATCTGCAGGGGACAAGGTAATGCAAGAATAACATCACCAGTAGGAGCGATGACAGGAGTCACAGTTGGAACCATCACAACAATCATGTCGGCGACGACGAGGACAGACGAGAGCACTATAGTTTCGCGTTGGTAGGGGTAGGAGAAAATCTCAAAATTGAGAGAGGGAAATTGATTCAATAAGGGTCTTTCGAGTTTTATGGAATATATCGCAAATTTAGTGTCAAAAAATTAAATATCGCAAATTTCTACCCGAAATTTAATACGTTTTAAATAAAAATATAAAGAGGGTGGGCTGTAGAGTGGGGATTGACAAGACTGAAGGTACGATGAAAAAGGCTGACAGCACCCGCGTAAATATCGAGGGTCACTCCCGAGTCCCGACTCTTTATTTTTCAGATTTTTGTCCCCACTTTTTTATCACCTCTCCCCTTCTTTCTCTCACATGCCTTTCATCTTGTGATGTATACTCCCTCAACACCATTACCTCAGTTTTTACGGTAGCGTATCATTGCTTTTGTAGGTTCATTTTTCGTTGTTGTTGTTGTCTTTTTCTTATCACAACAACACTCTTTTTTATACAAATATAGTAATTATACCCATTTAGATTTGTATTACACGAGATGAAGTATCATCTCGTGCAAACGTATACAAGTCAATAAATTATAAATTTAAGTTTGATTAGAGGATATATAGTGGGTCAAATCGAATGATCAAGTCATATATTAACTATATAAAATTAAAGTTTGTAATCCTTAAAATAAACTGTATTTCATAGTGCTACAAATTAAATAATCAAACCGTATTATGAATAGATACTGACTGTATGTTGAATTCATAATTTGATTTAATTAAATGTTTTATTATAACATTAAATGTTATATAAAAATTGAAATTAATTTGAAAAAAATTAATAACAACATAACTGAAAATAAATTTTATTCATCTCTGATATTTAACGTCAAGTACATATAAAAAGATATCTTCAATCATCGTTGGGATTGAAATGCGCTCCAAATCGACCCCATTTTTCCTCAATCGGGTCATTTTGTAGTTGCCGGTGGGTAGAATCATTTATGACACAAAGTCAAGCATACAAGCGTGCTTGGTATGCCAAAGGGACCTCCTCGGTGTCATCGCTCTGGTGGTGTCCATCTTAGCATTTCTGGAGGGGGTCGAACAACAACTCGTCATCTCCATACTCGTATTAGTTGCGTTCATCCTCTACAATCGTGTTGTGTAGAATAATACACGTGTGCATGATATCAGCCACAAGGAACTTGCTCCAAGTACGAACGGGACAGGAAATGATGTGCCACCGTTCTTGAAGAACTCCAAATGCTCGTTCAATATATTTATGAGCACCTTCTTGGACCTTAGCAAACAATTTCTGTTTGCTTGTGTAGGGATGCTGAATAGTCTTCACGAACCGACACCATGTTGGGTAAATGTCGTCCACCAAATAGTAAGGACGGTCGTAGCGATGGTCGTTGATCTCGTACTCCACGGCAAGCTCACGGCCCAAGAAAGCATCGTGGAACAGATGGATGTGGTTAAGAGCGTTATGTCGTTGTTCGACCCAGCCATCCCAAAAACAAACATGCCAAATCCATAAATCACGGGACGCTACAGCTTAAAGCATAATGGTACATACCTCGTGGTGACTTCCCCGTCCATTGGCACCTTGCGATGCGGTTGGGCAATTCTTTCACTCCCAATGCATGCAGACAAGACTCCCAATCATGTCGGGGAACCCTCCGTTGTACCCCTCTCTGAGTAATCGGGTCATGTCCTTCGGTGTGGGTGAACGCTCGTACTCAGCCCCGAAAAACTCAATGATGGCCTTGCAAAATCTGCATAAACATTCGAGTGTTGTATTTACCCCAATGCGTAAGGTTTCGTCTAACTAATCGGTCGAGCACCCATACGCAAGCATTCGTATCGCGACAGTACATTTATGGTGCATTGATTATGTAAGAACCGCCTCCGGTCGATCCCAGTAGAACTGTCGAATTCTGGCGAAAGTTGACTTTTTGCCGGAAAAGTCAACCGATGACTCCGAGAGTCATTCGGGACCTTTCCGGGGCCCAATAAGCTTATTTGTCGCTACGGTTAGCTTAATTGGGCCGTTTCCTTTCAAATAGCTGTAATTGTGAAAAAGTCAACCCGGGGCCAAATTCGGTCAAACCTTGAGACTTAAAGCTTTAATTGATTACTTTGCTGAGATATTTTGGTGGAGGTGGTCCTCACTATGGACACATGTTCATAGTAGCTTGGGTGAGAAGAAACAAGGGCAAAAAGACCCTTACACCCTCGAATTTGATCTTGTGAGACTTTTAGGCAAAGGGGGCAAAATTGGTATTTCTCACTTAGGTTTAAAGCAACAGTAGATGACCAAATTCAGCACATTTACACCCTCTTGACCGAATTCTAGAGAGAAAAAAGGGAGAGAAAAAGCTACGAAAGCTTGAGGAGGAAGAATGGAGGAAAAGACTTGGTTTTGGCATAGTTTTCTACTCAAAGTTCATCAAAAACACTAGGTTCTTCATCTCCTTTCCATTTCCAAGGTAAACATCTAATCCTTTTTCGTTTTTGTTGATTTTGGTTCATGGGTTTTGAGGAGAAATGATGAACTTGGTTGGATGTTTGAGGTTTTGATGTTGGATGATGATTTATGGAGAGAAAAGGGTGTTAGATGATGGATTTAAATTGGATTGTTGTGTTTTTGATGAACACTCATCATGGGTTTTGAAGTACAGACGTTTTCGGGGCTGATTTGGAGGTTGGGAATGTCAAAAATGGAGGTTTTGAGGGTTAATTTTTGGGAAATCGAAGCTGGAGGAAGAAGAAGACGGAACAGTGTCAGACCCGTCACGGATCCGTGACGGGAACCCTGACGGGGGACGTCACGGCTCTGTGAGGGAGACAGTGACGGCGCCAGTCACGGCTCTGTGGGGAGAACCGTGACGGTGCAGACCACGGGTCCGTGACCCGATCCGTTACGGAGCCCGTCAAGGCTCCGTGACCCAAACCGTGACAAACCTGAGTTGGGCCTTTTAGGCCCATTTTGTTGGATTTTGAGTAATTGGGACGGTTATCTATAACCGAGTCCTTTGGGCTTAATTGGGAATGTTTTCCTCTTTAAACCATTTGTGAATTACTCTTGATTCGAGTATTTAATTGTGATCCAAGACCTTGGACCCGAGCTTGGCGGAGGAGGAGACCTTTGGACCGCGTGAAGTGACGAGGAGGAAGCTAGCCAGGTCGTCCGCTGCTGGATTTGGATTACTTTTGAGGTAGGGAAGAGTAGTAAATTTCCGCTTTAATTCAAGGAATGCCAATAGTATGCATGTAGGAAAATAATAACCGGAAGAGTCTTAGTTTGCATATAGGATGTGATTCACTAGAATAACCGCTTTCAATTATGGGAATTGCTGTGTTGTAGAATGGCCATGTCGAGCCTTAGGATTGATTGTTGAGTGTGCTTGATTGTGGTCATTAGTCCTTAAACGTTGATGCATATTATCTTCTTTGATTACTTTAGGAGTCATAACATGCTATATGAATGTGATACGAATGTTTGCTCGTGATATGATTGATCAAATGAATGTGATGAATATGAATTGAACTGTTGTCTTGTGATATGATCGGGTGAATGATAGACCGATATGCTATGCGCGGTAAGTTGTGCCGTTAAGTTTGTTGGTATGTGAGTTCGTCGTATTGTGTTTGGTGTGCTACTGTGTGGTTTTGCTTGTTTACCCCGAGGTGTGTTTCCGGGAAGATACCTAGGCCGATGTGCGTTTCCGGTATGGTATATGGTTGTGTGCCCGAGGTGTGTTTCCGGGAAGACATCTAGGCCGATGTGTGTTTCCAGCATGATGTATGTTGTTACCCCGATGTGCGTTTCCGGGAAGACGTCTAAGCCGATGTGCATTTCCGGTATGACGTATGGTTGTTTACCCCGATGTGTGTTTCCGGGAAGATATCTAGGCCGATGTGCGTTTCAGGTATGATATATTATTTGCTTACCCCCGATGTGCGTTTCCCGGAAGATATCTAAACCGAGGGGGTATTCCGGTACGATATATTTATTGAGTTGTGCGTGATGATTGAATTGTCTTGAATACTTGTTTTATGCTTGTGTGTTTGGATCCGATTAATGTTTGTAGCGGTCTTAGTAGCATCATGTTCCGTTGCTCGTATGTCTCTTTAGTTTAGTGCTTTTATCGTTGTTGTTATATTTTCGTTGTTCTATAATTGGCTGTCAGTTCTGAGTAAGAGTTATCGATCGGCTATTCTTGGTAACGTAACGGAAGTCCCTTTTCCCTTTACTACTTTTTCCTACTGAGCATAAGCTCACCCCCTCTGTTTTAATGTTTTACAGGTTTCGTTGATGAGTAGGCTTAGAGGTGGTCTCAGGGCTCGGGAGCTCATGGAGGGTCCGAGTGGTTATTTGTAGCTGAGACGTACTTTCCATTTTCGTATCAAACTACGTGTTTCCTTACTGGTTGGAATTGAGCTTTTGACTCTTATTTATCAGAGTTGTTATTTCGGAACTAAGTCTCGAAGATTTTAACTATCTAAATTCCTTTTATTATATTTATTTTATTGTTACTTTAGTTCACGTCTCGAGTCCGGCCGAAACCGGATTTGGGGCGTGACAAATTACCGCATGCGTCCTACAGCATCCAACTTATGTACGGAGTAATAGTTATGATCCGCTACCTTGTCCATCACCCGCTCAAAAAGTGGTCGGCACATACGAAACCGACGCCTAAACATAGCGGGCCCATATATGGGCTGATCGTCAAAATAATCCTTCATTAATTGGTCGTGGGCTTCTAGACGACCTCTAGAAATTTCCCGTCGGGCAGGTTCCTCATGTTCGATCCTCTGCCTCACAACGTTGATCCTTGGCATTATTCTCTATATGCATCTCTCAACCCTTCGTTGGAGTCCTTCTTCAAAATATAGCAGTTGCGCTGCCAACTCCTCATCTGATGGGAGACCGTCACCCCTAGACATTTTGTAGTGAGTTTGAGGGGAGAAATTTGATATCGAGTAAGAGAGTTTATATGAGTATTGATGTGAAATGAGAATGGGGTTGGGGGTATTTATAGGGTTTGAATTAAGGATTTTAAGAATAAAAAAACTTACTGTTTATTTCCGACCGTTGCCAACAGTCGGAAATGTTTTTTCTTGCATTGGACACGTGTCGCGCCCTGGTTGGGCTAGCCAACGAACCGCGTGCTACGGCCTGCGAACCGTTGTTACGGTTCATGCGTCGCGGTCCGCGGACCAAACCGTGACTTTGCGGTTCGCGGGCCGAGAAAACCGTACGCCAAAGCGCTGCGGCTCGCGACCCGCAAACCGCAAAGTCGCGGTTCGGTTCGCGTTCTGGTTCGTAGCACTGTGCATTCTCTTAGTAACTCCTCTCTAACTAGATCTAGTAGCGAAGCCAACTTTTTCGGTGAGGAGGGGCACCAATTTTTATGAACAATGATACGTAACGTTAAAAAAATTTAAAGGGGGCACAACTAAATAATAGCAAGAATTTCAAGGGGTATTTAAAAAAATAAAAAAATTAGTACAAAAATTTCAAAAAAAAAAAATTGAGGAGGGGCACGTGCCCCTTAGTGCCTACATAGGTCCGCCACTGACTAGACCATATAGAGAGATTCTTTCCGAAAAAATTATAGTCCTAGTTATTTATAGAGTTGTATGTATCTGTTACTCTATCGACAAACCCACCACACCTATCGGTCCTGTTCCGTCGCCGCCTACACCCATGTGCTTCTCGGAAATCCCTCCTCCTCGACTTTTCTCGGTGGTGGAGTCTCTTTTAAAGCTTCGACGCTGACAGAGGCCGAAACAAACCCTAGCCGAGACACCCTCGGCCTGACGTCTCGCTCACTGGCAGTCTCGCGAAAATGCCTCTCCACTGCTAATGCCTGGTCAAGTAGAGTAGAGTACACCTCTGTCCTCAAAGCGATAATCCGATCTGCAATAGCAGGAAGGAGCCCGCGCTCGAACCGCCTGCAACGGCTGTCCTTAGTCTGTACCATCTCGGGCGCGTAGCGGGACAAGGTTAAGAACCTCGCCGCATACTCAGCCACTGTCATCCCCCTCTGCCGCAGATCCATGAACTGCTGGCATCGATCATCTCGAACTGACCGTGGAAAGTACTGCTCCAGGAACAGTCGACTGAAAAGCTCAAAGTCCTCACCAACTCTGGTCTGCGCAGACTGCCACCAGTAAAAAGCCTCACCCTCAAGCTGGAAAGTGGAGAAGGAGACTCTCCGACGTCCCTCAAAAATACCGGACGTATCAAGGTTGCGAGTGATCTGCTCCAACCATAAAACTGCTGCCTCGGAGTCAGCACCCCCAGAGAAAGTCGGTGTCCCCAAACGACGGAAATCACGAAGCGCCAGGGCCCTGTAGCTATCCATCTGTCCTGGTCTCTCTACAACAACTGTCTCCGTAGCAGACGCGGGCTCTGGCGCCGGTACTAGGGTCTCCTGCTGAGCCCTGAGTGCCGCTAGCACCGCGCGTACCACCTCATCAATGGGTGTAGCCTGTGTCGGCTCTGCGACTGGGGTAACTCTCACTGATGACCCTGACGGTCCATCCTCAATGCTCTGGTGCTCTGTGGGAGCAGCATCCTAGGCACCTGCTGCCCCTGCCAGCCCAACAGCTGGTGGCTGACCCTGCCCCAAAGCTGGGCGACTCCTGGTACCTCTCGGAACGTAAACGGGAGTCATCTCGAAAGCTCGCTGCAATAGCACGTACAGTTCAACTCAGTTTAAAACAAACGAAACGATTTAAGCATAATGGGCGCTCTCGAACGTCTCAACGGATCCTAATTGGATCGAGGGTAAGTAGATAAGTCGTATATAGTACTTATATAGGCACAGAAGTCCGCACATTGTGCGTCTCACACAGCAGACAAGTAATGCAACCAACTCCCATAGGAGGCAAAGTTCACGCACAACTGCACCCATCACTAGGGTCTCAAAGTGCGAAGCAAACAGAGTGGAATTAAGTCCTAAATTCTTTTATCAAAGGCTTTCTCTTTCCCCAATTCCCTTATCTTTTACTCAAAATAATCAAGTCGATCTCGCATCGTTACAACTCGATTCAGGCGTCCCCGAACCTCGTTGTAACCACTTGACATCCAACCATCACGTTTGACTACAGTGGTACCCTGAGTCAACCCGTGACAGAGCAATCCATCTAGTTTTACAGAAAATTCGGCATGACCTATTTGTATTTTCCACTAACTCCCCTGTTTAAATGGAACATTTTACCACATCAAAATTCCCAAGTTACTCAATACAAGGAGTTCTCAAGCTTTTCAAAGTATGCACACAATAAAAAAAAAAAGGGCAAGAATCCCCAAGTTCCATTCTTTTCAACTTTGATTCCTTAACCAATATCAAAACTCAAACAATTCCCAAAATCTTAACGTTCCAACCCTTCCTTAAGTTCACTATTTGATCATTCCCCATTCCGACAAGTCACAATCCAATAACTCCAATCTCCCACGTCATCAACACTTCAATCAACTAATCCCTTCAACCTTAACACCCCAAAACAATCGGCCGCAGCGGTAATACACTTAATCAAATAACAGTCTACTCAACAAGCATCACACAATGGTTCAGTCATTGCTTGTTCACCCAATACCGACCTCAACCAATCGGTTTCACCGATCTCTGCATCTGACAATCAACAAGGCAAGGGTATCCCTCAAGCGACACAACCGTTATAGTAAGAGGAGTTCAACGTTGAGTAACCAAACAAATAGTAAGACTCGAGTCGTTCTTACTCTATGCATCAACGTGTTTAACTCCGCATCACTGAGTACTCGACTTAGACTTCCTAACTCTACCCACCTAAAAGATGTTGGTCCGAGGTTTTTGAAAACGGTTCGAAAATTACCACTTGTTTCAAATGAAACCAGGCTCTGATACCAAATTGTCACGCCCCAAATCCAGTTTTGACTGGACTAGAGACGTGAATAGAATTTGTAAAGAAAAAGATAATTAGCAATTATAAACCTTTTAAATAGACAAGTAAATCTCCTCAAATCAGCAAATATAGTTCAGAATCTCCAGTGAGTCACAGCTCAACAAGTAAAGTAATAAGTAAACGTTTAGTGCGACGACCAACATAAGTCTAAACTAAAACCCAAGATTATGGAAGCTCCCAAGCCTCTCCTCTATAGACATCAGATACTCCTGTAAAACAGTAAGAGGAACAAAGGGGTGAGCTTACGCCCAGTAGGAAAAACCTTAACAATTTACCCTTGGATCAACACTATACTACGTAAACGGATGACTTAAATAGGAGTCAACACGACCACAATGAAATAAAGCGTAACAATATAGACTAAGATAAGTACGATGAGACAATAAACAAATGAAATAGAATAAGATAACACGATGAAAGAAAGTATAACTAAGATGGAATACGATAGACTTGTACTCTCGAAAACAACATTAACTTGAAAGGGTCCATAACAGGATTAACGTAAGATATCATAACGACTAAGTGGGAGTAATTGATATTACGCCGACCACCCGCTTTCTCAAGCCTCTGATCCATGAATAAAATTTAGTGTCACCTCGGCTTCCATATTCCGATCCACTAAAGTATTCATATCATATCAGATTTTCCCTCAATCCGGAGGGAGACATATAAGTGTCGGAGTACCGGGCACCATCCCATAGGGATGCTCGCCTTCGGTATTCTCGAAAGTGTCTCCAAGGGACCATAATCATAGGGAACCAAAGTAGTGCTCCCGTAGGACGCATACCATTGGGTGAAACCTTAGAACCCGACTCTCATGAAGTAATCTCATCAATATCCCGCAGGATCTGCCGAGCCGTAGGCTCCTCACATCACTCAATATCCCGTAGGATCTGCCGAGCCATAGGCTCCTCACATCACTCAATATCCCGTAGGATCTGCCGAGCCATAGGCTCCTCACGTCACTCAATATCCCGTAGGATCTGCCGAGCCATAGGCTCCTCACGTCACTCAATTAACCACTCCATAATCACCCAATAACCACTGCCTCTGTCAAACTCCAACCATCACAACGGCACCAGATTACCTCCCCCGGTGTAGTACCGAACCAAGCAAACAAACAGACAACCCAACAAACGAGCATACATTCAAGAATAAGAATAAAAGAACAAGCATAAATGGGTCACCAATCAACACTCAACCGATCACACCTTTATCATAACCAAGACATCCAATACGCTCCATACTTACCGTATACTTACCTGTCGCGAACCAGCGGTATATCGATCACCTGATCGTGCCCCGGGGCACGACCAGTCATACTCGATCATCCGTTCAATCAAAAATTATATTAACGTAAATATTCAATCAATCAAGTTTGTATTCGACAAATCAATCAGCAAGTGAACAACTAATTGGCATTCAATCATACGAGCTACTCTAGTTTCATTAGACTCTTAAGTTAACCGAGCAATTAGCAACCAAGCATGTGAACCTAGCACACAACTAATCCGAGAGCTCTTCACAGCCTCTCTACCAGTAAAATCAAATTCCCAAGTATTGAAAGCACACTTCACTATTTGTCATCGTCCTAACATGCATACTAGACTCATCCGATTATTAGTAATTGAAAAGCGATTAATCGAGTTATTCGCATCCTATAGGCAGATCTAGGACCTTTCCGATTTTATTATCCTGATCATACAATCTAAGCGGTAAATAAGTAATTAAGGCTTTCCCTACCTTGCGGTCTTCCTACGAACAAATACTCCTATCAACAGCTGTCCGGCTCGCCTCGTCACCTCGGCGAAGTCCCAGCTACGAATCTGGGTTTACACACAACGATCTAAAATCAGATCAGGTTCAGATTAACCAGTTTTTTTATTTAACAGTTCTTCAATTCCTTTGATTACACCGATTAATCCGATAAAAGTCCGACCTAGTCTCAAATTTCGTTTAAATCAGTTTTAAAATAATTAAACGAGTATGTCCGATCCGGCCGACCCGAGTTCGACCCGGAACCCAACCCAAACCCGGACTCAGATTCAGTCAGCCCCAAGCCCAGACGAGTCCAGGCCCGAGGCCCAAATGAACCCAGGCCCGAGCCTAGGTTTCGTCCTGCCTAAGACGTGAATGGAGGTCGACGGGGCTAGGGTTCCGGTGGTCTCCGGTGACGAAGGCGGTTACGCCAGGAGCTCGAGAAGGTAAAAGGGAAGGTCGGCAGTGGCGAGGTCCGAGCTCTCCTGGTCAGATCGGACGGCCAAGGAGCTCGCCGGCGTGCAAGTTCCAGATCTGGAACTTGAGCACTCCGACGACGCTCTCCCGTCCACTCCGAAGCCCAGACGAACCCGGAACTCGTGACGTCCGGCGAAGAAGAGAGTGAGGAGGGTGGATCTGGTGAGGGACGACTCACCGTTGACGAAGATGCCTGAATCAGGCACGGGCGTCTTCGAATCGACGCCGGCGAGGGTTTGAACGGTCGAGAGGGCGGAGGGACGAGAGGGTTTCAGGGAGTTGGGTTTTGTCGAGAGGGAAAGTAGACGGAGGAGAGGAAGGAGATGAGATTGGAGCAGGGCGTGTGGTGCTCGGAGACGGTGGGTGGCGGAGAAAGAGGCGCGTCGCCTCTGGTTCGAATCGGGAGGGAGAGAGCGTGTCTGGAGGTTGAAGACACGTCTCGGGAACCGTGCACCAAAATGGGCACTGAGTGGCGTCTCCCTATTTTTGTAGCTAGGGTTTGGGCTGCACCAGCAGCTGGGCCTGGCTTCAAGACGGGCCTGGGGCGCGCGTCTGGTTTGGGCCAGGTCTGGCCCAAACCCCTTTTCAGTCCGACAATTCCTTCTTTCCCTTTTTTTTAACCAACTTGAAGCAAAAACAACCCCCAAGTACTAGTTGCACTTTAATACCCTTTTAAACCAAACCGGGTTTTACAGTGAGGGATCCTCTTACTTTGTATCGGCTCCAGCTCTGGGTTCACGCCCATGGTCTCCCTCTAATGGTGCAGATCCGAGCTACCGGAGAGACAATTGGCTCGGCTCTAGGGCTATGGGTCGAGGTCCCATGTGATTAATGAGGCCTCTGTTGGGGAGGAATGGTGAAAGTGCGCTTCTGGCACCTCGTGGAGCGTCCATTGTGCCGTCATTTGCTATTACGGTTCAAGGACTTCTTAGACCCGGTTCGGGTCTCTCACCTACACGAAACTATCCTTCTTTTGCTATAACTGTGGGTTGATCGGACATGTGATTTATTAATGCAGTTGGGAGATTTTTGGTGGTCCAAGGTTCGACTCATCCATGTTGGAGTTCCAGAAGGACCAGAACACCAAGCCATATCCGGCGGATTGAGGGAATCATGGGTCTCGGTGCCAACCACTAAGGGATGGACTTGTATCTTCGAGCACCGTACCTAAGGGAACATTGCCTCGGGGAAGGGGCCTAATTGTATCCTCAAGTACTGTACCTAGGGGTACAATCTAGGCCAGGAATCTCGATCTAGGCTAGAAAAACTTGATGGTCGGCCAACTATCTAGTGGTCGGGTAACCGATGTCTTAGGCCTGCCTAGGTACAGAGATAGTGTTGGACTTAGAGCTGGAACTAGGGCTGGAGCCAACACTAGAGGAGTGAAGATGGGTTATGCTGGTGAACTCCAGGATGATCAAGCGAGGGCTGGGAAGTACCCCCTCCAGGAGGGATGATAGGCCCCTCTAGCTTCAGGGACATGCTCTAGGAGGGGACCCTGGTTAAAGCCTTGCCTCCTACAACTGATGCATTCCATGCTCGGGCGCTTGAGCAGGACTTCTAGTTCCGTTTTCCAATCCCCTACATTTCCTTGCTACCTAGATGTCGTCTCAATACCATTTATGATGGTTATTGTGTTAAAAGAGCCGCGAACAAATGCGTTTTAAGAACCGCTCCCGGTCGATCCCGGTCGAACCGGTAACGTTTAAGACAAGTTTGACTTTCGACCGGAAAAGTCAACCGATGACTCAGGAGGTCACTCGGGGCTTTTCTGGGGCCCAAAAAGCTTAGACGTCATCACAGTTGGCTTAATTGGGCCGTTTCCTTTCGTTTAAGTATAATATTGGGAAAAGTCAACTTTGGTCAAAATTGGACTTTATATCGACTAAAGCTTAATTAATGAAAGTGCTGGAATTAATTAGAGCACAAGTGGTCCCTACTTGGACACTTGTCCCTTATAGCTTGAAAGGGAAGAAAGGAGGTCAAAAGTACCCTTTTACCCCTCCTTGGTGTCCATAAGTGGATAAGCACCCAAAGAGGCATTTGGTCTTTTCTCTTTTTAGGTCTTTTAAAGGCAAACAAAGACCAATTTTAGCTCATTTGTGTTGTGGTAGCCGAAATTTAGAGAGAAAAAGGGAGAGGAGGAAGAACAAGAGTGTCTTGAAGAAGAAGAAAGGGAAAAAGGTGCTCCTTGATCCAAGTTTTTGTGTTCTACCTTCTCCTAACCTCACAATCTTCTTCATCTACTTCTCCTCAAGGTAAGAACACTATCTAAATCTCTTTTCCTTTCATTTCATTTCATGTGTTTTACTTGTTTTTGCTAGAAGTTGTTGGGTTTTGATTGGGTTAGTGTTAGATGATGTTGTTGAGAAGAGTTTGTTGTTATTTGATTGAAATCCTTGGGTTTCATGGAGTTTTTGGTTTGATTTTGATTTGGAAAATCCTTGGAAACTTGTTTTTTTGTTGATTCCTACCATGGGTAGAGGAGTATTGGAGGTATTTAACTGTTTTGGGTGTTGGAGATGACTGGAAATGGAGTTTGGTTGGGTTTTTTCGTGAAAAAGGAGCTGGAGGTTGAAGAAGGGCGAATCTGCCCAGACCTGCCACAGATTCGTGACGGATACCGTGACGGGAGGCGTCACGGCTCTATGAGAGAGTCCGTGACGGCACACGTCACGGTTCCGTGACGTTATCCGTGACGGGTGGTGTCACGGCTCCGTGACTCCTTCCGTGGCAGATCAGTTTTGGGTTCTTTTGAGGTGTTTTTCGTCAAATTCGATCTTCGTTATGAACTGGACTTTGGGGATGTTTTTGGGACTTTGCTTGCTTCTTGGTTAGATCTTGATTAGAGTTTAATTGTGTGTCAAGACCTTGGTGTTGATCTCGAGAGACGAAGACCACTCCGGGACCCGTGTGAAGAACGGAGGAGAGGTTGATCGAGATTTACGATAGAGAATTTTGAGAGGCAGTCCACAAGGTAGGGGAAATCCTAACTACTCGAGTATTTCATTACTAGTATGCCTATTAGGTTAATAAAATCGGAAAGGTCCTAGAATTGCATATAGGATGCGAATAACTAGAATAATTGTCTTTCAATTACTAATAACCGGATGTGTCTAGTATGCATGAATAGGATGAGAATAACTAGTGTAACTCGCTTTCAATACTTGGGAATTGTTTTACTGGTAGAGAGGTCGTGATGAGCCCTCGGATTAGTTGTTGTGTTAGGTTCACATGCTTGGTTGCTTAGTTTGGATAAGATAAGAGTCTAATGAAACTAGCTAAATTGTATGCTTGATTGATTGATTGAATGTTGAATGATTGAATGCTTGAACGGATGATCGAGTATGACTGGTCGTGCCAAACGGTACGATCAGGTGATCGATGGACCGATGGATCGGGACAGGTAAGTATGACGGTAAGTGTAAGGATTGAATGGATGTCTTTGGTGTGTTGTGGTGAAAGTGTGATTCGATAAGCGTTGGTTGGTTGATGTGTTTTTGTGTGTTTCCCTATTCTTATTCTTAAAATGTTTGGTTGTTTGGTATGATACTTACACCGGGGGGGGGGGGGGGGGGAGGGTAATCCGGTGGTGTTATAGTCATTGGTGTTGGCAGATCCTACGAGATAACGATTGGTTACTAGAGCCTGCGGGCATTGATTATTGGACCCTGCGGGGCGTTGATTACTGGAGCCTGTGGTCATTGATTATAGGAGCCTGCAGGCATTGGATATTGGACCCTGTGGGGCATTGATTATTGGACCCTGCGGGCATTGGTTAGCGGAGCCTGCGAGCAATTGGATGGTTTACTTTGCGGGAAATGGTTACTTGTGGTTTCACCCAATTGTATGCGTCCTGCGGGAGCACTACCTTGGTTCCCTATGACATATGGTCCTTTGGAGGCATTTTCGAGAATTCCGACGATGAGCGTCCCTCTGGAATGGTTTCCGGTGTCCCGATGTATGTGCCTCCTCTGGACCGAGGGAAAATCTGATATGATATGGGTACCCTGGTGGATCGGAATATGGGAACCGATGTGACACCAGAATCTATCCATGGATCGGAGATTTGAGAAAGCAAGTGGTTGGCGTGATATTAATTGCTCCCATTTAATAGATATGATTCGATATAGTACTTTTCATGGAATCTTTTAAGTTACTGTTATTCTTGAGAATGCGGTACTATTCTTATTTATTTTGTTTACTAGCATTTCATTGTTAATCGTATTTAAATCATTAATTGCGTTATCTTGTTAAACAATTCTATTATTGATCTAAAGGTTGAGTTGTTTACGATTTTTCCTACTGAGCGTAAGCTCACCCCTATGGTTTTCTTACTGTTTTTACAGGCGTACCTGATGTCTAGTGAGTTTGAGGCTCGGGAGCTTCTGGACGTCTTGGGGATTATTTTAGAGTTGTGTTGGTCGTTTGTACTAAACACTATTTATCTTGCACTTTATGTTGAGTTTTGACTCACATTTGAGATTTTCGAACTATTTACTTACGATGATTTGATGGAGTTTATTCGAAATTTTAAAAGTTCTATCAATTGTTTAGTATTTTCTATTATTCACTCAAGTCATGACTCGAGTCCGGTCAAAACCGGATTTGGGGCGTGACATGCGTTCTATGTCTGGCTCACTAATGGAGATTGTAACACTAAATTCTCCCACACAACAGCATCCTTCTAACGTTTCATCAACCAAGTATGCTCCCTCTAGAACGATCAAGGGCACTTACTTACTTGGGATACCGATATGGATGTTCTCTTGCTAGATTACTTCAAGAATCTCTTTACCACGTTCCCGCCGAATAACCATTCTATGAACTTAGGCTTTTGCCCCATCATCACAACAATTCAGAACCACGCCTTAACAGATGTGGTATCCGGTGATGAGGTTACCCATGTTGTCTTTTAGATGAGACCGGACAAAGCACCATAACCGGATGGCCTCAACCCGAAGTTTTATCACCATTACTGGCCTAAATAGTTATGGCAATAACACTTTTCATTTAGCAAGTCTTGGAAAGGGGGGGGGGGGGGCTTGGAACTAGGGATCAACAATACTATGTTGGTCCTCATCTCGAAAAAGCCAGGTCCAAAGCTGTTCACATATCTCTGGACAATCACATTATGTAACTTGATCTTCTGTATCCTATCCAAGGTCTTAGAGAACAAGCTAAAATGGCTTCTCTCGGAGATTATCTCCCCCACCCAAGGGGAATTATCTTCGGTTGATCCATAGTGACAATATATTTGTTTCATTTGAGGTTATCCATTACCTTCGCTGGAATTCTCAAGGTACTATGGGATTTATGGCCCTCAAACTGGGTATGAGTAAGGCATACGATAGATTTGAATGGTCATTCATCATCTCCTTGATGCGTAAGTGTTGCTTCTTCAAAGCCTGTACCACTTTGATGATGACATGCATGGGGACAGTCTCTTACCAGATCACCTCAAGGTGCAGGACGCCTGACTCCATCACCCCGACTCAAGGCATCCACCAAGGGGACCCGCTCCCTCCGTACATGTTCCTATTCTTTATGGCGGGCCTATCCTAACTCATTGAGAAGGATCGTCGAGAGGGACGGATCCGTGGCTACCGAGTGGCACAGCGTGCACCCATTATCACCCACATGGAGTTGACAAGTTAGCAGGGAATCTCTTACTTAATTTTGACAACCCGACTATAGAATCTTTGAAATGGAAAGACAATTGGTCAACCATGGTCAGAGTTTTCTAATTCAGAGAGAATATTGTGTAAATAACCTTATAATTCTTTGCCATTATAATAACTGAAATTGAAATAATAATTTCTGAAAGCATACACATTTCATTGCAACAACTTTCCTCTCATTACATAAACCGTTGTGAAAGTACACAGATTATCGTAATGTAAAAATTGTGATCTTCCAAAATAGTTATAAACCGACATCCGACAATAAAGCACACAACAACAAACAAACATCCGCAAGAAACAACATAAAACAAACCACAAACGAGAAACTACCAACTCCGTAGTTGAAAGCCTAGTACAATCCTTCAAGAGTGCTTCATTGCTTCATCAATTGACTCCATCCGCTCCCAAAGTACTTTCATGTATTTGGTACGACGAACTGACTCCATTTCGGACATTGTGGAGGGGTCCTCTGCTTCCAATTGGTAGTACCTTGCAAACATATTTTGGACATATTCAACCTTTGCATCTTCTCCCTCGTGGTCCCCTTCTCCGCCATGAATTTGGTTTCATGATTGAGAATGACCCATCAATGTTTGTAATCAAACTTCGAAGGTTTTTCTTTAACTAGTGTATGATTTAGAGGGAAATATCGTGGTGGCCATCATCTGTGTGGCCACTAGTCCAACTAGCTTCCGCATCCTCAAAATGCTGGTTCATTTCTCTCACTCGAGGCGCGGTCTTATTTTCATGATTTTTGCATTGCATCATTGTCTTCACCATGAAATGGTTGCCCTAATTGTATTCCTTTGCCACTTGATCCCAATTTTTTTACCCGTACGAACATTACCCTTGATTACGTCCTTTAATTTGCACATCCAAATGAAGACGAGCTTCATATCCTCATCGACGAACCACCGTTTTTTGGGCCCTTTGGATTTTGAAGGACCGGTGGAGGACGATTACGATGATATTCGTGTCGAGCTGCTTCCATCATGTGGCTCATGGACATTCCCATACAATTGGAATTCGAGGTTGAAAGACATGGGTAGCATCAGTGGGTTAATGTGCAACAGTCTCTGACAACCTCTGAGGTTGCTCCACCTTGATTTCAGTTGGTGTCAAATTCTCAATCTCGTCGCTAGACATTTTTTTCTATCGGAATGAAAAAGTTGACAAAAACAATTTTGAAAAAGTAATTGGAGATGGATAATAATGTAAGTTAAAGTGAATGGATGCCCGGTATTTATAGGAACTTCTAATAAAATATTATTATTTATTTAAATAAATAATAATTGAAAAGTCGTTGGTCTACTATTATTTTTGCCACCTCACACCAAGTGGGAGCCACTAACTAGTTATCCCGTGCTCAGGAGCCAACCAGACGTAAGTCCTAGATAAGCATAGAACCGAGTGTTCTTGAAGCTTGATGTTGCGTTGAGCATATCAACGCTGTTTGGTCTTCTTCTACGCAAATTACGTTCTTATCCATCTTTTCTCTTAAAAATTGGCTACACAAAACCAACATGTTATATGTGCCCTTAGTAACATCGGCTTTATTTGTTTTGTTTTGGAAGTACATATTACAATCTAGATTTAAATACTAATTATTTATCACTCCTTACAAATTATTACCATCAAAATCTTCCTATATTTGTTTTAGATATAAAAATCACCAATGGAAACTTAAGAGTCCAAATCATCAACAATTATCCACAAACTATTAGAGTATCCACACTCATCTCGCCGGCTGTCGGCGAGATGGCGCCGGCGAGATGGAATAAAGTAATAGGATTAAATCATCTCGCCAGCTCCCTGCCAGCGAGCTCTACAGTGGGCTGGCGAGGAGGCGCCGACTAGATGCAAGGAATTTTAGGTTTTTAATGTTTTTTGAGATCTTCATCTCATCTCGCCGGCGTGAACTGCCAGCGAGAACCACGTCGCCAGCGGTCCTCGTCATCGCTGATCTCGCCTGTACCTCGCCAGCTCCCCGCCTCCTCCTCGCCGGCGAAGACATCTCGCCAGCTGCTCGCCCACGACTGTGGGTGCTCTTAAATCATGTGAACTCCTAGAAAAGGCAGAGATATGGAAGAAGGCAAGGAGACAGGACACGCAATTAGGCATCCCCGGAAATAAAGGAGGAACTCGTACCCACAACAAAAGCCGTTTATAACATAATTTGGAATTCAAGTAACAAAGCACAGTTGAATTCAAACCTTCACGAGAGCACAATAACAACAATAAACCAAAACTTAAAGCCTGTGTCTCTCTCCTTTATACATCATCTCTCTGCCACACGCATCACTCTCCCACCATCAGTACCAGTACCTGCAGAGACCACCAGCACCTGCAGTGGCTCAGCCTGCTGCTAATTGAAGATGAGCACAAAGCTGAAACCCCCCACTCAGTCACAACCCAGAGAGCTTAAAAGCCTGTTTTGATTTGATCCCTTGAAGCAAGCCCCCATTTTCCTCCCAAAACCAAACATGGGTCTGATTCTGATTCTGAGAGTGACTGCTTTCCCGGGTCTCTTCTGAAATTCAAATGCTCCTCTTCAAACATGAGCTTCTACTTTGAGCCCTCTTCACTTGTTTCTTCCAGTCATCAGCAGGTGGGTTTTTGTTGTCATTGTGGTCTAGGGTTTCTACTGTTGCTCTGATGGGGGGTTTGATCGATCTCAATACTGTGGAGGAGGATGAAACGGTGCCGTCCAACACATCTTCTTCTGCCTCTGCCCTTACAGGCTCTTCTTCTTCTTCCTCGGTGAACTTGGAGCTATGGCAAGCTTGTGCAGGTCCTTCGATTTCGCTGCCCAAGAAGGGCAGTGTGGTGGTTTACTTCTTGCAGGGCCATCTCGAGCTTGCCCCTGATTTTCAGGTCACTTTCTCTGATCAGCCCTCCCAGGTGCTCTGTAGGGTTGTTGATGTCAAGCTCCATCACCATGTAAGTTAATTTACAGCTTCTCAATTCATCTCCACAAGAAATTTCTCTTTTTTGGGGTGAAATTTTAGGAAGATAGAAATGGAAGAGAAATTAGTAAATGTGCAAGACCCAGAATTTTGGTTATAGTAAAATTGAGGTTTTAGCTACTGGTTTTACTGAATTTGGTTTAGAATGTGTGTGCTTTGGAGCAGGCTGAGGTTGCTGATGATGAGGTTTATGCACAGGTGTCTCTTGTTCCAGAAACTCAGGTATGCTCTATTCTTGACTGTGTGTTTCAAAGAAATGTAGTAGACCTTTCATGGCTACTTTAGGTTTTGTCACACTGTTTTGTTCCTCCTAGGTTACTTTTGATCTTTCACTCTCCTGATGCTTACAACATCATGTTTTATTCATTACTTCCCTGTGTTTTGTTTTGAATGAATTTGGTTGTGTCCACTGCTACTTTGTGAAGCAAATGTTGGGAGGAGAGATTGAGGATGTTATTGAAGAAGAGGATAGTGAAATGGTTATGAAATCAACTACACCTCATATGTTCTGTAAAACCTTAACTGCTTCTGATACCAGCACCCATGGAGGCTTCTCGGTACCTCGTCGTGCTGCTGAGGATTGCTTTCCTCCCCTGGTAATAATGATACATGCTAAACATGTTTTAATATGCCATATATGTATGGATGTGTATTGTAGTTGCTGTGTGGTCTTTTGAGTATTCTAGTTTGCTAATGCAGGATTATAGTCAGCAAAGGCCTTCACAAGAGATTGTGGCCAAAGATCTGTACGGTTTCGAATGGAGATTCCGGCATATCTACCGGGGTATGCCATGTCATACTTTTCTTGTGCTATTTTTCAAATGAATGGAACAATTGCTTTGCTACATGGATTGTTTTAGCAAGTCCCAGTTCTGTCCATGTATGCTGAGTAAGTACACTCCTTTGTGGTCTTAACAGGCCAGCCGCGCAGGCATTTGCTCACCACTGGGTGGAGTGCCTTTGTGAACAAGAAGAAGCTTGTCTCGGGAGATGCTGTGCTTTTTCTTAGGTATGACATTGCAGCAGAAGCATTGACCCAACTCTCATTCCTTATTCTTATATCCCGTGTATGGCATTGGCAGGGGTGATGATGGAGAGCTGAGACTAGGTGTCCGCAGAGCTACGCAAGTGAAAGATGGCACTTACTTCCCACCTTTGTGCAGCCAGCAGTTGAACCAGAACAATGTTGCTGATATAGTTAATGCTATATCAATGAAAAATGTTTTTAGCATCTCCTATAATCCAAGGTATTGCAATAGGAACCATGTTTAAAACCCAATTCATTCTCTTTTCAGTTAATTTCTACAACTCTACAATTCAACTGTATCTTGTAGGGCTGGTTCGTCGAAGTTCATTGTACCCCTCCGCGAATTATTGAGCAGCCTCGACCTCTCTTTTTCAGTTGGAATGAGGCTCAAAATGCGTTGTGAAACTGAAGACGCGTCTGAGCGAAGGTTTGCTGCGGTTTTGCTTCTAAGTCTCAGCATATCTACACAAGTTTTAATTCATTCTTATTTTCATTTATTTCTATTGGCAGATGCACGGGATTGGTTGTTGGGATTAGGGATGTGGATCCTATTAGATGGCCTGGTTCAAAATGGAGGTGCATTCAGGTATTTATTTAGTGGAGATTGCTTTCTTCTGCAATTTCATTTTTTTGCTGTGGTTATGCATATATTCGGTAAACCATCATCTTGTATCTTTTCTAAGGTGCTAACCGTTTGCATTGCCTCATACGTTCTTTATGTACAGGATACGAAACCATCATGTGTAATAATTGTTTAAAGGGTTAATTGCAAAAAAGTACCCTGTGTATTCACTTTTTGCAATCGTACCCCTCTTCTTTGGTAATTGCAAAAAAAAAGTGACTTGAACCTGCCTTGTTGTTACATTGTGTAAATTTGTTTCAAAATGACAATTTTACCCTTAAAAAATAATAAGTAAAAAACCCAAAAAACAGAATTTTCATTTCCCTTAATATTATTTCTAGAATTTAAAATTTCAAGGGTATCCCTATCCTCATTGATACGGTGTCTGTAGGTGAGATGGGATGAGAGAGAGACTAATCGGGCCAATTGGGTTTCTCCATGGGAAGTCGAGCCATCTGGTTCTGTTGCTGGTTCCAGTAACTCGATGGCATCTTGCTTGAAGAGAAGCAGGGTTGGATCTTTGTCAAAACCAGAAACTCCAGTCTTGAGTATGTAGTTGGATGAGTTATTTGATTGAAATGATATCGTCCCTTTTGACTTATGCTTTATGATCGTGATTAACTTATCTTTTCTTTTACGATTTCTCTTATCAGATGGGATTGGAGCGTCAGACTTAGGGGAACCTTTGAGGTTCCAGAAGGTCTTGCAAGGTCAAGAAAAATTGGGGTGTAGTAGCGCTCCTTATGATGGTGTTGGTACTCAGAATCAGCATCGATCTGAAGCGAGGAGATGCTTCCCCGGACCAAGTATTAATGCTGCTTTGGGAAATGGTGTCAGAAACCTGTCTATGCCTTTGGATTCTGGAACTTCCTGCATAGGCAGGGGCTTTGGTGAATCTTTGCAATTTCACGAGGTCTTGCAAGGTCAAGAAATATTTTCAAGCTCGCCATATGGACGACCTTTGGTTAGGAACGAAGCTTGCCAAAGCAACGGCCTTGGAGTAATTGACGGTGTTCAAGTGCCAAATGGATGGTCACCGGTGATGCAGGGCTATAGCGCTAGTGTAATGCCTACTCAAGTCTCGTCCCCGTCTTCAGTGCTGATGTTCCAACAAGCCAGCAATCCCATCCCAAACTTCAATTCGATAAATGGGGCCTCTGAAATGCATGGAAGAAAGTCGGTATCATCTTCAGTTTATGATCATATCAGTGAGGACCAAAGAGGCTTGAGCTCTATTGGTTTTTTGGGCGGGCATAATGAACCTCATGTAACTCAGTCCTCAATCGGGCGCAGCCAAGATATTGTGTCATCATGTAAAAGTAGTTGCAGGCTTTTCGGGTTTTCATTGACTGAGGAAAATCAGGGTGTGGATAAAGATGAGGCCATGGCTAATCTTACACCTGGAGCGTCTTTCGAGCAGTTCCATCTGAAGCCACCATTGAACAAGGCTGTTTCAAGCAGCTGTGTCCAAGTGAGCAATCTCTCTATTTGATAAGAAATGTTCTTTTCAGTATTGCATCTGGAGCAAGAAATGATCTCTTAATGGTTGAAGGTCGTTATTTGTTTGGCTTCATTTTTGTCAGTGTAGTTGAAATGGGTGTTTCATTTTGGTGCCAGGGTATTCCGCAGTATACTCTCCAGAGCTATGACATCTACGGATGAGGCCTAGGGAAATTTTGGATGCAGATTGGATCAGGATGTAGGTGCGGTTTTCAGAATAATGAGACTCTTCCTTGGTCTGAGAACCTTGATGATTGCATCTCAATTCTCCCCTGAATTGCAAACTCTTAGGTACCACTTTAGATTGTTTGTTGTACTTAGATTACTACTATTATGATGTGGGGTTGTTGTGTAGAGTGTCCATTACAATGCTTCTTAAATGTAGCGGAAATGGTTGTGATCTTGGTTTCACATGGGCTGATATAGGTCATTAAGAAAACTATCCCATATGAAATGTAGTTTTTGGTTATGTTAGATTTTCAGAGCATATGGAGTGTGGGTGTGAAGCTAATTAGCTGCCAATTGATTGTCAAATCTATTCACTTTGCAAACTCTGTTAATGAGGTTGATGTGATAAGTTTTCACAAGGGTTAGTTGTCAAAAGTTATTTTTATATATTGTTTACGTGTGAGAAACTAATTTTTGTATTCACGTTTTCAAAACTATCATATTGTTCTACCACGGTTGTCTGTTAATTTTTTCAACGAAATTATTACTCTTATATATTGTCTACATGCAAAAAAAATACTCTTATGTATTGTTCATGTCCCTACTCGATCTAAGCTGTGTGAAACATGGGAAATTAGCATGGCGTACCAAGAATGATAGAAGACGAAGCTTGAAACCTCTTGATGTCGTCGGAGTGCCAAAGTACCTTATAGCAACGATTTTATGGCTGTAGTTAATGTGGCTTTAGACACGACTGTGACGACCATGAATCGTGTGGAATGTTTGTTGAGGATCAAGGAGGCTTTGGCGTAATTTTCTGATCGAAAAAAAGCGTCTTTTGTTCGTGTTCAAGGGAACAAGAAAATTACGATGTCGAGGAACAAGCCGGAGGTGAAGGCCTTGAATCATGTGCTGACTTTGCAGGTCTCTGACGTTCAGGGATCAAGGAGGTTCCGACGTGTGATTCAGGTCGGAAAAAGGCTTCTTATGTTCGTTAAGGGATTAAGGAGGCTCTGGAGAACAAGACGGTTTCGACATTGAAAGTCTCGGCTCCTACTGCACATGGAGTAAAGGCTTCATCGGACGTCCGTGGTAAGCTTGGTTTATCTCTTGGTAATCGGGTTAAGCCTGATTGTCGTCGGCGTCGTTACATTGAGCCTTTTGCGAGTTTTGTTGAGAGTGAAACCGAAATTTTCGTTCGCAATTTGCCTTATGATTCATCGGAGGATTGGGTCCGGGGTATGTTCTCCCCATTAGGCGAGATTTTTTCTTTGTCAATGCTGAAGAGGTCAAACCGTCAAGCTCAAATTTTTGGGTTCGTCCGTTTCTCCTCGTAGGTGGCTGCCTCCCAGATGATTGAAACCTTAAATAGATTCAAAGTGAACGGTTGCATTCTCTTTGTGGCTTTCTCTCAGCGTAGGTTAGGTGTTCAAAGACTTTACTAGATGGTGTAGAAAAAAAGAACATATGTTCTGTTCTGGATGGTGTTCAGAGAACCAGTCCCGGGCCCGTTGTTCGACCTATCGAAGGTGGGATGGTGAGCTCTAGTGTGGTCTCGGTAGTTCAGACGGCTAGCTTTGTAGTATGGATCAAATGGAACAATTTCCAAGTGAACATTGACTTTGCATCGCTGCCGGTTTTCAGCGAGACTTCCCGACCAGTCTCAATCTCCCTTGTGCTCGATTCAGTTGGTGTTGATTCCATGAATCAAGGGATTTTGAATCCATTGAATTTGGTTTTGAATTCGCAAAGTATTTTGGATTTGGGAGTTACAGAGACATCTTTGGTTGCCTCGTTGGAGCAGAATCACGATGATTCTGTTCCTTTGAGCCTTGCACCTTCTGGACCGGGGTGGTTTTGGCTGATCTCGGCCCGGATCCTGAGCGAGTTGGGCCGGCCTGGTTGAAGTGGCAACTGACTTGGTTATGTTGGGCCCTGCTCAGGTGTGCCCTATGTCTGATTCAGTCGGGGTTTTGGAGTTAACTAGAGGTGTTGAAGGGGACGGTGCTGAGGTAATAGAAGGTGCAGAAGGTATCCTCGTTCTGAAGGTAGTTAAGGGCTCTTTGGTTATCGATTAGGAACCAGAAGCTCCAAATGAGGGACGGCGGACTCCTTGGAACGCTGCTTTGCTGCATCAGTCGCCTTGTGTGGGTCGTGTAGTAAAGACATCGATGGGAACTTTTGTTGCTCATAGGTCGGTGACACGTTCTTTTAGTCGTGAATGTGCTACCCAAGCTTCCCCCTCAACTGCGGAGATGTGGAATCAGGCGGCGGCTGAGGCTCGTGCGGACCTCAAGGCTTTACCCGGTCGTCGGTAGGGTTAGATTGTTTGGCCCTTCGTTTCATGTTCTTTTTTAAAGGGTTATGCCCTTTAGCTCCATTGTGGGAGCTCTTTCTGTAATCGTTGTCCTGGTCTTTGACCCATCGATGCTTCCCTCTCCGGAAGTGTCTTTACTTTTAATAAAAACCTGAGTTGATAAAAAAAATTGCCCATGTCTCTAACTTTCAATCTATTTTAGCGGAATATTCTCACATTCGATTCATTTCAACGGAATATTTCAAAATATGCTAGTAAAGGACTATGGTCAAAAGATAGAGTAGTTTAAAAATGTGCATAATAAAGAAGATAGTTTTTCGCACGTAGAAAATACATAAGAATATTGTTGGAAATTAACTCTTTCAACTGTGGCTAGAAGCCCAATTTTTTTAGCACATTAAAAGAGCTTTTTATTAATAGAAAGTGGAAAGGTCGTAAAGGTCGTAAATGCTTATAATTAAATGAACTGGAATGAAATACAGCTTCAGTGACGACTAGATCACTGATCCTATATCTAATAACTCGGACATATCCAGAGATAGTATAAGGGGGGCGTTCCCTATTCCAACTGTGTTGAGTACAAATGTTCATGTGAGCTTCTCATGTCTTGACTTGATTGATATTAGTGTGTCGCACCACGCGGTCAAAGAGTATGCTAGGGAAATGAGGAGGTTGGGAATCAAATTGTATCTGATTCATTGGGGCTTAGGTGTGGCTCCTCTATGACACCCCAAGATGCCTGGACGACTCATGGCAACCCGCAAGGCAGCTGACCGTGCCTCATTTTTGTCCCCTCTGGGCCATCTACCGCATAAGTGTTTGTGGACTCTATAGTGTCTTTGGTGGGGGCCTCAGAACCATCCATCTATGGAGAGGAGACATACCACTGAGGCTCTACCGGTCCCTGGACCAGAGGAGGAGGCTCTGTGGCCCTAGGGGGATGTGTACTAGCGAATTTTGTCTCGGCTTGTCCTTAGGATATGCTTAGGTGGCTACGCAGTCCCTTGGTTCTATTTTCTCGGTGTCGGGGTAGGGATTTCTCCCAAGCTCTGTATATTGGTAGGGGTGGGTGTCCAGTGTCACCCGGAGCCGCAAAAACATCGTCGTCGTCTGTGGCGTCCGATCAGGTTCATGATCTTCCAATCCAGTCATGGTGGGCTCAAAGAAGGTGCATTCATAATGGTGGATTGGCCACGATTGGTATGGAGCACCAGGGGAGGACCAGTGGTCCTGGGCGGCTCGTGATCTCGGATCGGACGTTCGAGCTCGCGTTTCATTACAGCATACAATGACTCGTTCTTGCCTAGATCTGGTCTTATGAACGGGAGGACGATGGTACGGGTGGGGTGGGATCATAGTCACTAGGAGTGCCCTGATTGAGCCTCGGTTCCATACGTCCACGTCGGTAGGAGTGGAGATCAAATGGGGACTGAGATCCTCCTTAGTGACCTCGACAATCTGACAGTACGACGGTTGGGTTCGTGGTTCCGATCAGGTAGGGTGGGTAGCGGGGTGAGGATACGCCATTTCGTGTGGCAATAGGCCCTGAACCAGCAGGCGCCCCAGTGGGCTAATTGGGTCGTGTGTTGCCGCTGAACCAGCAGGCGGGACGTTGGAACAAAGGCTGGAAAGCATGATAATCGAGCATCCATGGTGATTGACGGATCGGGGAGGAGAGATGGCTCGAAATGGTCGGTGGAGGTAAAAATAGTTTGGGACAAGAGAGTATTTTGAAAAATTGAGAGAAACCCTAAGAGAAACGAATTTTGGATGTAATAAAAATATCGCTATGTTCTAAAAGGCAATTGAATATCAAGTCTGTTAATTGTTTGACATCTGTATATATATTTGATTGAATAAATAACTTATGTTATTTAATAAAAATTGAAACTAGACAACAATATTGATATAAATTTTATATAAAGAGATCAATCACAATAAAGCTAAAAGAATTAAATACCAAACATACACATCTTTCTCTGCTAGGGTTAGGGTTTAGTGTTTCTTTGGGCAAACCCTGGCGTATTCGGCGGGAGAAGAGGACGTCCTCACGGACCCGGTGTCCCTGACGCCGAGGGGGGAGACATGTCTCCGATGAGATTCTCGGCCCAGAGGGGTAGCGAGGAGCCCCTGGTAGGCGGCGGGGGGGGGGGGGGGGGTGGCACCACACGGCGGCAAACATTATTCGGAGGACGCCGGCGAGGGGCCATAGGCCGCGGGTGGCGCGGGGGTCGGGGACGTTGCCAGCAAGGACGGGTCCATCGATGGTGCGTGTGCAGGAGGGGACGAAGAACCTTGCGGCGGGGGCGACGAGATTAGAGTCGGTGATCGTGTCTTCGGATACGGATGGGACACCGGTTAAGTCGCCGGCGACGATGGCGTGGAGGAGACGCAAGGGGAAGGGTGTAGCACGGGAGAACTCTAGGGCTCATGTGCTGGGCCTGGGCCGGCAAGCTGATGGACATGGACGGGATAATGGGCTATTGTTGGACGCGCGTAGGGTGGGTCGTGGTGATATGGGTCACGATGGATGGGCCCCTCGTGCCGGACGGGGCTGGATGGAGGACGGGCCAAGGGATGGGCCGGGAGATGTCGCAGAATGGGCGGCCCAGTATGGCGCGGGTGGAGGCAGGCCTCGGGCTGGCCCGCAAACCCGGGTCGGGTTTGATGGTTTGGATGTCCGGGCCGGGGTGGCCGAGTCGTACCCGCGGGCTGACCTGGTGGAGCCGGGTTGGGTGCCGGACGGTCAGATCGGGTCGGACAATCATGTGGACCTGGTTTTGACGGGTTTTTGTGGCGTGGAGGTCGGATTGGGGAACCTCGGGTCCCGACTCTCGTCGCTCTGTATCAAGGAAGTGGTGGTTCCCACATGGGTTATTGCCAACGCTGGAGGACAGTTTCAGTTTGCACTGGCCGCAAAGGTGCTGACTTCTAAGCGGTTCTTCTGGAAGTCACTGGTGGCTAGAATGGAGGACTTGTGGGGGATGAAAGTGGAAGCAAAGCCGTTGGAAGGGGGCCTGGTGGCGTTCTTTTTTAGGTCAACTCGGGAAAGGGCGAGAGTTTTGGCTGGAGAGCCGTGGGCGTTCTGGGAATCCCTGGTGTTGTTCACGGATCTTAGGGCTCACATGCAGGTGGGTGACCTCACCTTTCACCATTTCTCGGTGTGGCTAGGGTTTCTAACCTTCTGGTGGGTGCTTGGAACAAGGAGGTGGGCTTCCGAGTGGGGAATGCCCTAAGGGTATGCCAGACGGTTGATGTAGATAGCTCGGGGTGCTGTTGGGGAGATTTTATGAAGATACGGATCCGAGCTGATATATGCGTCCCCCTATAGAGTCAGATATGGTTCCGACTGTCGGAATCACAGGTACGAACTCTACTCTAGGTCTCGTATGAACATTTTCCAGATCACTGCTTTGGTTGTAGCTGTGCGGGACACTTTTTCCCGTCGTGCCCTGTGGCTGGGGGAGTCAAGGGCCATTCCCTACGTGCCACAGGAGACCCGAGGTCCGCCCTTGAGAAGGCGAAACATGGGAAGGCGGTGCCAGGGACGAATTGGAGCTATCTAGGAGGTGGGATCAAGGGGGTAAATGGGACCCACGCACGCCATCTCCCCGAAAGGTGACAAACCGTGGGAGAGAGACGTCCTATGAGACGGGGACTGAGGACATTCCCTCGGAGTGGCTGGCTAAGGATGCTGGTCCGACTCTATCTGGGAAGAAACGACTGGAAAGAGAGGAGGAGTCGGAAGAGTCAGAGGGCTCGACGGCGTCAGATGGAGGGTCACATGTAGAGGCGGCGGGGGCCATAAGCACCCCCGCCTCTAGGAATGAGTCCGTTGAGGCCCAGGGAGGGGTGGGTCGGGTGTGGTCCCTTCCTGGCTGATGGATGGCGACGGTTCCATCTCCAACCGACACTTGTCTCCCCTACCAGTCAGGAGTCAACAATCCCGCGTTCAGGAGCCCTACAATTATCACTCAAGGGAGGACGACGCACGCTGACTTACCGGGGGAGATGCCAGTCCACTATTATTCCCTTTTCACTTGGTTGGCTCGTCTAGTGCCTTTTGGTAGAAGTATGCTGTATCGGTTTCTCAGGAGGCTACCGCAGATATCCCCTTCAACCGCCCCTATGTCCAGAGCAAAGTTTATTTTCCTGTTTTTTCTTTATGTTTACTAGTTGGTTTATGTTTTGTAAGATGAGCACAGTTATGTGGTCATTGTCTTACTTTATATTTTAATGATAATCTATTTGTTCTTCTAAAAAAAATATATAAATTTTATATTAAACATTAATGTAAAACTATATATTACACATCAACACCTGAAAAAGAACAAGAAACGGAAAAAAAGTATCGACATTACATAAAAGTTTAGGAGATTAAATAAATCGACAATAGAAATTATACTTAATTGCATCAATGTAGATGTGACACTTTACAATGTTTTTGAGGAGTTCCCATCAAGCTGTTTATTGAATTTTTGTCTTACGGTCTGTCCATAATCATTTTGACTACAACTAAGATTTGCTCATTGGTCACATTAGGTAGTTAGGACATGTTCTCGGTACGAGATGTTTTTTTTTATCAGCAAGTTTTTTGTTTTATAAAACCTTGTTTTCAAATTGAAAACATGGATAAGGGGAGACCCCTCAAGTACAAATCCGAGCATGCCAACCGGCACCTCAACCAGAACAAACACACCCATAAATGGGTAACAACAAGGTCTAAGCACCCACAAACTTAACATGAAGAACCTATAACAAAAGTCCACCTAAGGACAACCAACACTTAGTCCAACCAGGGACAAAAACAACCAAACCAACAAGTCTAAAACTCTGAATTACCCAATGAAGCACAAAAGTGTAAAGATAGTGTCTAATACACACCAAAACCACCAAGAAGAGCAGAGAAGTAAAAGAGCACCGGAAGTAAACAACAGCATCCAGCTACGAAACCTACCAGCTAGTCAAACCCAACACCACAATCCCCAACCCTAACTAGTTCATCAATTCCAAGCCATTGTCTCCCCCTAGAAGAGGGATTCAACTGGATGGTGGCCATCACCACTAACAACCAAATCCAGCGATGAAGATCACCGCCGGACCAACCAGTCCCCAGAATAAAGACCCAAGCTAACCCAAGAGATTCGAAGATCTACACCTCTTCGCTGGCCAAGACCATTTGAACGAGATGTCGAACCTCTTCCCCTCATAAGTATTCTTTCCCATTGAACCGCATGCATTGGTTTAGGGTTTGGTCGGGGTGCCTTGAGGCATTAATTCAATGAATCGTAGGTGAATGGTTGTCCAATATTCAATGAATTGTGGGTGGACGATTGCCTAATATTCATCTTCCGGCTAAGGTGTGTTGCGTCGAGAAGGAGTTGTCACTCGATAACAGAGGGGGATTTTTTTTATTGTATAGGGTATTAGAAGATGGATGAGAGATACGGTTTATTGGGGGGGGGGGCTTTTTCCTTAAAGGTTTGGCGCTAGCTCTTTCAGTGTCATCAACTTCGATATCAATCTTGAGCTAGGCATAAACTCAGGCATTGGGGGCGTTGATTTGCGCCGCTCCCACAGTGGTTGACTTCTAAAGAATCGAAATCAAATTCAACGTAGTTTTTTTGGTCAAACAAGTAGGTTTTTTTTTCCATTATGAATTGTAGGTTTATTGGGATGTGTGCCATTAATGCCACCACCACCACAAAAAGACCAAAATGCCCTTTTGTGGCCGGCGGCTTGGGCTATAAATAGCACCCTCTCCTCCTTCATTCTTCACACCTCTTCTCCCAATTCTCTCTCTATCTCCCAAACTTTTGTTCTTCCTTATTTCCTCCCCTTCTTCGAACCACCAATGGCCGCCGTAGGTTCATACCCGTGGACCAACGAGGAAGAGATGGTGCTGGTCCTATGTTGGGTACAGGACGCCCGACCGGGCCCAAATCATAGGTACTGGCCGGTAGTCTACGCCAATTTTGTCCACGGTGCTCCGGCCAATTCCCCGCCGAGAACCCAGAAGCAGTGTCGAGACCACTGGCAGGATCTCGTTAGGAAAATCCACCGTTATGAACTGTGCTACCGTGTAGCAGTTCATAACGCCCCGCCGGGAAGTACCGAGAATTACCATCGCTCCCAAGCAGCCGCTGAGCACCACAGGGCCCATGACAACCATTTCACGAAGCTGTTTCTGTGGGAGATCGTTCGAGACCATCCCAAATTCCTGCAGTACGTTCACGAGCTGTAGATCGTGATCGTGTAATAAAATTAGATATCGTTTAATTATGTTTTAAATTACCATCTGCGTGCTAAATTATGTTTCAATTATCGTCTGTGTGCTATATGTATAGTTATAATAAAGTTGTAGGTTTGAGTAGCAATTTTTTTTTGTTTTATAATTGCTTTTTCCCCATCTCGCCGGCGGCTCCTCGCCAGCAACAGTACCCCACTGCATACCTCGCTGGCGGTAAGCTGGTGAGATGATTTAAAAAACATATTTTAAACCATCTCGCTGGCGCCATCTCGCCGGCAGCCGGCGAGATGGTTGTGGATGCTCTTATGACTTATGACTACTAGATCAATAAATCAAATAAGGGTAAATTACATCTAACTACCCCAAACTATACGCGTTTAACGTTTAACTACCCCAAAGTTAACTTGTAACAACTACCTACCCCGAACTAACGGTTTGTAACGACGTTGGTACCTCCCATCCACTTTTCCATCTAATCACTGTTCATTTTTTCTAAAATTCCGAAATTACCCTTATTGTTTATTACTTATTTTAATTTGTAATAATTGAAAAAAATATTACTAAATTATAATTAAATAATAAACAAATAAAACAAACTTAGTTTTAAAATAAAAAACAAAACCTAATTTCCCTCAAATCTCTCCACAAACAAAACCTAATTTCTCTCTCACATATGTCCACATTTTTATCTCTGAACACACACATATGCACACAGATATGGAACCCCATATTAATCTCATCTTCTCCTAGAATCAATGTTATGAAGGATCTATACTTCATAAAACACATCTGCACACATCTACACGTTGTTGGCCGAGAACCAGAAGATCGAGACTCGGAGGGTTGTCACGATTGCTTCTCCCTCAAGCTTCTCTATTTCAAATTTTTGTTAATTTCTGTTATTTTGGTGCACTAAGTGAAACGGTGCGTTTCAAGGGGTAAGAGACACGCGCTTCGCACGTGCCTCCTTCTTCTTCCTTCGCGAGCTGGCGATGCGTGGGAGGCACGCAACCTCGTGGTCCCATTTCTGGCAGCGTCATCCTCGGAGCAGAGGCAGTTATATCATGAGCCGTGTGAGCAGAGAAGGACTATCATTGATTTGGACATCGTTTTTGTTTTATTGTAGCAAGGGTTCAATTTTGTTATTTCTCAATTTACAAAGCATTTGTAACCCTTCTTCAACGAAGCAATCCAAATATCTACCTTCCTTGTCTGGTCTTATCATTTCTAAGCTAAAACCATAACATCGTGGTAACAAGTGGTATCAGAGCTTTCGATCCCGCAGCCTGTGATGGAAAAAACACCGGATGTTGACCCTGATTCTGAGGTGGTGAGCTCGGAGCTCCGAGCTGAGGTTTCTGGTTTGAGACAGGAGAACGAGGCTCTCAAGGCTCGCATGGAGGAAATCAGTCGAAACATGGCCTTACTCATGAAGGAGAAAGGCCAAGCTCAACAGCCGATGGAAGCAGGATGCTCTCAAGCTCCCAGAATGGTTCACAATCAACCTTTACCCATTACACCACAGTGCCTCACCTATTCCCCTCATCCTACACAACCACCAGATCCCCACTCCAACCAAATACCCAGACAACACCCAGCACCTGAGGTCTCATCGTGGGTCTCTCAAGCTCAAAACCCAGTTTCAAGGACCATCACTCCTGAAATGGTTCAAAACCCACAGCTCCAAGGTGCCCCCATAGCCACCAACCCACAAAATATCCCCAATAACACCTCTACACCACCACTCCAAGTCCCTATACAGCCAATACATACCCAAAACCCTCAACCTCAAGTGCAATTTGTTCCACAACTACAGTATCAAATACCCTAAATTTTTTTTACAAACCCTTATCTGATACAAGTTCCACAGTTCCAGAACCAACAGGGCCAATATGCTATAAACCCTCAGTTATTTACCCAAATGCAACCCCAGATACAACAAATCCCTCAACCCTACCCAGTAAACACTATACCTGAGTTGACATTCAAGACACTAAATCTGATTTTCCCCATTTTTGATGGCAATGGTGTTAGAAATTGGATTCGAAAGTGCAACAGCTACTTCCAATATTGTTCAATACCAGATGAACATAAAGTGAGAATGGCTTCTATGCACCTCACTGGATCTCCTGATATATGGTATGCTGAGTATTCTTTTGGTCGAGGCATAATACCCTGGGAAACCTTCTGTAGGGATTTATCACTCAAGTATGAGCTCACTGGCCATAGTGACATTGAGAGTGAGTTCAAGAAGCTCAAGCAGGAAGGATCTTTGGCTGATTATGATGATAGATTTGAAGAGCTCAGATTCTTGGTTCTGAATAGAAACCCTCATTGTAGTGAGACTTACTTTGTTTCTAATTATATTGCTGGCTTGCTACCAAAACTGGAGGTGGAGGTTCTTATGTATGACCCACAGACCCTATCTGAGGCCATACACCTGGCTAAGAAAGAAGAACACAGGATACAGGTTAAGGCTGCCTTGCCATCTGCTTCCCATCCAAGTCCTTATCAGTATAAGCCTAGGCCTCAATATGCCCAACAAAATTTCCATCCTCAAGGATCAAGGCCTACACAGACCACTACTCCTTTTACAAAGTTGCACCCCAGGAACTTGGATGAACAGAAGAGAAAGGGTCTTTGCTATACTTGCCCTGCAAAATATACCAAGGACCATATTTTCCCCAACAAACACAAGTTATTTCAAATCACCACTGATATTATGGAGCCTGAATTGATAGTTGCTGAACCCTTGGAAGCTCTATTAGAGGAGGGTAGCTCTGCTGAATTATGTCTGCTCTCACATGAGTGCTTTGGCCAAATGGTGCACATCAACAAATCTCAGTCCATCAGGATCCATGGTAATATTTTTACTACCCCTATATCTATCTTGGTTGATACTGGTGCAACTAGGTCTTTTATGGATCAAAACACAGCTTCTAAGCTGGGATTAACAGTATTTGCTAGCTCAAACATATTGGTAAAAATGGGAAATGGGGAGATTCAAAACTGCAGTGCAATGGCAAAGGTGAAATGGGCTACTAATGATTTATCTATGGAATGAGAATTCTTGATCATGCCTTTGGGGGGTTTTAATATGGTTTTGGGTGTTGATTGGTTGCAGACTGTTAACCCAATAGAATTGGACTATGCTGCTAGGTCCATTACTATCACTCTAAATGGCCTCAAGTATACCTTATGGGAGAATGTAGCTTCTGATACTTGCACCCTTTTCTAGCATGAATAGCTTGAGGCATGAGTTACAGGCTGGGGAGTCTCTTTTTATGGGTCAGTTCACAATGATTGATGAGGGCCAAGGACCTCTTATGGAGGTTGATCCTTAGTTGCAGAGGATACTGAGCAAATACCCTAAGGTTTTTGATACCCCTGTCACATTACCTCCTAGAAGAGACTGTGACCATAAGATTCCTTTACTCCCTAGTAGCAAACCTACATCTATTAGACCCTATAGACATTCATATGAACATAAAAATGTTTTAGAAACCCTGGTTCAGGAAATGGTAGATGCTGGAGTGATCCAACACAGTACAAGTCCCTACTCATTCCCTGTACTCCTTGTCAAAAAGAAGGATGGTACTTGGAGAATGTGTGTGGACTTCAGGCAACTTAATGACCAGACAATAAAAGACAAATTCCCAATTCCAACCATTGAGGAGCTATTGGATGAGCTAGCTGGTTGCAAGTTCTTCTCTAAAATAGACTTGAGGTCTGGATACCACCAGATAAGGCTGGCACATGGTGAGGAAGCTAAAACTGCATTTAGAACACATGAGGGTCACTATGAGTTTAGGGTAATGCCATTTGGCCTGACTAATGCTCCCTCAACATTTCAGTCCCTCATGAACAAGGTGTTAAATGATTATCTGAGAAAATGTATCTTAGTTTTCTTTGATGACATTTTAATCTATAGCAAATCATGGGATGAGCATCTCTATCATGTGGAGTTGGTCTTACAGAGACTTCAGGAACAGCAGCTCTTTGCCAAAATGTCCAAATGTGAGTTTGGAAAGATGCAGGTGGAGTATCTAGGCCATGTTATTTCTGAGAATGGGGTAGCAACAGACCCTGCCAAGGTTCAGGCAATGAAGGATTGGCCAATTCCTAAAACTTTGAAGTCCTTGAGGGGATTCTTGGGACTGAAAGGGTATTACAGAAGGTTTGTCAAAGGGTATGGCACTATAGCAAGACCTCTCACAAATCTGTTAAAGAAGAACAGTTTCATTTGGTCCCCAGAGGCTCAGATTAGCTTTGAAAACCTCAAACAAGCTATGATTTCTACCCCAGTACTGAGGTTGCCCAATTTCTCATTGCCTTTTGTCATTGAAGTTGATGCTTGTGACAAAGGTATTGGAGGTGTCTTGATGCAAGAAGGCAGACCAATAGCATTCCTTAGCAAGGCCTTAGGCCCAAAAAATTCTGCAATGTCAACATATGAAAAGGAACTCTTGGCTGTAATGACATGTATACAAAAATGGAGACACTATTTCTCCTCTGGTAGTGTCATCCTTAGAACTGATCACCAAAGCTTGAAGTTCTTGTTGGAACAAAAGCTGACCACCTCTTTCCAACATAAATGGCTGGCAAAGCTGATGGGCCTCAACTATACTATAGAGTACAAAAAAGGGAGAGACAATGTTGCAGCTGATGCTTTATCAAGGTTACCTTCTACATCTCTTGCTCAACTTTCTACTGTGGTGCCAGCTTGGATGTCAGAGGTTCATTCTAGCTATGACAATGACCTGGAGGCCCAAAGGTTGCTTTTGGAACTGAGTTTAGCTGCAGATTCAATGCCTTCTTATCAACTGAGGCATGGCATTATTCTCTATGAAGGGAAGGTGTATTTGGGTTCAGATTCTGGCATAAGGGAGAAAATCATGTCATGCCTACATGAATCTCCCCTGGGTGGACATTCTGGTATGAATGTCACTACAAGGAGGGTGAAGCAGCATTTCTTTTGGCCTCACATGGTAAAGGATATATATAATTTTGTCAGGGCATGTGACACTTGCCAAAAATGCAAGTCTGATCATAGTCCCTATGCAGGTCTTTTGGCCCCCCTTCCTATCCCAGCAAGACCTTGGACTGACATTTCTATGGATTTCATTGAGGGTCTTCCACAATCAGGGTCCAAATCTGCAATCATGGTGGTAGTGGACAGATTCAGCAAGTATAGCCACTTTATACCCTTGGCACATCCTTACACAGCTTCTATGGTAGCATAATTGTTTTTTGATACTGTGTTCAAGCTGCATGGGCTACCTACTACCATTGTATCTGATAGGGATCAAATTTTCATCAGCAATTTTTGGAAGGAGCTTTTCAAAAGGTTAGATGTCCAGCTCCATATGTCTGCTTCTTATCATCCACAGACTGATGGTCAAACAGAAAGAGTGAATCAATTCCTTGAGCATTATCTGAGATCCATGACTCATCTGTTTCCCAAAAAATGGAGCACCTGGCTTACATTTGCTGAGTTTTGGTATAATACAAGTTATCATTCTGCAATTAAAATGACCCCATTTGAGGCAGTTTATGGGTTTCCAGCTCATGTGTTGAATTTGGGACCTATTGAGTCTAAAGTGGCTGCTGTGGAGAGCTTTGTGAACACTAGAGCTGAACTTTCCAAGGTGTTAAGAGAAAATTTGGTGGAAGCTCAATCCAGAATGAAACAACAGGCTGATAAGCACGTGAAGGAAAGGGTTTTTGTAGTTGGGGATTGGGTTTATCTGAAACTTCAGGCTTATAGGCAAAACTCAGTCAACCTCAGGTCCAATTTCAAACTATCTCCCAGGTTTTATGGCCCTTTTCAGATATTGGAGAAGATTGGGTCAGTGGCTTATAAATTGAAACTTCCTCCTACTTCTAAGATTCACCCAGTGTTTCATGTTTCCTTGTTGAAGAGGCAATTGGGTACTAAGAACAGATTGGTACATCATTTACCTGAAGTTACCTCTGAAGGCCACTTAAAGCTCCATCCATTGCACTTGCTTGACAGGAGAATTGTGAATCAAAACAATGCAGTTGCAGTGCAGTATCTTATCCAATGGGACAGATCAGGCCCTGAGGATGCAACTTGGGAGGATGCTCCAACAATCAAGGCAAATTTCCCCTCCTGGTTGTCTGCAGCATTGGCTTGAGGACAAGCCAAATCTGAGTGAGAGGCATTTGTCACGATTGCTTCTCCCTCAAGCTTCTTTATTTCAAATTTCTGTTAATTTCTGTTATTTTGGTGCACTAAGTGAAACGGTGCGTTTCAAGGGGTAAGAGACACGCGCTTCGCACGTGCCTCCTTCTTCTTCCTTCGCGAGCTGGCGATGTGTGGGAGGCACGCAACCTCGTGGTCCCATTTCTGGCAGCGTCATCCTCGGAGCAGAGGCAGCTATATCATGAGCCGTGTGAGCAGAGAAGGACTATCATTGATTTGGACATCGTTTTTGTTTTATTGTAGCTAGGGTTTCAATTTTGTTATTTCTCAATTTACAGAGCATTTGTAACCCTTCTTCAACGAAGCAATCCAAATCTCTACCTTCCTTGCCTGGTCTTATCATTTCTAAGCTAAAACCATAACATCGTGGTAACAAGGGTCTACACGGCAGCGTAAAGAGAGGTCGGCGAGGTCTTACCAAGAAGCGCCGCTCATCCCCTCTCCGCCCAGGTCTCGCAACGCGGTTCCACGCGATGTCCTCATCGCTGGAAAGGGGTAGTCGGAGCCGCTGCAACCAAAAGCCCAACCTGCAGATCTGCTCGTTGGAGAACCAGACGCCCCCGGCGAGAACATCACAGTCCTCTTTCGCCGCCGGCGTGTCCCTCTTGCCTTGTCTCCTTCAATTTCCCATTCTCAATTTTCAGTTTCGTTGTTCAATTTTCCGAATTGGGAATCTGAATTTGGTTCAAACTAGATCTGAAATTGGTTCAAACTAGATCTGAAATTACTTTTTTTTTACAAATTTGTTGGGGATGTATGATGTGTTGTACAATATCTTGTTTTACTGAGGTTATTGTTTTAATTTGATTGATTAATTGATTCTGGATTGATTTTCACGAATGTTGCACGAAGAACCAGATGAGGATGAACTGAAGGAGATGAGTTTAAAATTTTTTTTATCAAAAAACATATTATAATTTAAAAAAAAAAACAGGTTTTATGAGTTTAAAATAATATATTGATGAAATTAATAAAATTTAAATAGAAATAATTAATATATTAAATATATTATGACTTGGAAAATATTTTTTAAAAAGTTAATTTATTTATTGTAGAATTTATATTAAAAAAATTGTATGAAATTAATTGTTTTTATATAGAGTTAGAAATATTTTGGTTCTTGAAATATTTGATTAAAAAAATTGAATGGTATGACACTGTAAATTTGGATAACTATTAAGGACATTTCAGTCATTTTACAAAAAAAAACTAACAGCCATGAATGGAAGGGGGTAACGTCGTTACTAAACATTAGTTCGGGGTAGGTATTTGTTACGACTTAACTTTGGGGTAGCAAAACGTTAAACGCGTATAGTTTGGGGTATGTGGATGTAATTTACCCATCAAATAATGGTAAATTGCAAATACCTACCCCAAATTTGTGGCGTTTACTGATACCTACCGTAAAGTTTTTTTAACTGATACCTACCCAGATGTTTAGTTATGTAACCAATAACTCAAGTTGTTAGCTAAAATGACAAAAATGTCCTCAGTGATTTTAAAAAAATAAAAGTGAAGTGATTTTTTAAATAAACCTGAAGTGATTTAATAAGTAAATATATATATATATATATATATATATACCAGACAAGAAAAACACTCCTTAGTACTAGAACACAATAATTAAAACACTACTTAAACTAAAACACAATAATTAAAACACTACTTAAATTAAATGATAGAATAAAGTATATGACAGATCACTATATGACAGAATAAGCTATATGACAGATTACTATATGGCATATTAGACTATAAGACAACTATAATATGACAGATTATTCTAACATGCAAATGACTAATTAAATATCATACAAATAATAATAAAATAATTATGATGCAAATACTAATGGATACTAATTAAAACAACTAGAAACGTAAATACCATATTACTTATATGACAAACTAACTATATGACAAGATACTAAATGACAGAATAACTAAATATGTGTTAGTAAGATAGCAAAACTAAACACACAACAAAATGAAAACATACTAACAATAACTATATGATCTAACTAACATGCAAATATTAATAACACATTAATTAAATATGCAATAAACAACTATATAATAAAAAATAACTACTTAGAACACAAATACTTATTAAAAACAGATTACATATAATATTAAAACGAAATTTAAAATAAGAACATAAAATTATAACTAAAATAATTAAACTAGTACATAAATGAAAACTTAATAACTTAATTAAAACAACAACACAACTATACTTGAAATGAAACCAGGTTTTGATTAAAATACTAAAGGTACTTACATGATAATACTTGATGAAAGTAAATGAAAGCTTGCAAGTAAAAACTGCTGGAAAATGTAAGGAGAGTACAAGGCTTAAGGGTAGGAGAGTTTTCAGAGCAAATTCTAGTCTGAAATTGTAGGTGTCCTCCCAAGCTGCTGAGTTCTCCTTTTATAGTAAAAATTTGCTTGCTTCTATTGCTTCACGGGATAAGAACCATGGCTGGTGGGAAGCAAGCCTGCATGTGAACAATGACAATTGCTCTTGCATTATTTAACTTTTACTATTCCCTTTCGTCTTTTTGCAATGCATTTGATTTGTAGTTTTTTGTCTTCAAGCACCTAAATAATGGTGCCATGTGCTGCTGGTTTTGAGTGCCTTCCATGCTGGCTGCTGACATATTCCATGTTGGCTGCTGACGTGGAAGTCTACGGGGAAATTCAATTTTTTTTTACGGTTGAACCGTATATATTACAAACTTATTACAATAAATAGTAAAACGAAATACAATAAAAATTTATGAATTTATTTGCTAGAAGTCTTCATCTTCGTCTTCGTCTGCAAGGTTCACCGTTGGAGCTTGAGAAATTCCTGGTTCAGACCCTTCTTCAGAAGATGCTTTTGATGAAGTGTTGATGCTTTGGAGAATTTGTTTTAGGGCACTTTCATACTCTTCTTCTGTCTTTGCAGAGGCGAGGAGAGCATTCGCTCTTGATTTCTGTGTCAAGAACAGAGTATGTTGTTGGCCGATAGTTTGTTGTTGAGCAGTTATGTCTTCAGTCTGTCTGGTCTTCAAGATCCATTCCCTGACTGCGTTTGTTTCAATGGATTTGGGTATGTTGAAATTGGACCACCATTTTATTCGGAATCTCCTTTGGATGACTGGTATGTTGCCGTCTTTGTTGTGCTCCAATGTCCATGATAAGACCCAAGGCAGAAAGAAGTGGATAGAGAACATGCATAGAGCAGGGAACCTGGATTCTTCTTGGGAAGGGTTATATGTTTTGTGGAATAATTGGTAGGCTTCTTCTACATTCGGGAGAAGGTATTCTCGGGTCGAGCCAAAAATCTTCCACCACTGAGCGAACCAATTAGGTAATTTTGATGGGTTTATTGACTTGTGGTTGAAGTAAATCAACCAGGAATGAGATAATTTTATGTTTTGGATGTAAAATGTATTGTACCAGGCAGTAATGTAATCCCAGTACGAGTATAAGCGGCAATGGGGTAGTGTGGTTTTGAAGGTGGAAGGAAAAGCTTCAGAGGATGATAAAGAGATGCCCCAATCTGTAATGCTAAGGATTTTGTGTATTTTGGCCGTATAGTAGGATGGGAGGCCACTTTTGTCCAATATATAGTGTTTGAATTCTACTGACTTCGTATCCTCAAGGATACTCTGGTAATAAGCAGGGGTTTTTGAAAGGTCACTAGGGGTGAAGAACCATCCATTTGGTAGGAGTTTGGAGATGGTTATGAACGGGTTGGGGTCCAAGAATCCTGGTTCTACTGTAAGGACTGGGAGTGTGATGGGTTTGTCTATGTAAGAGGACGTTTGGGGATTTGACTTGGTTGGAGCCACTATCCGAGAACTGTTTTGAGGGATAAAAATATTTTTTGAGAAAGAGGTTTCTCCTTTTTCAAAATTTGAAACCTTTTGAGAACACTTCTGAGGGGGAGAAATAATCTCCGTCTCAGGTTTTGGGATAAGAGGTTTACCTGACTCCGGCGGAGCTGGAAGAGCTTGGAGCGCTTTTAGTAGGCTGGGGTCATCAGATAAAGCCTTTAACCATCGCTGTAATTTTGAGTCTTCTGTAATATTGGATGAAGATGATGGCTCAATGTTTTGTTTCATGGTTTCGGCATAGGTTATTATGGGTTTTTCTGCGGACAAATTTTGCGTGGGTACGACTTCCTTCTTTTTCTTAGGCATTGGGTTCTTTTGGCTGGGATCTGTTTTGCAAGAATTCACGGGTCAGGAAATCTGGTAGGGAATTTGTATCTCCTTTTATGAACTCAATGTCAAAATCAAAAGCACTTAAAATAGCTTGCCATCTTGCGAAAATTTGTTTGGAAGCGATATTTTGAACATCCTTTTGTAAAATTTCTTTTGCAGATTTACAATCAATACGAAGAAGAAATTTTTGATTTAAAAGATCAGACTGGAACTTTGAAATGCACAGAACAATACTCAAAATTTCCTTTTTAATGGTGGAATAATTTGCTTGTGTATCATTCCAATGTCCTGAAGTGTACGCAATGACTGACTCTTTCCCATCCTTGTTTTGCTTTAATATCCCCCCATATCCTATATCACTAGCATCAGTTTCTACAATCTTAGGGAGGCCAGGATCAGCTAAATGTAAACAAGGGATGGTAAGGACTTGTTGTTTGATTTGCTGGACAATCTTAGTATGTCTATCTGTCCATGGTTCTGGGTTTTTCTTTAGCCTATTGTGCAAAGGTTTTTCCATCCTATTAATGTTAGGACAAAAATCTAAGACATAGTTTAAACTTCCAAGAAACCTTTGAAGCTGAGTTTTATCAAGAATCCTGTCTGGAAACTTGTTTGCAAATTGTAAGGACCGCTCGATGGGTGTTATTGTTCCACAACAAATGTTGTGGCCTAAAAAACGAACTATAGTCCTAAAAAGAGAAATCTTTTTTGCCGATACTACAAGACCGCTTTTCTTTATTGCAAAGAAGAAGGTCTTGAGATGTTTTACATGTTGGTCAAAAGACTTAGAGAAAATGAGCACATCATCAATACAAACAATACAAAAATCAGAGTAAGGATTAAAGATGTCATTCATAATTCGTTGGAATTCTGAAGGAGCATTTTTTAATCCAAAAGGCATGACATTCCACTCGTACTGTTCAAAGGGAACTGTAAATGATGTTTTGTATCTGTCTTTTGGGTCGATTTGAATTTGCCAAAATCCTGATTTCAAATCAAATTTAGAAAAAATAAAGGAAGAATGAAGTTTTTGTAAAAGATCTTTTTTGTTTGGAATTGGATAACGAATCCATTTTAAGGCTTTGTTTAAAGGCTTGTAATTGATGACTAATCGAGGCGTCCCTCGCTCGATTTCAGAGGCTTTGTTGACATAAAAGGCAGCACAAGACCAAGGAGACCTAGATTTTGAGATTAATCCTTTGCTCTCCAGATCTTGGATCTCTGTTCTACAAAAACGTTCCAGATCAGCATTCATCTAAATTGGACGCGCCTTCGTAGGTATGAACTTATCATTAAAATAGGGTTCATATGGGAGATCGACGACGTGGTGTTTTCTATCCCAAAAAGCATTTGGTAGGTCAGAACAAACATTTTGCTCAAAAAGATTTTGGAATTCTAATATCTGCTTTTTTGTTGAATCACTCTGTAAAAATTGATCTAGTTTTTTGTAGTGAACTTCATTTTTCAGATGTAAGACATCTGCTTGTTTTCCAGATATAAGAACATTAATATCATTATTATAAATGGTTTCTGCTTTTATAATGTTTAGACTCCTAGTTTTGGGTTGTTCTAGAAGAGGAAAAACGAGTTTTGAAAACTTTGACTTAAAGCTAATACCATGAAGATTGACTTGGTATGGTGTAATCATGTTGATAAATGGTGTCCCTAGGATTACAGTATGGTGGATGTCTGGACATAAAAGAAAGATAGTTTTGAGAGAAAATCTGTTATTAAAGATAGAGGCATTAGTTTTTCCAACGATATGAAGCCTGGAATCGTTGGCTGTATTGAGCCTTTCTTTTGTCTCTTCTTGGAACCGAAGAGGCACAATACCAGGTTTTATGACATTTAGGTATGCACCAGTGTCAAAGAGGGAAATGGTGTCTATGGTAGAATTGTCAGGGAAGACTATAGTGATTTTAATAAAATATTTCCGAGCGGTAACTTCTTTGAGGACACAAATGAAGTCCTCAGGAACTTCCTCGAGACCCTCAGTTTTAGGAGGAAGAAATGTTTCATCTTCCCCGTGGTCAAAGTCTTGGTTTTGAACATGAGATATAAGAAGTTGGATTTTTCCCGAGTCTTCCTTTTGTTTGTCTTTTAATAGCTTTATCTCTGTTTTAATGGTCTTAATTTCAGCCTGTAGGTCATTTATAGTGGTTTTAGGGGTTGGTACCTTCTTTCTCATATTAAGGATAGTGGTAAGGTCATAGAGGTTGGTACTAGAAGATGGTGTGGCTAGGTTTTGGGTTTTGGCTATTGGCTTGGTTTCTAGGGAGGTTTTGAGCTGGCTTAAGTATTGTTTTTTCAGGGTGAGATCGTCAATATTGCCTAGCATGTCTAGTATTAAAGACTGATCATTTGTAAGCATGCAACAATGCTTAATGGGCTCTTCTTCTGACTCTGTGTTAGAGGAGTTGGTTATGAGTTCGTCTATTATATGTTCTATATTATCTAAAGGGGAGATAGAGCTTCCCTCAGAGTCTGAAACCTCTAGAAGGAGAGCAGAAATCCTATCTTTGATTTCTTCTGCGGCGTCTAGCTCGCGAATTCTTTTTGAGATTTTGCAGAATCTCGAGATGTGGCCCTTTTTACCACAACGATAACACGTCACGTCCTTTGAGTATGGCTTTGGAGTTTAGGCTTTTCTATAGGGTTTTGCAAATTTTTTCTTATAAGGCTTCTTGTAATAGGTGGGCTTTTCAAAAGGTATTCTCCTGTGGATTTGCTTATGCTTTCTGTAAGGTCTAGATGATGATGGTTCCTTGCTACAAGTCTTATTACATGTATTGTTTTTTGGGAATGAGGAGTCAAACTGTCTACAAAAAGATCTGACCTCTTTCTTTGATTGTTTTAGTTCCCATTTGAGATGTTTTTGTAGTTTTAAATCTTGACAAATTTGAAGGCCTTGTTTTTGAGTGGTACTAATTAACTCTCCGTAAGTAAGTTGGTCATAGGGTATTATATGGCTACCATAGGTTTCTCTAATCTTATTCCTAACCTTCTCTCCTAAGAGGATAGGGAGACCAGCAAGGAATTTCTCTTTCCAAAAAGGCTGGTTAGAATCTTCTCGAAGCATAACTCTTGAGAGGAAAGTGGATTTGTACCATTGAAAATCTCCTAGTTTCTTACATCGGAGATTCGACAAGAGATCTGCATTCTTGTCGTTGAGGTGAGAGGAGTCTCCTATAAAATGTAGGGATATGGTGAGGATAAGGGTGGACACTGCATCTTGAGTTGTCTCTCCTAGGCTAGTGAGTATGGGTAGTCCCTCGTTATCAGTTTGGATACTATCGATGATGTTTGTGTGTTCTTGAGAGGTCAGATAATGATCCCACCAACCTTTTAGTTGGCCAGAGAATCCTGCTATTAGGAGCTCTGCGACGGTTCTATCTGAGGTTCCTTGTTGGGTTTTGTAAGCATTAGAAGCCATGGTCATTTGTTGTAATAGATTGAGGATTTGGTACTCGGACATTCCATCCAAGTTCCACTCATAGATGGATGAGGCTTTGTAGTTTGGTTGGGAAATTCTATGAGGTTGGGTTCCTATATTTGTCTCATCGTATTCTTTTGGTGCTAGGGTTATAGGGAGAATATGTGAAGGGGACCTAGGAGGTTCAGAGGTCAGCCTATCTGACTCTTCAGAATCGGATGGGTTAACTAGGTCTAGAACTTGACACCTAGAGGTTTGTTCTGTATCTTGAATAATATTGTGAGAGGTAGAAGACTTTTCTAGTTTACTAAGTTGGTCTGTGATGACTTTAAGGAACTCACTCCTACTTGAGCTAAGTTCTTGTTGGGCAGGTTTTGAAACTTGGAAGGGTTTAAACATAGGCATTTTCATGTTTTTTGGAGGATAAGTAGAAACTATAGTAGTTTCAGCACTACGTTTTTCTATCCTATTTAATTGTTTTGCGATGGTAGAGAGGGATATATTTGTATAATTATTTTGATTTAGAACACTCTTAAGGTCCTCATTCGTATCTCCTCTAGTATTTTTTAGAGGCGAGGCCTCAACTTTATGAGTCGTACCTTTAATGACATACTCGAATTTCCTAAGAGGTGGGTGTTCTGACTCGACAGGTCCATCAGACGTTTCCCAGATAGGTAATCTTCTCTTAGTATTAACAGGAAGGATACTTTTGAAAGGGTATGATATATTATTTTGAGATGCATATATTTCAAACCACTCAAAAAATAATATATATATATATATATATATATATAACAAAAGTGATTTATAAATAATTTTTTAAAATAATTATTAAAGTGTAGTTGAGGGTATTTTCGTTATTTTAGCTGACGGCTTGGGCTATTTGTTATATAACTAAACATCTGAGTAGGTATCAGTTAAATTTTTTTTAGGGTAGGTATCAGTTAAACGCTACAAGTTTGGGTAGGTATTTGTAATTTACCCATCAAATAATAAAGATATAATGTCGGATCCTAACTGTGTTGGAAAGATGTTTTTCATGTTCTAACTGAGCGTCAATTTTTGTTACATGTCCTATACAAAAGGTCACCTTTTGTCACATGTCCTATACAAAAGGTGGTTTTTTTTTGACAAAACATGAAAAATGACACCAAATAAAAGTGTTTTTTTTTTGGTAAATTTATACCACCTACCTCTTGTAGTGCACTGATAAACGCAAATTATACAAAAATTAAGAGGAAAAATCATCGAATGCGAACGTTATACCACTTTTTTGGTGTCATTTTTCATGTTTTGTAAAAAAAGAACCACCTATGGTATAGGACATGTAACAAAAGGTAACGCTCAGTTAGGACGTGAAAAACACATTTCCAACACAGTTAGGATTCAGGATTTTCCCAATAATAAAAGCAAAGTGTTGTAAAATAAAGATAAAATTACACCTAATTACATTTAAGTAGACGCGACTTTATAAAATTACACCCATACAAAAAATTCGCTCGATCGGTACCTTATCTATTTTTAATTTATAACATTACTCCATAGCGTTTTGAGTTCAAAAAATGTAAAAGATTTTGTTAACAAAAGGAACGACTAGGAAATGAACATACAAATAAATAAACATGCCAAGATTGAGTATGGGTATTTCTGTCACGCCCCAAATCCGGTTTTGACCTGACTCGAGATGCGAACTAAAAACAATAATAAAGTAATAATAAAAGTAATTTTAAACAAAACCAAACTCCGAAATTAGTTCCAAGTCAACAAACCAGTACCACGAGTCAAACGCTCGAAATCCAACGTAAAGAAAAACGAGGTTTAATACAAAAGAGAAAGTACGTCTCTACTAATCAAGTAATCCTCGGACTCTCTGTGAGCTCCCGAGCTCCGAGACGTCCTCTAAACCAACTCACGATCGACACCTGTAAAAACAGTAAGTACAGGGGGTGAGCTTTCGCTTAGTAGGAAAAAGTAGTAAAAGGGAATGGACTTCCGCTCCGTCGCCACAATTACTCGATCAATAAAACATACTAGTAAACGACTACACAACAAACCAACAGGAAAACAACATTATCGACAATAGATCCAAGATGAAGAAACATACAAACAACAGAACATTCTTCTACGATCCCAACTACAAATGTCACCCAAACCCGACATCAAACAGACATAAGAAAAGTACACCTTGATACTCCGATCATCACACACGGCTCAACCACATCATACCGAAATACACCATCGGTCTAGATGTCTTCCCGGACACACAGTATCGGGGTGAAACCAACACATCATACCGGAATACACCATCGTCTAGATGTCTTCCCGGGCACACAACATCGGGGTGAAGCAAACACATCATACCGGAATGCACCATCGGTCTAGATGTCTTCCCGGACACACAGCATCGGGGTGAAACCAACACATCATACCGGAATATACCGTCGGTCTAGATGTCTTCCCGGACACACAGCATCGGGGTGAAACCAACACATCATACCAGAATACACCATCGGTCTAGATGTCTTCCCGAACACACAAGATAGGGGTGAAACAACAATACATCACATCGGAATACACCATCGGTCTAGATGTCTTCCCGGACACACAACATCGGGGCATAAATCACACCAAGCAATACCATACTGAACATAGCACACCGATCATATCTTACCGTCATAGTTTACCGATATAACTTACCGAGCAATACCACATCGGTCTAGCATTCACCCGATCATATCACAAGACAATAACTCGTATCACATTCATCACATTCATTCACCCAATCATATCACAAGACAACAATTCACATCAATATTCATCACATTCATCACACTCTTATAGCATAACAAGATTCTTAAATCAACCACGGAACATACTACATATCAACAATACAGGATTACTAACTGCAAACAAACACAAACAGCACGCAATCCTAAGGCCTGACATGGCCACATGTGATTTTACAGCACGACAATTCCCATAATTTAAAGTGGTTATTCTAGTTATTCACATCCTACATGTGAGTCTATAATTATTCCGGTTATTCACATCCTATATGCATTCTAGTGACATTCCTTAATTAGAACGATATTTACTACTCTTCCCTACCTCAAATGCTATCCAAACGCAAGCCAAGCGAGCCGCCTAGTAGCCTCCTCCGCCGTGCTCGGGAACGATGTCTAAGATCACAATTAATACGAGAATTAATAGTAATTCAAGGGCGGTTTGAAGAGGAAACATCCCAATTTAATCCTCAATAGTCTCGGTTATAGATAACCTTCCTAATTACCCGAAAACGATTAAAATGGGCCCAAAGGCCTAAGTCTGATCCATCACGGTTTGGGTCACGGAGCCTTGACGAACTCCGTGACGGTTCGGGTCACGGAACCGTGATGTTCCCCGTCACGGGTGACGTCACGGAACCATGACGTGTGCCGTCACAGCCTCCGTCACGGAGCCGTGACGCACTCCGTCACGGTCCCCGTCACGGATCCGTGACGGGTCTGACCAGTTCTGTCCTTCTTCCTCCAGCTTCTTCTCCACGAAATAAAACCCCCAAAACTCCATTTTTATCATCCAAAAACCTCCAAATTAGTCCCATAAACCTCAATACTCCAATACCCAAATGTATTTCATCAAAACAAAACAAACACAAATGATTTCCACCCAAATCATCTACTTTCTCCTCATAAATCAAGCATTTAATCATCACAACTCAAACTCATAAAACCTAACACTTGTTCATGCAATTTCTATCAAAAACCATAACCCAAACTTAATTGAAAGAAGGTTTTTAGAGGTTACTTACCTTAGGAATGAAGAGGGGATGAAAATTAGGTAGTTTTGGAGAAGATTTGAGAAGAAAAACCACCAAAGGAACTCCCTTTCTCCACTTCCTTCTTCTTCAAGGTATGAAGTCTTCAACTTCTCTCCCTCTCTCTAAGAATTTCGGCCAACACAAGGAAATGAGCTGAAATGTGCTCTCAATTGCCCCTTTAACCAAATTTAGAATAGACCAATATGCCCCCCTAGCTCCCTTCTTTCTCTTTTGGCATATATGAGGGTAAATGAGTTTTTTTAGACCCATTTCTTCTCCTCCAAGCTATCATGGAAACATGTCCATGTGGGGTCCACCTTGACCCTTAATATTTTCCAGCTCACTTAAATTAAATTCGATAAAGTTCCGAACTTGACCCCGTTGACCAAAAATTGACTTTTTCGTAAAATTAGTCATTGGAAAGGAAACGACCCAACTAATCAAACCATAATGACGGCTAAGCGTTTTGGGTCCCGAATGACTCTTGGTGTAAAGATCGGTTAATTTAAAAGAAGTAAAATATTAAGTTTATCGCCTTGCAACGTCGTGGGCAGAAATCGAGTGAGAAATTTGGGTCGACTTCAAAAAAAAACAGAAAGAAAAGAAAAAGGAAAAAAAAAAGGAAGAGTGGGACTTATGCTAGACTGGGTCGGTCAGACAACCGGGCCCAGCCCAACCGCGAGCGCCCGGCCCACCCGCGAGAACTCAGCCCGTGTGGCCAGGCCCGTTAAGTTTCGGCCCGCCTATTTAAGGCAAATTTAGGGTTCAGAAACCCTAAATTTGCTTCCCCCCAAATCTCGCCCCCGACCCCTCCATCTCTCTCTCTGCGTTCTCCCTCACCGAACCACCTCTCCGGCCACGCCCTAACCATCACGTCCTTCATCCTCTCCGTCCAGCCTTCGCCACCACCTCCCTTCCTCTTCGTCCACCCCTCCCCGTCCAACCCGACCTCCATCTCCGGCGTCCTCTCACGCCCCGGCTCGAGCTTCCTCTTCCCTCATCGTCTCGCGCCGCCTCTCCCTTCTCACGCCCGAGCGCGCCACCGGAGAGTCCGTAGAACCCAGATCGTCGTCCGTCCAGATCCTCTCCGACTTCGCGTAGATCTGAGGCGTAGACCCACCGTACTCCACCGCCTCCACGGCTGCAACCCCGCCGCCGTCTCCTTTCTTTCCTACGGTGAGCCACCACCGTGAGTCCTCGGTTGGCTTTATCACCGCCGACGGTCGCCGGCGTTTCTAACCAACCCTTCTTCTCCTTTTTTCTTGTTCCCGAGCGCTTTATTGAAACTGATTCTATTGAAACCGTGGCTGTTTGGATCTGAACTGTGGGAAACATTGATTCCTTTAGATCCGAACGTTGTGGGCATGAACTGTAGAAACAAGAAAAAGGGGAGAAATTAAACCAACGTTTTATTAAAAAGAAAAGGTTTTGAAATAAAGGAAATTAAACAAAAATCAGTTTTGCTTTAAGACGGGTTTTGGACTGTGAACGGTTTTAAATCAGACTCTTAAACGGGACGTTTAAAAAATCAGACTTATACGGGACTAAAAGTGGAACGGTGAATCGGACATCTCGGGAATCGTGCCTCAGGATTTGTGCCTCAGGAAACGTGCACCGAGTTCTAGGGTCGAGACTCGGGTACTCGAACCCGATTCTTCGTTTAAGCCCGCTTTTATCCCGTTCAAGTTTAAAAGGCAACGCATTGAATTTACTTTAGACCGTACCTGTTCTGATTGTAATTTTAACTGTTAAAAACCCAGAGCTTGGACTTCGCCCGAGAAGACGAAGACCACTCCGGGACCCGTGTGAAGAACACAGGAGAAGCTATTCGTCTTGACAGCAGAGTATTATTAGAGGAAGACCACAAGGTAGGGAAAGTCTTAATTTCTTAATTAACGCTTAGTATGAATGTTAGGTTAATAAAATTGGAAATGTCCTAGAATTGCCTACAGTATGCGAATAACTAGAATAATTGTCCTTCAATTACTAATAACCGGAAGTGTATAGAATGCATGCTTATGATGAAGATGACTAGTGTAACTCGCTTTCAATACTTAGGAATTGATTTACTGGTAGAGAGGCCGTGATGAGCCCTCGGATTAGTTGTGTGTTAGCTTCACATGCTTGTTTTCTAGTCATTAGGATAATCAAGAGTTTAATGAAACTAGATCGAATACATGTCTGAGTGCTTGAATGATCGAATGCATGCTTGAATGTTTGAGTGTTGAACTTGAATGTCTGAATCATTGGTCGATTGATTGAATGATTAAATGTTCGAATGGTTGATCGAGTATGACTGGTTGTGCCGAGAAGGTACGATCAGGTGATCGATTGACCGGTGGAGAGCAAGTGGTAAGTAATGGTAAGTGTAATTATGGGTATGAATCCGTGTGGTGTGTATTGATGAACGTGTGTGTCTCTATGAAGAGTTATGGATCCTCCGGGGCATTGATAGGATGATCCGGCTGAATAATGATTATTGTTGATACGGAATGGTACCTACACCGTTGAAGAGTTCGGTGTAGGATGATAGAATGGTCACTTGAGATTCACCTGAGTGTGTGCGTCCTGCGGGAGCATTACCTCGGTTCCCGATGATCTATTGTCCTTTGGACTGAGGGACAATCCGATATAACACCAGGACTATTGTGGATCGGAGTATGGGATCCGACGTGACATAAGAACCTAGTGTTTCGAAGTATTGGGATTGAAGTTGTTAGCGGGATATTCATTTGCTCTCATTTTAATGGTTATCAAATACTTGCAGTACTTTTCCTTTGATTTCTCATAATACCGTTATTCTTAACAATTGAGTATTATTTCCTCTTTAGTCTTTTCATAGTATGTTATTGGTTAATGGTATTAACTGCATATTGTGCGACCGTGCTAAAACTCTTTTATTACTAAAATGAGGCTAACCTGTTTATGATTTTCCCTACTGAGCGTAAGCTCACCCCTATTTGTTTTCTCTGTTGTTTATACAGGCGTGATTGTTGAGTAGTGGGCTCGAAGCTCGGGAGCTTCCGGATAGTCTGGGCTTGTTTAGAGACGTCTTGGTCATTGTATTGAACCTCATATTTTAATTGCTTATTCGGAGCTTAACTCTTATTACAGTTTCGGAAACCATTTTATGTTATTATTTCATTCTCAACTCAAGTCACGTCTCGAGTTCGGGCTAAACCGGATTTGGGGCGTGACACTTGGAGTCCTCAGTTGATTTTTCCGGTAGAAAGTCAACTTTTGCCCAATTTTACCGGTTCGACTGGGGTCGACCGGGGGCGGTTCTTACAATTTCCAACTTTTTTATCCAGAAAAATTCCTGAATTTTACTACTTGATTTTGAAGTTTAAATTGACGGATGCCAACACATAGAAAATATAGATTCGTGGGTGACCAACCACAACTCAACATGGGATTCACTATGGTGCCTTTCTGAGTCTTGATCCTATAAAAGCGACCTATTAAAATCTGAAAATGGTGCTATAGTGGCGCGAGGAGCTCTGGTCGATTGAGGAGGACGTTCAACTGCAACCAATTGTGACGGGGGCGAGACAGTTCTCCTCCCGGCGTCCCGCTTCCCTATATGTGTCTCATTGGATTTGGTGAGGTTGCGCAACAAACATTGCTTGAAAAATCGCTCTCAATACTGAACCCCGACGCTATCGTCGTCTCTGTCACCTCCCCAGTTCCCAAATATTCCGACCCAGCTCAAGAAGAACCACCGATCTCCCTCGGCGGCGATAACTTGTGGCCAAGCTCCGGTCAATCACTATTTCGTCGCATGCTCGTTTGGCCATATCGACCTCGTCCACCGATTGCTCAGATGCTTGCCAAGGCTTTAGGGTTGTGACCCATCAACATAAAGGTGTCGCGACTAGACGCTAGAGTCTCCATAGTTCTCAATTGAGAATCGTACATTTGGCGTGATGTCGCCCGTTGTGCACGTCCGGATCCCATCATTGGCATCGCCTCCACCCCCCTGTTTGTGAGAAATTGTTTATAAAAAAAAAATACACCCTTAATTTCTTTATATTTCGTAGTCGAGATAGGTCATGGTCTAGCCGTTATAGGCGAAGGCTGAGTAGAAGGGCTTTAAGGTCGCAACCACTCACCGTTGTCATGCAAGAGGATGAGTAAGAGAGAGTGCCGTGAAGGGTCTAGCTAGTCGAAAGTTGAGGTGATGCACAATAGAAACACAATAACGATGCTTGAGGGTAGAGAGGAAAGCATATAACTTATCGTTTGTTTGCTTGACTTACACAAATGAAATTTAGTATAAAAATTCATAATATCCCTATTATCAAACATCAATTAAATTTTCAGAACTTAATCGATCCTTCTTATTGACCTCTTCAGATTTCTAGATAATGTCATTAAAATTATTTCTTTATTAGTTTTTCAATTTCATTATTTTGTTTCTTTTAATGTTACTTTTTATTAATACGAACATGTAATATTGTAAAAAAACGTTAGGCCTAGTCAAGCTGTCACGTCACAAATCCGGTTTTGACCGGACTCAAGACGTGAACTAAGAAACAATAAATAACAAAAGGATTTTATAAAAGAAGCAAGTTCCAAAGTGATAATTCAACCGATCAAAACTCAAAATCCTGACAATGCGAGTCAACAGCTCGGAAATCCAGTAATAAAAAGGTTTAGTGCAACATAGAAAGTACGTCTCTAGACCATACTAGCCTAAGACCCTCGCTAGCTCCCAAGCTCCGAGAATCCCGCTAGACCAAATCCCGCTCAAGACCTACAGAACAGAAACGTAAGGGGGTGAGCTTTCGTTCAGTAGGAAAATTAGTTAAGGTGATGAATATCCGCTCACCACCACGAGTAACCGTCCAATTAGGGCATACTAGGAAGGCACAATAACTAACCACAAACACAGAATCACAATAACCACAACCCACTTTCACATGACTATAACCGCGCTTAATCATCTCACATAACCAATCGCCAAACGACAACACACAATAGAACAACCACACGTCCCATACAGTAGTCCCCGACGTCACCGGCTTCCACAGCCCAACTCAACCATATTGCACCGGACCACACATCATCGATTCACGATATCTTCCCGGACCACACAACATCGGGGCACGAATCACACCATCCTCGGTCTGGATACCCTACACCAACATACCCCCTCGATGTAGGTATCGTACCGGAACCTCGACTCGAGGAACCGCGTACATGGGACACATCCTCAGTCTAGATACCCTACACCGGAACCTCCCTCGATATAGGTATCACACCGGAATACCTCGTCTTGGAACATACATCAAGAGAGTCTCACACATCACAATGTCATAGTTTAATTAACAGCATAACAACCAACAATCTTACCGAGTACATCACGCCGGTCTATCACTAACCCGATCATATCACAAAGCATCGGTTCACATCATACCAAACATATCACACTCATAATAACATACCAACATCCTACACCGAACATAGCATATCATGATTCTCAATTTAACGACGGATAAACCACATATCACGCATCACAATCATCGATCATGGCAATACACCCAACACATAAACCTAAGGGCTCGACATGGCCCGCATGCATTTCTACAGCACGACAATTCCCAAACTTACGGCTCGACATGGCTCGTAAGCTATCCCTCATTTCACTCGTCCCTTACATCATTCATGCAATTCCATCATTTTATCAAGTGTTCGCAACCTATATGCATACTAGTAACTTTCCACAATTAAACCGGTATTCGCTACTTTCCCTACCTCTATCGCTTTCCAAACGCTTAGTCACTTCAAGATGTCCAAAAGTCTCCTCCTTCTCGCTCGGGTTCAACGTCTAAGATCACGAACAATCCAAGAATTAATGCTAATTCAAAACGGCTTAACGAGGAAATAATTGAATTACTCTCAAAAATCGAAATATGGGCCGAAGGCAAATTGGGCCGGAATGAGGCCCAATCCGGGCGACCCACAGGCCCGGTACCCGACCCGGCCCAGTCCGTGCGGCACACCGGCCTAGTACCTGGCACGGTCCGTGCGGCACTCCGGCCCGGAACCTGGCCCGGTCCGTGCGGCGTTCCGCGCCGGCACCTGGCACGATCCGTGCGGCACTCCGGCCCGGAATCAGGTCTGGTCCGTGCGGCGTTCCGCACCGGTCTGGGCACAGACCTTCTCCTTCCTCCCTCAATCTCTTTTCCACGAATTTCCCACCTCCAAACTTCATCGATGACCTCCCAAACCTCCAAAACAGCCCCAATAACTTCAACACTTCAATACCCACAATGGGTTTCATCAAAAACAACACAATCCAAGTGATTTCTATCAACAAACTCCATTTCTTCTTCAAAAAATCAACATCTAACCCATCCAACACCCAAAACCCACTAGTTCATGTAATCTCTACTCAAACCCACAACACCAATTTCATCAAGGAATGTTTTAATGAGTACTAACCTCTAGGAAATGAAGAGATGAAGAAGATGGAGTAGAAATGGAGAGGATTGGAGGTGAAAATCCACTAAAGGAGCTCCCTTTTCTCCTTGCTTCTTCCTCAAGCTTCAATGGTTTCCAACTCTCTCTCTCCCTTTAGTGATTTTCGGCCAACACAATGCAAATGAGCTGAAATGCTCACCTTTTGGGGACTTTAACCTAAAGATGATCTCCCCAAAATGCCCATCTTGCTCCATCTCCCTTCTTTGGCTCACATGAGGGTAGTTTGGTCAAATCTTATCCATTTCTACCCTTCCAAGCCAACTAGGACAAGTGTCCATGTTGGAACCACCTCTACCCAACTAAATCCAGCTCAAATAATTTAATTCGATTTAGCCCCTTATTGGACTTAGTTTGACCCGAGTTTGACTTTTTCACAAATACAGCCGTTTGAAAGGAAACAACCCAACTAAGCTAACCGTAATGACGGCTAAGCTTTTTGGGTCCCGGAAAGGTCCCGAATGACTCCCGGAGTCATCGGTTGACTTTTCCGACAAAAAGTCAACTTTCGCCAAAAATCATCGGTTCGACCGGGATCGACCAGGGGCGGTTCTTACACAAGAAATAAGGACCCTGGACATTAGGCGGGCTCTAGACGGATTTAATTTTAATTATTAATTAATATATATTACATAAATACAATTAAAAATCAAAATATAAAGTATATTGGTACTATATAAAAAATAACAAATATCAAAAATACAAAATAAAATATCCTACTAAACCAAATAAAATTCTCATTTTGATTTAACTCTTTGTTTTAATTAAAATCTAAACTATAACGATACATTTGTTATTTTTATATAATTTATAAAATAAAAAATATATTCATCATTTTTTTTTTGTAATTTTAAAAATATTGATAAATGTATAGTTGTATTTTTCTTTCGTAAAAATATTAAATAAAAAATAAGGACAAAACAAACCACCAAAATGTCTATATAATTTAGTAAAGTAAACTCTCTCTCTAAAACCGTTCTCTCTCCCTTCTCTCTAACTTTACCAAAACCTAACCGTGTTTCTTTCTCGTCGCCGGCGTCCGATCTGGTCTCCTTTGGAGCCAGAGACGACGCTGGTGGCCTTCTTCCTCCATCTACCTCTTCTTCCTTCGCCTCCCCCTCTTCCGCTTTGTTTCTTCCCTTGATCTCCGTCATTTCTCTCTGACCTCGGGAGTCTGTTTTTCACCAGATCTACTAGTGGGAGGGGTTTCCTCATCACCTTCGGTGGGGATCCTCGTAGATCGGGAGTTACACGCCTCAGATCCGTCTTCGGCTAAGGTTTTTTTGACCTTCTGAGTTCCTCCAACCCCAGATCCTCTTTATCTCTTCCCTTGTTCTCGGCTTGAAGGGGTTCCGGGCCTCATCGGAGATTTGGACTACCGGTGAGGTGTTTTGGCCAGGTGGGCCTTGGTTTAGAAGCTTTAGTTGCAGAGGATGAGGAGGCTCACGGTCGACGACTCGAGCTGGGATCTGGTGGCGCGGCGCGGGCTCTTGCTTTCGTTTTACCAGGTATGAACCCCTCTCATTAATCCTTGGCCTCTCTTCCTTGAGGGGTTGGGCCGGCTGTTTCCGGTGCTGGCCGGCGGCCTTATGGGTCCACTTAAGGGATTTCTGGGTTTGGGGTTTATTTGGGACATTTTGTTCTCTCGGTATCATTTGGATGCCGGTTCTCTTCTATAGACCACCTCCATGTGTTGGCTGGAGGTGGGTTACCCATTGTGGTAAAGGAGGACCGAGGGAACATTTTCCCCCTGGTAATGTGCCGGTCAGAGTTTTGCCTTGGTGGTCTGGGTTTTTTTCCTGTTTTTTCTCCTGCTTCTTTAGTTCTCTCTGCCCTGGGTGGCTTTAGTTTGTACTTCAGTTCGCTATCGACTTTGGTAAGAGTCCATAATTTAGTTTACTTCATGGTTGTTATTTATTTGGGTAAGAGTCCTTGTGTTTTCAGTCCTGTTTGGCTTAGTTTTCTTCATCTTTTGATCTGGGTATAGGTATCATGTTAGACCCTTGCTAGTTGTTTCTGTTTGGTTGTGTTGGTAGCCCTATGTGGCTCTGGTTTGTTGTGGTTCTTCTGGTTAGTTTTGGTTTGAGATGTCCTCAGGACACTCTTGGTTGTATGAGGGTTATACCCTTGAACTTGTTTTTCGTTTTGAAAACCTGTTCACTTAATAAAACATTAGCTGATCAAAAAAAAAAACAAACCACCAAAATAAGACACGTCATATTTTGTTTACTAAGAAATTTATTATCATTACACATATTTTGTCTCTCTCACTCTTTTATTTTTTCTCAAATGTTCAACCTCCTCGCATCAGGATGGAACAACTCTATCTATTCACTTATGACTCATAAATTTATGTGAATAAACGATACACAACACTAGTAGAGAGCTTGAGAGCAAGACACTTCGTGAATCACCCTCCACCCTTCTATAAATGGCATGGAAGTCAAGTTACCAACTAAACGGCAGAAAGTCCGATACACGCCTTGACTCTTGTTCATCTCCACTTTAACATGGATGAACCTCCAGCTGGGAAACCCGACCCTACCAAACACGGCCATTGTTTTGTCCTAAGGACAAATCCAAAAGAAACAGCAAATGGACGTTGTTTTTAGTCATTGGTAGGGAAAAGTTAAGGTAATGATTATCCAACAATACCTACATGTCGGTCCTGTCAACGGATTTTGAAGATTCCGATCACCGGGATTCGGGTTTCGTTTAAACAATCACTATTACTAATTGACACAAATGGGATGAGAACTGTGCACAGTCACCTATAATACAAGAACAAACTACCCTTTCTTCAACTCAAGTGACACTTCCATGATCGGACACATCTTCATAATAGTAGGGACACAATTTCCCGTCTTTCTTGCCGGTTCTGAAATAGTTTTCGGCGCCCATTTCTTGCAGCATCTTGACGACCCTTCTCATGGACGGGCGGTTGATGGGGAGAGGGCTGGTGCACTGAAGCCCAATGTTTAGCACTCTGCTTATCTCCTCTTTGAAACAAGAGTCGAGCTTTGGATCCATGACATGGTCCACTCCTTTCTGATCCAGCATCGTGCACACCCACTTCACCAAGTCCTTCTCCCCAAATTCGGGGTCAACCGGCCGTCTCCCGGTCACCAGCTCCAGAATGACAACCCCAAAACTGTATATATCGCTCTTCTCATTCACTCGGAGCGTGTATGCATACTCTGCAACAATATATAGGCATAAGAATCTGAAATTGATACACAAGCACACAAATGGAAAAGAGATTCTAACCAGGAGCAATATAACCACAAGATCCCGCAATGATAGACATGGATTTCGCCCCCGCATCAACAACCTTGGCAAGCCCAAAATCTGCTACTCGGGCTCCATAATCTCCGTCCAGCAGGATATTCTGAGATTTCACGTCTCTATGAACAATAGGAGGAACACAATCGTGATGCAGATAAGAGAGCCCCTCAGCAGCATCCAAAGCGATCTTGTACCTCATTGGCCAATCCAGTAAGCCCCCTTTGCTGCTATGCAGCAAATCACCCAAGCTACCATTAGGCATGAACTCATAAACCAAAAGCTTGCCCTCTCTATTGGTACAACAACACCAAAGCTTGACAATGTTCTTGTGCCTGATCTTCCCCAAAGTCTTCACCTCGGTGTCAAAGCCATCATCTTGAACCTGGCCCTTCTCAACATCCTTGTTTTTGCACTCCTTTCTCATCCCTCCCCAGAGTTTCTTCACTGCAACAGCCTCCCCATTGCTTAGCACAACCTTGTAGACCTTCCCGGAGCCTCCACTTCCTATTACGTTGTCTTCGTCAAGGCAGTCCAAGATCTCACATTCACTGAAGCCTAGCTTATGAAATGATACTAGTGTCCATTTTGACTTGTCGATGACCCTCTCTGCCATCTTGAAGTTCTTGTACTTCAAGTAGAACCAAGCAACACCTATGAAGAACACCAACCCCGAAAGGATAAAGATTGAGCGAAACAACCATGCATAGCCCTCGCTCTTGTCATCTTCATTGCCACCACACAGACCTTCCACATCTCCGCACAAACCAGGATTGCCCACAAAGCTATCCCTATACATTGTTCTAGCCAACAAAGGGGGCAGATGGCCCGAGAGGTAATTATAGGACAGATTGAGCTCATTGAGCTTCAAATTCTGCAACCCAAATGGGATTTTTCCGGTGAAGTGATTTGAGGAAAGGTCAAGGTAATTGAGTCCGGACAACTTCCCGATTCCCTCTGGGAGTTCCCCGGAGAGGTCATTGTTGGCTAATCTCAACTCATTGAGCCTCTTCAAGGCCTCGATTCCACTTGGTAGCTCACCAGACAAGTAATTGTTGTGCAGATCAAGCCTCCCGAGCTGACCAAGATTAAAAATGCTACCAGGTAAAGACCCACTGAACTTGTTATCACCGCCAGAAAAATCCACTAGATTTTCCAATAAACCTATCTCATTAGGAATGGCGCCGGAGAAATTGTTCTTCGATACTATCAGAATGGAGAGATTTGCAGCAGAGGCGATTCTTCTTGCAATTGGGCCAGAAAGCGAGTTCCCCTTGAGCTCGAGAAGGTAGACATGGGGCAGCCCCCACAAACCCTCCGGAATGTCGCCGGAGAACCGGTTGTAACCCAGCCGGATACGAGTCAAGCTCGTGCACTCGCTTAAGCTCGTCGGGATTTCACCGGAAAGCGAATTGTATATCATGAGAAGCTCCTCCAGCTGCCCTTTCTCGCACAGGGTCGCCGGAAGATTACCGGAGAACTGGTTGCTCGAAAGGTCTATCCACCTCAAGGGCGAGTTCTTCCCCAGGTCTCTCGGCAAATCGCCAGTGAGGTTGTTCCTGAACAACCTGAGCTCGTACAAATTGGGCGAGTTGGCGATTGTCTCCGGCAAGTTGCCTTGGAAACGGTTCTCGTACAGATTAAGACTCTCCAATGGCAAGCGACACAGCTCCTCTGGAATCGTCCCGGTAAGCTGGTTCATCGACGCATCGAGGAGCCGCAATGCCGTCAAATTGGACCACCGGAGCGGCAAGTTACCGGAGAGCGAGTTGTTGTAGAGCTCAATCTGCACCACAGTCGTCAACCCAGAAATGGAATCAGGAACCGAACCCACTAACCCATTGAGCGCGAGGTCCAAGTCCTTGAGCTTCCCGAGCCGACCCAGCGAATCAGGAATCTGACCCACCAAGTTACAGTCGGTGAGCCACAACACCTCCAGGTTCGTCAAGTTCCCGAGCTCCGGCGGGACCCGACCCGGAGAGAACGGGTTGTAGGACAAATTAAGCATCCTGAGAGTGGAAATGTTGCCGAGAAAAGGGGGCACGGTCCCATCCAAGAGATTGTACACGAGAGAGAGAACCTCGAGGCTCCGGAACCTCCCGAAGGACTCCGGAATGTCGCCGGAGAAATTGTTCCCGGTGAGGTCGAGGTGGCGTAGATCAGGGAGGTCGGGCAATGTGGAGGGTAGAGGTCCGGTGAGGAGGTTCTGGGAGAGGTCGAGGTGGCGGAGGCGGGAACAGGAGGAGAGGTCGAGAGGGAGGGTGGAGTTGATGGAGTTGTTGAAGAGGGAGATGAAGGAGAGGTGGGGGAGGCGGCAGAGGAGGGAGGCGGAGAAGGGTCCGGCGAGGTCGGAGTTGGAGAGGTCGAGGGAGACGACGGAGGAGGTGGAGGGGTCGCAGGAGACGCCGAACCAGCGGCAGGGGGTGTCGTGACGGGGGTTCCAGGAGGAGAGGGAGAAGGAAGGGTCGTCGAGGGAGAGCTTGAAGCGGTGGAGGAAGAGACCTTCTTGGTTGAGAGAGAGTGAGGTCGAGAGGAGGAGGAGAAAGAAGAAGAGGAAGAAGGGTAAAGGTACCATTTTTGGTTTGGAATTGGAGGATTTGTGTGTTGTGTTTTGGTGTGAAGTGAAATATATGTGATTTCTCTATTTGGGTGAAAGGGACTGCGGAAATGAGGAGAGATCGTCCAATTGAGTGTGTTTTGAAGGGTGGGGTGGGCAACAAAAACCGAAACCGCTAAAACCAACCACTACCAAACGGAAACAGTACTGGGAAGGCCGAAATTGGAAAGTTAACGGTTGGTTGAGGGTTCTTGACGATCGAACCGGAAAGTTAACGGTTGGTTGTCGGTTCTTGAAACGCCAAACCATCGGTTAACCAACCAAACCGGTAATGTTCATCATATACATGTGACTTCATAATAAACACTGATTTGATATAGATTAATGGCCCATGAGCACTCTTTTGTGTCACACGCACTGCTAACATATAACACGATTACTTATATGTAATTTTTCTTTTGTTTTGGAGAATGTAGTATTATGGTTTGACTTGAAATAGAAATATGTGTATGGTTATTGGTATCTAAATTTGTACTTACATGTAGGGGTGAGCGTTGGGTGGTTAACCACCCAATGGAACTCTTTACGAATCCAACCCGATATTACCGGTTTGACATATCTTGGAACCAGCCCCAACCCAAAAACCAATTTTTTACAGTGAAACCAACCAGTTCACTGACCGGTTGGTTAGTGGTTTTAACCAACCAACCACTTTACCACGTGTAAATAAAATTTTAAATACCAATAACCATATATATATATTTATTTCAAGCCAAAACATATTACTACATTCTCCAAAACAAAAGAAAATTACAAATAAGTCATCGTGTTCTATGTTAGCAATCTGTGTGACACAAAAGAGTGCTCATGGGTCATTCATCTATATCATATCAGCGGTTATTATGAAGCCACATGTATAGGATGAACAGTACCGGTTTGGTTGGTTAATCGATGGTTTGGCGTTTCAAGAACCGACAACCAACCGTTAACTTTTCGGTTCGATCGTTAAGAACCCACAACTAACCGTTAACTTTCCGGTTTCGGGTTTTCCGGTGCGATTTGCGGTTGGTGGTGGTTGGTTTTAGCGGTTTCGGTTTTTTTTGCCCACCCCTACTTACATGTAATAAAGTGGTTGGTTGGTTAAAACCATTAACCAACCGGTCAGTGAACTGGTTGGTTTCACTGTAAAAAATTAGTTTTGGGTTGGGGCTGGTTCCAAGATATGTTAAACCGGTAATATCAGGTTGGGTTCGTAAAGGGTTCCATTGGGTGGTTAACCACCCAATTCCCACCCCTACTGAAGGGTAAACTCAAGCTTTTCAGTTATGTTAGTGCATGTACATCAAGGGGAGCAAGAGGCATAATCGTTTGTTGACGGGATGAATTGTGCTACTGTTTTTTTAAAAATTGAGAGGGTTCCACATTAACGGAGACATATTTGGGGAACATGCTCCTCTTGAAATGCTGACTGAATAATTAATTATATTTTTGATGAATTTGTAAAATTCATATTTAATTAAAATAATAATAAATAAAATTAAATTAAAATTAATTAATAAATACATAAAATTTAAAATAAATAATAATAATTAATAAACTTGAAATTTCATTAATCATCAAATATTACAATAATACATTCATTAAAAATAATACTAAATAAAATACATAAAATTATTTTATAATAGCTTCAATTTGTCTCTGAAGCTTCTCGACTTGTGTGAAATATACATACAACATTTTCGCGTGATTCACTTATTGTTTCTCGGTCAAGCCAGTCATATTGACGCGTTGCAACTCTTTAATTTCCTGCATATATTTATCGACTTTGGCGTCTAGAGTGACGGTAAGCTTTGCCTTGTCACACCTTGCATTGTCTATTTGGGCGATGGTCGCCGCTTTATCTGAGAGAGCCTTCCCCTTCCTCTTCGTGGCCTTGTTGCCAATAGGGCGTTGTTGTTCACGTGGAGTGGCAATTGGGGAACTCCTGCCAGTTGGGGAACTTGGGTCAATTGGGGAAATTGGGTCAATTGGGGAAATTGGGTCTTCGGATGGTTGGTCGTCAGCACCGAGATGTGTAACATTTTCATCGTCGGTGGGAAGTGAGCTAGGTGGGGTTGTGTTGTAACTGTCGGACTCGTTCAAGCATCGTCGTACACACCTGTCAAGGCCTTCCTCTGCCCAGAACTTGTCATCGTGTTCCATCGGCTCGATCCAATGGTGGAGCTTGAAAATCTTCGGCTCGTTTTTACCTACGGTGTGAATCCGATAGAGTTCCATGACCCGCTCACTGTATTGTTCTTCGTTCCAGCCGCTATGATCTATGGCCTTTGCCTTCCTCAGCAGTGTGATATATTTCCGTACTCTTGACACACATTTGTTAAAATGGCTCTTGACGGCTTGGACTGTAAAATCTCCGTCTCTGAACTTCCCAGCTCTGACGAATCTTCTGGTCACAGTGTACCAGAACGTGTTCCCATCTTGGGAGGTCTCCCTGATGGGATCTTTTGTTGTGCATTGCCAAGCAGCTATCATGAGCATGTCCACTAAAGAGGGCACTTGGTTCTCCTGTTTGGGACCACCTTGGTCCTCGGTCTTACGGATGATGAAGTATACGACAAGCGGGTTCAGGAGTTGCCGCCGACATGTTGTTGTTAGGAGAAAAAGTTTCTTGCAAGACCGTATGGGTCGAACATTGGTGGTTGGAATAGTGGTGGGAAAGGGGAGGTTGTCCCATTTGATTGAACGGTTGTCCCATTTAATTGGTCGGTGGTCCCATTAGACCTACATCAACATTAACCATTTAATTAAAATATAGCATACATAATTAAAAATTTAATTAAAATTTAACCCACATAATTAAAAAAAATTAATTACAATATAACATACATAATTAAAAATTTAATTAAAATATAACATACACAATACAATTTAATTAAAATATAACCTACATAATTAAAATTTTAACCTACATAATTAAAAATTGAATATACATAATTAAAATTTTAATTCATGAAATTAAATGCATTTGTAATCAAAATTAATTAAATAAAGTACATTGGTTACAACCGGCTTGCATGTATTGGTTGAAAGCATCAGCGGGCCAACCACCGGTTTGGGTGAAACCGTTTTGCAAATATTGTTGGTACATGTCAGGTAGATTGGTGTTCGGCTCTTCATCCGTATTGAGGTCTAGCGGCGTGTATTGTCGTTGCTCCGGTGAGCTCGGCGGTTGAAGCGAATCATCATCCGACATGGTGTAGATAGAAATGGTATTAAAATTGAGAGAGAGTTGAGAGAATGTAGATTGAAATGGTGTGAATTTGATAAATGGGGATGAAGTATTTATAGGGGTTTTGTTTGTTTTAATTTTTATTAAAAAAAATAGTTGTTATACATGACCGTTAGGCAACGGCAGAATCCCCCCCCCCCCCCAGCATCACACGTCAACACGCCAGTAGAGGAGGGAGAGGCGCGACGAAGCTTTCTGCCCCGCGCTCCGAACCCGCCCATGTGGGGCTACACCCCGACCCCTGCGCCACACGTCCATAGCTCCCTACATCAAGGAAAGCATGAACCCTTAACCCCGGTGCACACGCCTCTCGCTCTCGTCCCCCACCACGCCCCTCTTCGATGTGAATGCTCTTAGAGCATGTACATCAAGAGGAGCAGGAAGCAGGAAGCATATCCATATGCTGATTGGGATGGATTATACTTCTGTCTTTCTAAAACTGATAGTATTCCACATCAAGGAGAACAGGTATGGGATCATGTTTTGCAAAAGTAGTGACTGGATAATTAATTATGCTTTTACTTAATTTGTTAAATTCATATTTAATTAATAAAATACTAAATAAGATACATAAAATCATTTAATAAATAAATAAATTAACAAAAATGAAAAACTAATTATTAAACTTGAAATTTCATTAATCCCCAAACATTACAATGTTTTCAATACATCAAATTTATTAAAGGAATCATCTCAGTCATCCGAATCTTAGTCGTTGTTTGAGTCACGGTAATTCACTCCAAACCGACTCCATATGTGCTCCATAAGGTCATGTTGAAGTTGTCGATGGGTCGCATCATTGATGACGCTGATTCGAGCACGCAACTCAGCTCGGTATGGAAATGGCCCTCCTTGATGCCAGCGTTGAGGTGGTGCAAAATCTGGTAGTTCTGGAGGGGGCTCGAATTACAATTCGCCATCCCCTACTTCGTAGCGGTCACGTTCATCCTCCACAATCATATTGTGTATAATGATACAAGCATGCATCATGTTAGCCAAAGTCGTCCTCTTCCAGACACGAGCGGGCCTTGAGATTATGTGCCACCGTGCTTGGAGGACTCCAAAAGCCCGTTCAATATATTTCCGAGCACCTTCTTGACATTTGACAAACAATATCTATTTGCGAGTATGGGGATGACGAATCGCCTTCACGAACCGACTCCATGTGGGGTAAATGTCATCAACTAAATAATACGGGCAGTCATAGCGACGCCCGTTGAGCTCGTAATCCACGACCAAGTCACGAAATTCGTTAAACTAAACCAAATTGTTAGTTTTTTTATGTAAAATGTCGAAAATGTACTCCAATCTAACTTAGATTTTCAAAAAATATTATTATAATTAGTAATTCCAACCTTCAGCAACAATTCTTAAACCCAATTTTCTTACTGTCGAAGAATAACATGATTAATCAGAACACCCGACAATAATCAATCCAATCAAACTCTTCAATTAAGAAAATAAACTCATTATTTAGTTGTAAAGACATTATACATGGAATTTCAGAGAAACCTAGTTTATCATAATGAAAGATTAATCTTTTAATTAAAATGCAAAATCCGAGAATCAACAATTTCCTCTACCAATCGCTAAATCAATTAACCCCTCAGAAAACATCAAATACATTGTCTTAACCAAAATTGTAAACCCAAAACGAATGGAACTAATCCAGCAATCTGAATGGAAACCAAAATTGGAGACTCAAAACGAGATCTCCAAAACACCTCGTCAATCTAAGTTTCACGAACCATGAACTTTCTCTCTCCATAAGAAATTGAGAGAGAAAGAATCTAGAAACCCTAAAGAGAAGAATCACGGATATGAAAGGCTTGTAGGTATAAATATATGATTGAGAAGGAGAAGAATGTGAGAGATTGTAAAGTGTAGAGAGAGAAAGTAATGAGCTTTACACACATACAAATCAACTGTAGCATTGTCACGCCCCAAATCCGGTTTTGATCGGACTCTAGACGTAAACTAAAATAAATACGATAAATTCAAGTTTAAGCGAAATAGTCCTCCAACAACAGATTAAAATCAATAATTCTGATACCACGAGTCAAAAACTCAGAATTCAATTAAAAGAAGTTTAATACGAAAAAGAAAGTACGTCTCTAGACCATCCAACACTAGGACTCTCGCTAAGCTCCCCAGCTCTGAGACATCCTCTAAACTAACTCACGGTCGAAACCTGTAAAAACAGTAATGAAGGGGGGTGAGCTTTCGCTTAGTAGGAAAAAGTAGTAAAGGGGATGAGCTATCCGCTCACCACCACGAGTAACCGTCCAAATATGGCATACTAGTAGAGCATGATAACTAACGAATCGAATAGTAATCACAACCACAAGCACAATCAACCTCACTTAACCATACCTCGTGTGATCACATCACTTACCCAAACACCACACGTAGCGTGTGAAATCAACACTGCTCAACAATTAACAATTTCTCAACGATCGCACCCAAGACAAATATCAAAAAGTCATCGAGTAAATACACACAGTAAAACATTACCAATACGCACCGGAACACACAACATCGGTTTAGATATCCTATACCGGAATCCTCCTTCGTATAGGTATCATAATGGAACACACAATATTGGTATACGTATATCTGAACACATAGCCTCGGTCATGATATCCTATACCGAAATCCTCCTTCAGTATAGGTATCATACCGGAACACATAGCCTCGGTCTAGATATCATATATCGGAATCCTCCTTCGATACATGTATCGTACCGGAACACACAGTATCGGTCCGGATATACGTATATCATAACACGCAGTATTTGTTGGGATATCATGCCGGAACACCTAGCCTCAAAACATATCTACCCGGCACACAGCATCGGCCTAAATATCGTCCCGCCACACCACCCTCGGCCTAGATATCCTATACCGGAATCCTCCTTCGGCATAGATATCATACTGGAACACCTAGCCTCGGTCTAGATATCCTATATCGGAATCCTCCTTCGATATAGGTATCGTACCGGAATACACCGCCACGAAACATATCGTGCCGAAACACACTACATCAGCCACGATATCGGACCGGCACACCATCCTCGGCCTAGACATCCCAACGGGGTACACACATACAGGGTCTCAACCACCTCACAAGCAATAATGCACACCAATATTCGCCACAACATATCTTACTGAAAACACCACATCGGTCTATCATTTACCCGATCATATCACAAGACAGTAGTTCTCGTCATACGAACATATCATACCAGACATATCATACCATGATCATTAATTAACAACGGAACATACCACAGATTAATCATACCAAATCTACTAATCACAAACAGGCGCAATCATCACACAATCCTACGGCCCAACCAGGGACCCACATGCAATTCTACAGCACATCAATTCCCACACCTACGGACACGACCTGGCCCGCAAGTGGTTCCATGTTATCAACGACTACCCTAGTTATTCACATCCTACATGTCATTCTACAATATTCCGGTTACTTAAGTTTTATATGCAATTCTAGTAACTTTCCGCATTTAAACCGGCATCCGCTGCTTTTCCCTACCTCAACCGCTATCAAGTCACGAACAAACACGAGTCACCTAGTAGCCTCCTCCGCCATGCTCGAGAACAATGTCTAAGATCACAAAGTAATACGAGAATTAATAGTAATTCAAGGGAGGTTTAAAGAGTAAACACTCAATTTAATCCCCAAAACTTTCAATTAAAGACAACCTTCCTAATTACTCGAAAACACCCAAAATGGACCCAAAAGGTCCAATTCTTATCCATCACGGTTCGGGTCGCGGAGCCTTGACAGCCTCCGTCACGGTTCGAGTCACGGAACCGTGATGTTCACCGTCACGGGTGACGTCATGGAACCGTGACGTGTGCTGTCACGGTCTCCGTCACGGAGCCGTGACGTACTTTGTCACGGTCCTCGTCACGGATCCGTGACGGGTCCGAACAGTTTCGTCCTTCTTCTTCCTCCAACTTCTTCTCCACGATTTTAACTCCTCAAAACACCATTTTTAACCTCCAAATCAGTCCCAAAACCTAAATACTCCAAGACCTATAGTGGGTTTCATCAAAACAACAAAAACCAAAATGATTTCTATCATCAAACTCCATTTTTCTCCACAAAATCAACTTCTTAATCAAGAGAAACCTCAACCCATGAACCCAAACCTAGTTTCCTGCAATTTCTACCAAACCCACAACCCCAAACTTCATTGAAAGTGGGTTTTTAGTGGTTGTTCACCTTAGGAATGAAGAGGGAATGATAATGAAGTGAATTTGGAGAAGATTGGTGTTGAAAATCAACCAAAGAAGCTCCTTTTCTTCACCTTCTTCTTCTTCTTCAAGCAATGGAGGCTTCAAACTCTTTTTCTCTCTCTAAGTAATTCGGCCAAGGTGTAGAAATGAGCTGAAAATTGTCCAAAAGTGGTTTTTATCCTAAAGGTAGAAATGTCTCTTTCGTCCTTTAGCCTCTCTCTCTCTCTCTCTCTCTCTCTCTCTCTCTCTCTCTCTCTCTCTCTCTTTTGTCCACAAGTGGGGACCAAATGGTCTTTTTCCCCTCTTTTTTTCTCCTCCAAGATACATGGACATGTGTCCATGTGGAGTCCACCTCTACCAAAAATATCTCAGCTCAATTTAAATTAATTCGATAAGACCTCTAATTCGACCCCGTTTGACCCGGATTTGACTTTTTCGCAAAAGTAGTCATTTGAAAGGAAACGACCCAACTAAGCTAACAGTAACAACGGCTAAGCTTTTGGGTCCCGGAAAGGTCCCGAATGACTCCCAGAGCCATCCGTTGACTTTTCCGACGGAAAGTCAAATTTTTCCCAAATTTCCCCGGTGTCGACCAGGGGCGGTTCTTACAAGCATCTTCATGGAATTCCATTGGACTATTACCAAAACCTGCAACTCTCGGAAGAGAGAATAATCTTCCATATAAGCCAACGCAATGTGTTTTCACTCAAAATTTTGAGGGCAGAACGGTCAATTATGGCCTCCAAATATTGCATGTGCTCTTCACGTGTTCTTATGGTAGACGACATCTTTAATTCAAACATATTTTGTTAGTCCATGTAAAAACACGATAGTTCACAGTTGGGAATCATCACGAAAGCTAAGTCACAGTTAGGAAAGTGGAAACAAAGCTCAACCATAGTTAGGAAACGGTGTTATCCCTTTTCTGAACATTGGGAAATAATTGTTGTGCAAGGACTGTTTTTTTAGTTGTTTTTTTTAAAACAAGCTACAAAATATTTCTAATAATCATGTCGAAACGAAAATGACACAACTTGGGTTGTTGAATCTAGATTCCAAAATGTGTCCGAGACCCCATTGGTTTTCCGACTCTCATGGACCCGTAATCTTAGCCTAGTTTGTAATTTAGATAAAAAAAAACAATCCAACACCACCAAACAAAACACCAAAGTCTTAAATATGAAGAAGAAACAAAAAAACAGTACAAACATCAAAAGACAATAAAACAGCAGCCCACCGTCCCTTTATGTGGACAGTTGATGGCTCTTGGCAGGGATTCTTGGCAACCCTCGCGTAGAGGAGATCATCTTCCTCAACATCCCGCAACTGGTAGGTTGCGAAGGTGATTTCCTACTAGATCGAGGGTCTACTTCAGCTTGCTTGTTTGAGCATAGAATTGTCCCATCTTTCTCGTCCCTTCGGCTTCCATCCTTTGACCTTTCTGGGTTCCAGGCCCCCTATTTCTCCCGAGGTTTTTTCCACTTTCCCACCAGAAAGTGGTTCTCAATCACCTCTAGTGGATGTTCCGGGGTCGGTGATCAGATCCAGGGTAGATCCTTGAAGGGGGATGGGTGATGCTCCTCCTCCACGGTAGTCCAAGATTCTCGAGGAATATTAGCTAGATAATAGGTCTTTGTGACCGTCATCTTATCCTTGATGCACCTACTGTAGAAATGGAGTCACCCCTACAAGGTGCTATTTAGCCAGATCACACGTCTTTGAGATGAAATCCACACTCTCCAAATTCCTCTATGGCAGTATCCTCGGGAAATCCAAAGGGGAACCAATACCTTGGTACCCATTCCCTCGGTTTCTTGTATCTCAAAATACTGGGAGGGGGAAGTCTCCACTCCTTACGTGTCTTTCATTCTATACAAAGAAGCTGATCTATATCCATACCTAAGGGGGCCGAAGCAAGTTATCAAAGAGGATTCCTCCCTGTCCCACTCCCAGGATATGTGCTTGACAGGTTTGGATCCAATGGGTGAACCTCACACACCTGATGCAGAAACTCGGCAAGCGCTCATACCGAAGGCCAATGTTGATGGGCTCCACATGACCCGAGAAATTATGGCGGATCCTCTGTTGAAGGGTTCGTTGAATGTCCAAACTGACTTTAAAGCATAGGAATTCGTCCATCACCGAGGTATTGGGAGGGGTACCGAGGTAACCTCTATGCCTATGGTATAAGCCAAGAGGGATCTAATAAGAGTTGTCTGGGCATCCCCTAGAATATTGAAAGCACGTACTCCAATTTCCATAAACCAAAAAGGAATAGCGCTCGGGTGCATACAAGGTGGGAGATGTACCATTATCATTGGGTAGCCAATGAAACCCCACGGTCTCCAGTGTCGAATGTTTTACATGGCCTTAACTGTCAGGAAGTAAAAAGCAGACACCTTCTTTTTCAGGCACTCTACTTCCAGTCCCCTGACCTTCCAACGTTGCATCATGACCCTGCATAAGATCCATGGGTTGCATGCGACATCATCCATGACTCCGTCAGCCATGACATAAGGGTAACGACAAGTGGCTATTGTCGGGACTGCGTCCTCAGGAACGAGGACGAAGATGTCCTCATATTGTCCCAACGAGAAGGACCCAAAGTGGGCCTCGATATCCTCTACTCCCAACGGTGTCGGAAGGAAGGTAGCAATGGCAGTCCCGGATGAAAGGTCGTCCGGTTAAGCGGCGGATTTCCCTAAGGCATAGAGACCCACCCGGTCACGGAGGGGGATGTTTGCGGAGCTATGCTTTTTGACCAGGTCGAGGTCGGATCTGCATAACGTTGGGAGGTGGATCTCGATACTTGACCGACCTCAGAAGTAGGAGGCGATGAGACCCGCCTGATGCGGGATAGAGGACCCCGGGTGGTTGCCAAAGATGGCAGCGGGGGTGATGGTGATGGAAATAAAACATTGTGGTGGAGCACCAGTGAGTGTGGAACCGGAAAGGAAAGTCATGAAGGACTGACAGCACGGGTCCTCCGTTTGTATGGGTGGGATGCAGAAATAAAGGAGGTGAAAGGAACAATAACAACAGTAGAAAATGAGGCCATAACAGTAAATAGAGGTAGCGGTTGTTGAGAAAGAGAAGAAAAAGGGTTAAAAATCCTAAAACACTAAAGAAAAGAAAAGAACATAGAGACAGTATCTTAGACTATCCACAATGGGATTAGATCGATTTGGTCTATTTTCGGTCTAATTGACCTTTTTTCCAGATTAGACTATTAATTAGACCAAGAATACTCCCTAAATAGACCTTTATTAGACCCGAGAGCTTAGTCGAATCTTTTTTCCTTCACAATGGCGATTAGACCGTGATTGGCCCCAAATAGATGATGTGTATTGTTTGGCGTGTTTTTTTATTGAAATATTGACGGGTTTGAATGTTTATAAAGTTGGCAGACTACAAATGTTAGTCATCAATGTAAAGTACAATAAAATTAAACTATTTGACTAAGAAAGCTCAGTTACTTCCTCTTCCGCTTTCCTAATTTAGTCGTTATTTGGTGGTAAAAATTTGGTGCAATGCTGGTGTAAAGTTCTAGTGGAATGTTGTTAGCGTTGTGCGATAGAATGATAAATCTCCCCAACATCCTGAAACATAAATAACGTAGATTAATATTTAAATGCCCAGTACATAAAGTGTATATTTGTATGTGCAACAAAAACTGGACAACTTCTCAGACCAACCCCGACATCCTCTTGGCCATGTCCTCTAGAAAAATCCTATGGGTTGTCAAATCCTATGGGTCCATGTTGGAGTTATCCTTATCTTGAAGTAAGCAGAACTCCCGCATAAGGGACTTCGTGCCTTATTACTGGACGGTCTTCTCGTGCTCGATGGTTTGCAAGCTAGCGGCCATTGGTGGTCTTGAGGTTGGGCTGTCTCCCACCCCTCCCCCTTCCTAGCCTTAGCGGTAGTTCGACTCATAGGTCGGAGACCACAGACTAGTCCTGACCATCTTATATCAACATCTTCAACAACGATAGCTAGCATGTCGAAGTAGATCACAAGCCGAAAGAATTGGGATTGTTGTCGCCAGATATTTCACTTAGATGAGAGAGTAATATAATTTGTTATCCAGATTGAAATTACGTTAAGTCGTACGCTGCATCTTAATAATTCAAATATGAGTTTTGACTTGGTCAGATATGTTTCCTTCTTTTTTTTATATATCCAATCAGAGAGGAGAAATCTAATAGAAACCCTCCTTATCCTAAAAACTGTGTGAACCAATCCTAACCATACACCCTTTAGATCTAACATTCACCATAATGCCACATCATCATTCCAATTCTACTAAAGTCCACGTCACTTTCTTCCTTTCTCACACAAGCAAGGGCATAATTGTAAAAGCATAGTGCCATGTGGACAAGTGTCCATTTTTTTCTTAACCAATTCACTAATTTAATATTTTCCGATTCGTTTGAACTCCGATTAGCTTCAAACTTGCGCCAATATTTTTCTTTTTCCAAGGGCTTTAAATCAAGATCATTCATGAATATATTTTGAAGCACAAAAATAAAAAATTATATTGGGGTGATAAAAACAATGTTGAGTGTTGATAAATCTTCACTAATAAATTTTTTATATCGGGGGTATCAAACTAGTGCTAAATAGTGTTTAGTGTTGATAAAACTAGTGCATAATGTTCATAAAAAAACATGTGACTATGTGATAAAAATCATGTTCGATTTTGGAAAATGAGGTGATAAAACTAGTGTTCAGTGTTGATAAACTCAGTGTATAGTGTTGATAAACCCAGTGTATAGTGTTGATAAACCCAGTGTATAGTGTTGATAAAAATTACACAGACTTAACTTTTTTTTAATATCAGCCCCAAAATAAGGGTGATAACCTAGAGTTTAGTGTTGATAAAAAAACATGTGATGGGATGATAAAAACACATGTAATTTAATGATAAACATAGTGTTTAGTGTTGATAAAACTAGTGCTTAGTGTTCATAAAAAAAACATGTGATGATGTGATAAAAATCATGTTCGATTTTGAAAAATGAGGTTATAAAACTAGTGTTCAGTGTTGATAAACCCAGTGTATAGTGTTGATAAAAATTACACAGACTTAACTTTTTTAAAAAAATCAGCCCCGAAATAAGTGTGATAACCTAGAGTTTAGTGTTGATAAAAAAAACATGTGATGGGATGATAAAAACACATGTAATTTAATGATAAACATAGTATTTAGTGTTGATAAAACTAGTGCTTAGTGTTCATAAAAAAACATGTGATGATGTGATAAAAATCATGTTCGATTTTGGAAAATGAGGTGATAAAACTGGTGTTCAGTGTTGATAAACTCAGTGTATAGTGTTGATAAACCCAGTGTATAGTGTTGATAAAAATTACACAGACTTAACTTTTTTTTAAATCCGCCCCGAAATAAGAGTGATAACCTAGTTGATAAAAAACATGTAATGAGATGATAAAAACACATGTAATTTAATGATAAACATAGTGTTTAGTGTTGATAAAACTAGTGCTTATTATTCATAAAAAACATGTGATGATGTGATAAAAATCATGTTCGATTTTGGAAAATGAGGTGATAAAACTAGTGTTCAGTGTTGATAAACCCAATGTATAGTGTTGATAAACCCAGTGTATAGTGTTGATAAAAATTACGCAGACTTAACTTTTTTAAAAAAATCAACCCCGAAATAATTTTTTTTTCGTGCTTCAAAATATATTCATGACTGATCTTGATAGAAAGCCCTTGAAAAAACAAAACTAATGGCACAAGTTTGAAGCCAATCGGAGTTCAAACGAAGCGGGAAAAATTAAATTAGTGAATTGGTAAAAAAAATATATGATAGTTTTACTAAAAAGTTCTTCCCCCTCACTAAAAAGTGTTGTTTTTTTTGCAGTCAACAAATCAATTGCATATGATCCATTCATACTTAAAATCAATTACTTGGATTGGTTCACACGATTTTTAAAAGAGTGATTTATATTTGATTTTTCCTCTCCAATCAGATATAGAAAAGGTAACGATCTAAGTTGGCTTTTTCAGCCAACCTTAGTAATAAACACATCTGGGCACCGTGTCATATTACCGTTGATTCTATACCAACCAGATTTTATCATCCAAACGGGGACATAATAAATCCAGCAAGTGCTTATATGGTACGGTAGATGTATGGACCGTGCCATCACATTCATCCACTTCCCATAAATGATTTTTTTCGCATTTAATTGGGTCCATTAAAACCATCATTCAATTCAAGGGTAAAATATTTGTCAACAAAATTATGTCCCTTCTAAGCTTGCTCAACTTAAATAAAATAATCGTGCTGTCAAAAAGTCTAAGAAACTACACTAAAGTATTTCTTTTTTCTCTGTACTGTCTTTATCTCTTTTCTATCTCCGAATCCCATTTTTATTATGGTCCTCCCATCTCCTTCATCATCATCCTGCAATCACACCCCCAATATGATCACGGCTTCGATGACACCAGTCCGAACAATCCCTTCTTCGCCGCGTATCAGGGTTGACCACCGTGGTTAGTTGTTGATGTTTTCACCGACAAATAATGTCAGGCCAGCCCTTTCATCCCGATGGGATAATCTAGCACTAGTTGCCCTCACCGTACGCTCGTTTTTCGCCAAAACATCGGGAGCATAACATCGTGGCGCCGCTGGATCTACATGTGTCCATAGATCTGAACGCACCTCTGGCCTCCTATCAACCGTCGGTCCTGCATGTATCAACGGATCTAAACGTCCATAGCCTCGACGTCCTCTCGATTAACCTGGGTGGTTTCTCTATCGAGGACGAGGAAGACGATGACGTTGTTGTGGTGGTTCCCCAGACGACGGTCCCAGATGCAGAAGACGATGAGGAGGACACTAAGGATGCATTAGAAGTGGTGTGGGCTGCAAAGCAGCCCTGCCAGGCGCCATGAGGCTCATCGAACCCCGAGGGGTAAATGGGTGGTGGCCTACCCCTCATGACCCAGGACCAATACTCGCCTGGGAGCTCAGGACTACACCAGAGGATCATTATTATTTTTCTTATTGTTATTACGTCTTTTGTTTACAGTATTATTTTGGTTTATGGCTGGCAATGATTCTGCTGAATTATTTCCTTTGGTTTGATCGGTTTGATTGATCGTAGGGATATTTATCTTTGTCTAGGATGTAAACTAGAGTGTTTCTACGAGTTCAAAGTGTTGGGTGTCCTACGGTAGACCCAGACTTATTCTGTTATCATGACTTTTAGTCTGCCACTTGTACCAGTTCTCATGCATTAATTTAATACAATCCCTCGTTTTATCGTTCAATTTTTTAAAATAAAATAAAATACTATCCTTTTTACTTTATATATTTCGTGTTTCTTTCTTTTCATGAGTTTTATGTATTTTGTACGATGACCCCCAACTCTTTCACTAATAAAGATTGTGAATGTAGATTGTTTACTTAACTACTTAATCCATTGGAGTATTGCTTTGCTAGGATTTTGAGAGTCCTCCGCCGTCTACACCTCCATGGCTATGGCTATGGCAATTGTCATAGCTTATGTCATGGTTTTTCTTCTCTCTTCTTCCCAATCTCCCCTTCGCCTTCTCTCCTTGGAGCCTGCGAAGTTTTTCTCTGCTAGGGCTTCTTTCAAACCATCCCTAGCCACCGCGGCGTTGGCCGCCTCCATCCACCAACGGAGCATCTCCCGATCGGTTTCGGTCTCTCCTCTGACCTAGAGGTTACCGTCTTTACAGTCGCCGTCCTTGATGCTTCTGTTGCCGTCCTTGAAGCCGTTGTCGCCCCTGTTGTTGTCGTCGCCTTTGATGTTGACGCCGTCTCTGATGTTGCCGTCGTCCCTTGAGGCGTCCCTGAAGTTGCAGCAGCCAGCTCTGTCGCAGTTGGCGCGTCCTCCTCCCTGGCCTCCACCGCTGCAACCGCCTCGTCCCCTTTCACGATTATGGCTCTAGCTAATCGAAAGGGTTTTGTTTATTTTTTTTATGATTGTATTTGCAGGATTAATGCCTATCGATCAAAGACTCAAGGACTTCTCCAAGAAGGGGAGCATCGGAGCCTGGCTTGACCAAGACGATGTTTTGCCTCCCCCATCACTTTTACTGTTGAGGTCCATCGAGATCTCCGGTCTTCTAGTCTCTCCATTCGTCTTCTATCATTGCCCGTGAGGCATCAAAACACCGTCGGTGACGGTTATGGTATTAAAAGGGTCAGAGAACCATTGTTCGTTAATCCTGACCCTCTCTCAGTGGACAAGGAGCTTGTTCCTCGGTGCACACTTATGTAATCGTGGTTATTAAATGAAACCGCGCCTTTCGCTCAAAAAAATAAAGATTGTGAATAATCTAGCAAATGACGGGGGGTGGAGTGGGGTGGGGGGGGGGGGGGGGGGGTGAATGCCTTCTTCATTTTCCTTTGTTTTCTGCTCCTTCCCTTTCTGTTTTATGAAGTGGAATTTGCTAAAGTTTTCTGCATAAGTTGTTGTTATCGCCAACCCTAAGATAGCAAAGTTGATGGTAAGACTAGTTGTCAGAATAAAAAAATGAATATTTTAGTTTAACAGTTAACATTAGCAGTCAGTACCCACTAATACTGAAATGGTAACACTGACTGTTGGAATAAAATAATATTCATGAAAATTAAAAAAAATAGTAATAGATACTAATGAAATGAGATAAAGTTCTCCAAAAACCCTAGGAAAAGCACTCTACCGCATCACTCAAAATTCATGGTTATGCTTCTCTCTTCTATACATCCTCTCCCTTGCACCTTCCCTATGGATCATGCAAAGGTTTTTTCTGCTCGGTTTTCTTCTGAGCCGCCTCTAGCCACTACGACGTTGACCTTCTCCTGGCATCAACGAAGCGTCTCCTGACCTTGTTCGGTCCCTCCACTGCAACTCCAGGAGTTTCCGTCTTTGAGGCCACCGTCCATGATGTTGTCGCCGTCATCTTTGAAGCCGCCTCCGTCTTTGATGTCATCACCGTCTCTGATGTTTTCGACGTCTCTGATGCCGCCACCGTCTCTAGAGTCGTCCCTGAAGTCGCAGTTGGCGCGTCCTTCTCCCTGGCATCCACCGCCGCAACCGCCTCAACCCCTTTCATGATTATGGATCTGGCTAATCGAGAGAATTCTTTTTATTTTATTTGAGCTTGTCTTTGCGGGATCAATGTCTAGTGAACAGAGAATCAGGGATTTTTCCAGGGAGGGAACCCCTATTCATGTATTGCCTCCCACAATTATTGTTGAAGTCCTTGGCCAATTTTCGGAGAAGGAATTCCAATATCATCTCCTCAACCCCCGTCTTCCTTCCTTGCCTATATGGCATCCCAGTTTAGTGTTAGCTTGCTTATATGGCGCCCCATCCAATACCGTCAAGGACGGTTATAATATAAAAAAAATAGTAAACACTTTGTGTTCTTTTTGGTCAGGGATTTATCCCTGATGCACTCAGATGTATTTAAAGTCTAAATTAATTAATTGCACCTTTTGTTCAAAAAAATAGATATTAATGAAATTAAAAGAAAGAGTATATATATCAAGAATTAATAAAAAAAATGTTGAGAATACTACAATAAATAAACAATTTCAATGAAACTAATTTAAATTGCATTGAATTCGAAGGACGGTTACAATATTGAACGAAAAAAAGTTGAACTATAAAGCAAATTAAACTAGAGAGAAAATAACTAAGCGTCGTCAAGTTTATTCCAAATATGATCGACGAGGTCGTCCTTCAATCGATAATGAATACGTTCATCATGTATCATCTGGGTGTTTCGAATTATTTCATGGTACGGGACGAAGCTGTCTCGCGTAAATATTGGTTTGCTTGGACCACCCTCATCTGTGGGGAAAATGAAGTCATCGTATGTATGATGGTCTGCCTCAACTATCATATTGTGCATGATAACACATGCATTCATCACTAAGCCGAGGGACTGCGGTATCCAAATTCAACTTAGTCGAGTGATAATGTGAAACCGAGATTGGAGGATGCCAAATGCTTGTTCCAGATCCAACCTAAATGCTTTTTAGACTTCTGCAAACTTCTTCTATTTCGGTCGCTGAGCCAATGGGATTTTTTTTCTCAAAAACTGGCCACGAAGGGTAAATAGCATCAGCAAAATAATACTGAAGTGTGTAGTTGTTACCATTTACCGTATATTGGACCGGTGGTTTCCAACCATTAATAACGTCCGCGAACAGTCTTGAATGGTTCAACGCAGTTAAATCATTGTTGGATCCCGCCATACCGAAGAACGAGTGCCAAATCCATAAGTCACGAGTGGCAACCGCCTCGAGAACCACGGTTGCTCTATTCTCGTGGTTCCTTCTTAAATGTGATCCCCTTAAAGTCGACGGGCAATTCTTCCACTCCCAGTGCATGTAGTCAAGACTGCCAAGCATTCCTGGAAACCCTCACGTTTCATTAACCGCCAAAATGTAGTTCATACCAACCTGTGTTGGCTTACGAAGGTATGTCAGACCGAAGATTGTTATGACCTCCTTGCACAATTTGATCACACACTCCAAAGCCGTGTTTTCTCCTATCTTTAGGTACTCGTCTAGTCCATCTGCTGCAATTCCATAAAACAATTTTCTAATGGCTGCAGTACATTTTTGACGAGGATATAACGAAGGCCTACCCAGAGCGTCTATACGTTGCTTGTAGTATGCATCGTGATCCTCCAATGCATGGAGAATGCGGAGGAACACAACCTTTGGCATTCTGAAAAGACGACGGAAATGCACCGCCTTGTACACAGGGTTCGTACTAAAGTAGTCGATCATTAAACGTTCGTGCGCAGCTTCCCAGTCTCGTGCAATGTAGCTTCGCTTTCGTGGTTGAACTTTGGATATCGTCTCGTTTAACAAAATCTGAACGTACTCGTTGGACATTCATTCTTATAGTACTCCATCCAAAATGTGCTCCAATTCAAACTCGTTGGCATGGGCATTGACCATTTCGGTCAAAAAAATGGAGACAAATAACTCAAATGTAGGAGGAGATGATATATTTTCAAGTGTGTTTTGTTGGATTCAAGTCTTCATATTTATACGCATTTTGAAGATAAGGAAATTTAATTTTTTTTATTTTTGAAAAACCAAATTTATTTTTTCAAGAACATTTTATAGGGTTTTAGGATTTTGTAAACGTTGGTGCTGGCGGTGAGAGCCACCAGTAAGCTCACAGCCGGTCCTCACCACCATCATTGACTCACCACCTCACTGTTAGCTCCCCGCTAGATCCTCGCCGCCAATTCGTCACCGCAAGTTTCACCACCGGGATTGGAGATTCTCTAACGTTGCCCAACTTAAATAAAATAAAATATTATTTTTTATTTATATATTTTGTATGATGATCTCAAACTCTTTCATTAATTGAGATGGTGAATAATTAGTCTAGCAAATGACATAAAGTATGTACCTTGTCATGCGATTGAAAAAAGTTTGAGTTAGGGTTGAAAAAACCTCTGTCGTTTGCAACACTTTCTCTTCCATTTCCTAACCAGATCTGTCCATTTTCTCACCTTTTCCAATCTTTTAACCATGTTTCGCAGCAAATCGTCACACCACCGCTCAGAATCGAAGGTATCGGAGCAACGCCCTTACCTCGTGAATGAGAACCCGATGCCGGACCTCAACCTTCATCCGCATGCAACCACAGGACCAGACACAGGTTTGCAATTGCAGACGATGCCACCATCGCGGGGGATATGGGATCTTGTTCCGATCGCTCTGCCCCCCCCCCCCCCCCCCCCCGCGGCGCCGCCATGGACGTCGCTCGCAGTAACCGTATCCCCACCCCCTCAGTCGCCGATACAAGGTATTATATGGCCGCGACTTAAACGTCCACCATCACCGGCCCTGGCGACCGGTAATTTGGTTTTGGTTGTTGAACCGGCCGGACAGAGGGAGGAAAGAACGGGGCGGCGGCATGTGACGGAGTTTACTAGGGTTCTGGTGGAGAAGGCGGACCATATGCGCTTGCTGTCGGGGTCTAGAAGGAACGAGCCCCGATCTGATCTGGGTCGTGGGCCGATGGCAGATGCAAGAAGGCTCAATAGGTGGGCTGGCTCAATGGATGTACCATTTGGGCTTGAGGGAGATAAGGACACGGACCTGAGCCCTCATCCGAGACTTGGAAAGGATCCAGGAGGGGAACGGGTCGGCAGATTCGTTGATGATCAGCAGGCGAGGGCTCCGAAGCAGCCCCATTAGGGACAATGAGAGGGTCCTGAGAAGGGGGGACGGAAGGTGTCCCTATCCCCTCAAACCCGGGGTGGGTGCTTACTCGCCTCAGGATGACACTGAAAGCATTAAAGTCTACTTTATTTCTCCGTTGGTTTTACTGTTGTTTAGTTATTTGGATTATTTGGTTTTTTGACATCGTTTATGTTTTTGACTTTTTGGTTTAGTTCGACTTTCCCTTTTGTTATGGGACGGTGGAACGGGATCTCAAGTTATTTTGTGTCTGTGAAGGCTAAGCAGACTATTTCTACGGGTCAACGAGCGCCAGGTACCCCACGGGGGACCAAGACTATATTTTGGAGCCCAGGACCTCGGTCCTATTTGTAATCCTAATTTGCATGAATGCACCTTGATTTCATTACGGTTTCAAAAAAAAGTATGTACCTTATCTACTTGAAATAGTCTGAATGGTAAAAAGATTTTTACGTGAATATTTTTTTTTTTTGAAATCATTATGGATGATGGGTTAGACTTAAGTTAACATAAGAATTTTATGTATTTTATTGTTAGTTTCTATGATCGAAGTAGTTATTTTAGGGAAATTTGAAAAAATGTGGTTTATAACAGCATCTATTTTATTTTTATGCTAGAATAACTCAAAATTAGAAAACTATGCCTTTCAAATTTTTTAAGACAACAATAAACTTCTAAATTTATGTTTATTGTTTTATTCGAATATAATTTCGAAATACATATTAATATTTTACATCAATTTTTTTTATTCAATATATAAATTATTAAAACCAGATTTGAAATTATAAAAAATTCAAAAAATACGATCCAGTATTTTGATAAATTTAAAAACAAATAAAATTTGAATTTAATAATTAGTATAACTAAATAAAATATATTTTCTATAACATCTATGTTTTTTTTGAAAAATTAATTTCTTAATTTAAATTATATATACATATATCAAAATAATCTGTTTTTAAAAAATTAATAAATTTGAACAAAATACTTTTTAAAATTAAAAATTGAATTTAATAATTAATAAAATTAGATTTAAAATATTTTTTCGTGGAGTGTAAATTATTGTAAAAAAATTAACATTATACATTCAAATTATATTTTAAAATATTTATCAAAATAATCTGATTTTTTCAAAACATAAAATAAAATATAATTTTAATAATTAAATAAATATAATAAAAATAATATATATATATATATATATACACGGGTGCAATCAGGTGCGAACCATGGCTTACGGTGCGAACGTGCGTACCTGCTGGTTTAGTGTATCCGGTTTGCGGAAATAGTGTTCTCAGTTTGCGGTGTTTTCGCAAACCATATTTTTCTCAAGATAAAATGCTTTTTTTCAAACTTCTTTTCCGCAAACTGGGATGCTTATTTCCGCAAACCATATTCGCTATTTCCGTAAACCAGATACACTATTTTCGCAAACCATATATTTTCTCAACATAAAATGCTGTTTTTTCAAACTTTTTTTTCCGCAAACTGGGATGCTTATTTCCGCAAACCATGTTCGCTATATCCGCATACCAGACTTGAGGTACGCAGATTCGCACCGTAAGGGAGGTTCGCACGTGATTGTCTCCATATATATATATAGTGTGGCTATCCAGTAAAAACCCTCCTTATTGTGCAAACTACGAACCAATCTAAGCCACAGGATGCGGTCAAAGTGACGTCAGCAGAGCGCGCGCGATGCTGACACGTGGCAGATGCGCGCGCGCCTCTGCCCGCGCGCGTGAGCGTGTTGACCATGCGCGCGCACGGTGCTAATAGTTTGGCGCGCACAGTGCTAATAGGCCAACCTATTAGCACTGTGCGCCCAAACTATTAGCACCGTGCGCGCCACGTGTCAGCACTGTGCGCACGCATCAGCAGCGCGCGCGCCCACGTGTCAGCACCTGGTGAGTTCGTAGTTTGCACAATTAGGGTGGTTTTTACCTGATATCAATCCTATATATATATATATATATATAGGGTTGGTATCAAATACAAACCACCCCTTATTGTGCAAACTACGAACTCACCAGGTGCTGACACGTGGGCGCGCGCGCTGCTGGTGCGTGCACACAGTGCTGACAAGTGGAGCGCATAGTGCTAATAGTTTGGGCGCACAGTGCTAATAGTTTGGCACTGTGCTAAACTATTAGCACTATGCGCGCCAAACTATTAGCACCGTGCGCGCGCGTGGTCAACACGCTCACGTGCGCGGGCAGAGGCGCGCGCGAATCTGCCACGTGTCAGCATCGCGCGCGCTCTGCTGACGTCACTTTGACCGCATCCTGTGGCTTAGATTGGTTCGTAGTTTGCACAATAAGGATGGTTTTTACTGGATAGCTACCATATATATATATAATTGATTTTTATGTACAATAATCTTTTTTCAAAATATTTTAGATTTCATAAAATGTATATTTGGTTCAATTTTATTAATTATTAAATTTATTTTTCTTTAAAAATAGTTATAAAAATAATTTGATTTTTCGAAAAAATAAATTAAAATATGATTTTAATAATTAATAAAATTGAGTAAATTGTTTTTTATATAAAATTTTAATATATATTTCAAAAATATATTTGAATAAGTTAATTAAACCTGAATATATTTTCAAAATAGATGTGAATGGAAGATGGAAAATAGAGAATATTAAATTATGAATTTTGTATGAATTGAAATAAGGTTATTTTTGTCTTAAAACGTTTTGGAAGGTATATTTTTCCAATTTTGGATTATGCGAGCATAAAAATGAAATACATGCTATTATAAACATTTTTTTTTCGAATTTCCCTTATTTTATTGAATTACATATAAAAAATGATCAATAATCTTAACAAACTTAATAAAAAAAAAGTATAATTGTGAGTTGTGACGAGTAATTAATGTAGATCTTCAAATTCCACAACTATCATGTTAACTTTTATATATTTGCTTATAACTAGTCTCATTCTCTTTATTCAATCAACTTTGCATCAATTTTATGTTTTTTTGTGCGAAAGGTGTAATTCATTGATTTAAATTCCAATACATTGTAGTGTATCAGGAATAAATCTCTGACCACGAAGAACAGACAAAGGACACAATGATGTTGCAGTTCTTTTCATACTATAACCATCCGTCCCTGACTATATTGGATGGACCGTCTAACATTGAGCTGGGATGTCATATAGGAAAAGAAGGAAGAAGAAGGTTGAGAAGGTGATGCTGGAATTCATGCTCAGAAAATTGGCCAAGGAACTCAACAGTAATAGTGCGAGGCAATACATGAATCGGGGTTCCCTCCTTGAAAAAATCTCTGATTCTCTGTTCACTAGGCATTGAACCTGCAAAAACAAGCTCAAATAATATAAAAGGGACCCGCTCAATCAGCCAGATCTATAATCGTGAAACAAGGCGGTTGCGGCGATGGAGGCCAGGGAGAAGGACGCGCCGGCTACGGCTTTAGAGACGACTCCAGAGATGGCGACATCAGAGGCGACGACGAACCCAGAGACGACGACGGCTTCACAGACGGCGGCGCCAACATCATGGACGACGGCCTCAGAGGCGAAAACCCCCGGAGTTGCAGAGGAGGGACCGAAACAGGTCGGAGACACTACGTTGGTGCCGGAAGAAGATCAACATCGTGGGGTCTAGAGGCGACTCGAACGAAACCCTAGCAGAAAAAACATTCGCAGGATCCCTAAGTAGGGTGCAAGGGAGAGCATGTGTAGGGAAGAGAAGCATAACCATGACATAGGCCATGGTGAAAATCATGGCCATAGCTATAACTTTTGGGTGCTGCAGCATAAAAGCTCCTCATAAGGTTTAGAGAGAGAGAGGGAGGCTCCATTAATCATATGTTTGTAGCAAACTTTTTAATCAAATTATTTCTTTTTAAAATAATATCAAATTTTATATCAACAATATATATATATATATATGATACGAAAAAGAACATGATAAATAAGAAAATACATACTCTGATTGACAGTATAATGTAATAAATACACATTTATCCGGACAAAAAGGCTTTGTTAGGGCACACCCTCTCTGACCTAGCCACCTAAGGTCATGGCATCCATGGTTATTACTATGGTTTCTGCCATGGCTCCTCTTCTCCTACTCGCTTTCTATGGATTTGTTTTCGACAATTACTTCCCTGCGTCTCTTCGTGAGGATTTTGTTAGGGTTGTTCTCTCTCGGCTCTATTTGGCACCAACTCTGCAACTCCGATGGTTTTTGTTGACGCCGCCACCGTCGCGTCCGCCTCCCTGGTCGTCGCAGTCGTCGTCGTTTGTCTCCTGACTTTGTTCGGCATCACATTTACTACCTCGATGGTTTTCGTTGATGCCGCCACTGCCGCGTCCGTTTCCCTGGCCGCCGTCGTCGCTGACTCTGACGTCTTCGTTGCCTCCTACATTTCTTCCTCCCTCCCTCACCACTAACGACCACAGGTTCGGTTTTACATAAGAAGAAACGTTTCCCCTTCGGGGGGCCAGCGGTTTACAGGCCCTACCTTAAACAGTAATCGTCATTTTTTCATAGTTTTTATTTGGTATCTAGTTTATATCTTAATTATCCTTAGTGACGCATTGTTAGAACGTCTTAAACGTCTAATTTGTCTAAGAATTAGTTATTTGACTAGTCAGGCCCTTCAAACATGTACTAGCTCTCTTTGAAAGGAATGAAACAACTTCATCGTTTTTACTAAAAAAAATACACATTTATCTCGGGATTAAACTCTAAACTTGTTATACGAAGGGTTGAACAATAATCATTGTGGTATTCCCTGAAGACCTAAAACTATACATTTTGATGAATACTTCTTATTATGTGCTATTAGAGCGCCGATAGGAAGATGAAGTAGAGTAACTCACTGGTCCCTCCTAAAGGTTTTTGACAAAAAAATATTCACTCTTTTATTGCTCTCACAGAAGCGCCAAAACCTGAGGCGGCGATGGTTTTTCTTCTTCTCCTTCTCTGGTCTATTGTCTTTTATGGATTGTTTTGTCTCTTTCCTTTCAGCATATATGGTATGTCATCCCTATTGGGTTATCGTCGGCAAATCCCTCGATTTCGGCTTGATTTGATCGTCTTTTTTTATCTCTTTTCTAGTGCTCACCGACCTATGGAACAGTTCTCCGGCGGATTGTGGAGGCCAGAGATGTTGGTGAGCGACCATATTGGGCTCATCTATTCTGTAGGTTGGGAAGCAGCGACATCAACGAGACAGACACTAGGAGCGCCAAACATGTATTCTGATGATCGCGGGACGCCGATGAGGAGCAGCGACCTCCTCTTTGGTCCTACTCCTCCTTCTCACATAGACCTTCTCAGTTACTTTCAGGTTGAGCAACGACAAGAGTACGATACGCATATTCATACAAATATGGTCATATCCAATAAATTTACACATGTGATAGTAATCGTTTATATGTCTATCTTATATATTTCACTGTATCATTTTAAAATTATGATGCAAAACATCGTCAATTGCTTCAGGATCAATATTTCGGATCTTACAAGATCTAATATTATATTTAGCCTTTTTTTTTTATATATATTTATAATATAGATGAACACTCAATATACTCAAAATAAAATAAAAAATCAGTGGTCCCTCCTCTTCTGAATTAGCTCACTCTTTTTCAAACATTAATTATGATAGTTAATGAATGATGAAAATAAATAGCTTTGGTGTAACAGATATAAAGTTTATGTCGTTGTAACTATTTATTTTGTTCCAATAACTACTTGGGGCAGAGAGTTGGCATGCAAAATCAATGCAGTTCACGTAACTATATTCATGAGCTTCGGACACATATTATTACGCAGACAACCTTATTTATTTTTGCAACTCATTAGTATGTTTCATTTATATGACTTTCGAGTATTTACAATTCCAACGACATTTCTTATTTTTAGAGCATCTATTTATGCCTCATTTAAGGTTTTAGCTTGGTTTTAACTGTCTTATACCCATATTTCTGATATCATAAATTAATCTGAGGGCTAGCTAGAACTACTTACTATTTTTCATCATTTAGGTTTTGTGAGGCAATTGCTCGTCCATGGATAAGTCCATACAGGAAAAAAAAACTCTCTAAACTCACAAAACCCTAGCCTTCCCCGACCCACCACCCCCTCTTGTCGCCCTCGCCGGTAAGAGCTCGGCCTCGGCCATTGTCGTCACCGGTGATGGCCACCCTTCTCAACCGTTACCCGCTCCCCCAACCTTCGCTTCCTTGCCCCCTTCGTGCTCGTGCGTTTCTCCGACGGCCTCGCCGTTCAGATCGTTGCCTCCACCTCACTCCGTCTCTCCGGTGGTCCCTTCTCTGCCTTGTGGTGGCTTCTCGACGACTTCCCCGTTCCTGACCGTGGGACTTCTTTCTCAGGCCCTGATTGAAGCAGATCGGGCGAGCTCGCCGTCGCCTGGCCCCATGGAGATTGTCATCGCCGGCGCGGCACTTGGCGAGTCAGGTCTACTGCTCCAGTATGGATTTGCTCGACCGAGTTCTTTGGTGGCCTGAGCCGGTTTAGATCTGAAGTTTGAGGCCCGATCTTGTGGTGGTGGCCGGACTGGAACTTTCGCCGTCGTTAGCTCCGCCGCTCGCCGCGATCCTCAAGCTTCATTCTTGCCTTGTCTTGTCGATCTGTACCTGCGGTGTTGTCTTGGTCCAACTCCGTCTCGTCTCGTCTCGGTCCTCACATCCCCTCAAGCGCCCTCTTAGCATCAGTGTAGGGTTCCGTCGCCGAGGTTGGCCGGCTGGAATGTTTGGTGCAAGTGGGGAGTGTCCGAAACTGGTCGTGGGATGACATTCTTCTTTGGTGAGAATAGTCTCATTTTTGGTCTCCCCCGTTGATGTGGTGGTCGATCTTCAGGCGTTGTTGATGTCTCTTCCCGACCCGCAGTTCTTCGTCTCCATCCTGATTCGGAAGTGGGACGGGTTTCTTTGCTTTCACTGGTGAGGATTCTCGCATTTCGGGTGCGCTCTCGTGACTGAGGTTTGGTGGTCTCTAACTTTTCAGGTTTGGACTTTAACTCGCGTCTTCCCTCCACTTCTTTTTCGATCCGGTCGTTCCTTTCTCCTCCGGCCACGTGGTGTCGGAGGCTCGACGGCCTGGGGTTGGCCGGCGTCGAGAGTTTAGCCATTATTGTCACGCCCCGCTTTCAGTAAACCGAACTCGGGACGCGAACGTTTAGAATAAGAAAACACTTTGCAAACATTTCCATTAAAACAATTTACAATAACAATTTAGTTCAACAAAGGATAATTACAAATCAACAAAAACGTCCCACAAGCGGACAAAAGGCGAGGTATCCGTCGCTAGACTAAAAAGACAAAACCCGGACTCCGCTCCTAGCTCCACAAGCTTCGAGAGCTCACCTAGTCCGTCCCACGAACGGTACCTGTAGGAAAAGCAGCTAGGGGTGAGCGTTCGCTCACCACCACGAATAACAGACTGACTACGGCATACTTAGCAGACAAAGCCGGTGACACCAACCACGACCCAAAAGACACACACACGACCAGTACCTTCCTCAACTGACTCAACATTCGGACACGTGATGTAGACCTCACACTACGATTGACGACCTCCTCCAAAGACACGACTGACAACCACGCAATACCAAACAAGATCGCAAAGGATCGCAAACCAGCTGCCAAGAACGCCCTCCCGGGACTCTAACCCGGTCAGGCCAACCCAAGAATGCTGCAACTTACCGGGACTCTAACCCACAAGCCAGCCGGAAAATACTGCAACTTACTGGGACTCTAACCCATAAGCCAGCCGGAAAATGCTGCAACTTACTGGGACTCTAACCCATAAGCCAGCCAAGGTACGCTCACAAACCCAAACCACACACGCGCAGCCAGGACCCCTTTATTGGCGGGCGGGCCCCCTACCCCGTCTGAACATGCAGACGCGTGTGCTCGTGAACCCCCGTTTCAGGAAGCGGGCCCCCAACCTCCGGTAACCACAAACACAATCACAAACACAATCACAATCACAAGCAAGTTCACAACCAGTAACAACACAGGTTCAACACTCATAGGCACTCATGGCCACCAAGACACTAACCGTAAAACTCGGACTCAACAGCCCCACGGGCACTCACGGCCTCCCAAGACACCAGCCATAAAACACGCTTGCAACTTACCGAGACTCTAACTCGTAAGCCAGCTAAAACGCCAACAGTAAAGTACGGGCTCTCATGGTCACCCAAACACGAATAATAACACGGGCTCTTATGGCCCCCCCAGACTCGACAATAATAATACGGGCTCTCAAGGCCACCCAAAACTCGATAATAAAACACGGGCTCTCAAGGCCGCCCAAGACACCAAAATAAACAATCAACCTCCGGGCATGGTCATATGCCTCCAGTAATTCAATTATCGCTAAGTTCTCTGATCCTACGACACTACTAAGTGTCACATGCCTTTCTCAATAATTCCTAAGTTCCTGTAACATGCTTTTCTGATAAACGCTACAACCCCGTATCATGCTTTTCTAGTATTTAAACTAAACCTACTCAACCCACGACACCCCGGTGTCACATGCAAATCTACTGTTAACTTTCCCTAGTCAGGGCCGAGATCCGGCTACTTTTCCCTACCTCAACGGAAGAGCAACCGCTACGCTTCCTAGCTGCTGACGTTCTGGCTCGCTACCTCCGGGCTTCACTTCGATCGAAGCCAGACGCTAAGGATAACACGAAAGCCATAAGTTAGAGGCGGTTCCCAGGTTAATCTAAAGGTCACGATTAAATCCGTCTAAAAACGACAGTTGTCCTTTAAACTCGAGCAGGATAAAAGCGGGGTCACGGTGAATCGGGTTTGAGCACCGAGCACCGAAACCGATGCATGCGAGGCACGGTCCCAATGCACGAATCCCGAGGTTCGATTCAGCGGTCCGCTTTTGTTCCCTTTTAAACCCAAATAGCAGTTCATTTTACCCAGAGTTCCAGAGTCGTTCCTACATCCGATTAATAACCCTTTTTTTTTCAAAATAGAACGGTTTTTATTTTAAAACGAATTCCCTTTTTATTTCAAATCTGATTCTGTTCCGATCTTTGAGCCCAAAATGAATTAGGTTCGGTTTTTGAACAACCGTCCCTAAATCCCGTTTATAGCTTAGATTCACAACTCCTCGATTTAGACTGTTTTTAAAACCGAAACGCTTTTAATTCCTTTTCATTTTAAAACCTTTTTCCTTAAGTTTGATTTTCCATTTTACAACCCTTTTCTTTCCAAAACCGTGATCAAATTTAATCCGTTTTGCTTTGTTTTACTTTCCTTTTTAATTTCCAATCCGATTCTATTTTAATCGATTTCTTTAACCGGTTTAACAGATTTTAGTCGAATTCAACATATCCAAATTAACTTGAAACGAACAGCACGAAACCGATCAGATTTAGGGTAAATACGGGATAGAACATAAAGCGGGAAGACGTTATTGAAACGGATCCGGCCACCGGCGAAGCCATCGCCGGCGACCAAACTCCGTGGTGAGACCTCTCACCAAAGGGAATTAGAGGACGGTGGCGGGCGGTGGAGAGTGGTGGTGGTGGTGGTCGTGGGCGCGACGGGGCGCGGCTGAGGGTTTCCCCTCAGATCTGACTGGAACCGGCCGTAACTCGCCGGATCTGGTGAGAGGACGGCGAGGCTCGGTGGTGGGGTACCGGCGACGGCTCGGGACGAGGGAGAGGGTGGCCGGAGACGGCCGAGCTCGGGCTCGGGACGGCCGGAATCGAGAGGGGCGGCGGCTTGACGGTGGCGTGGCCGTGAATCGGACGAAGGAGAAGACGGAGGCGAAGGGGAGGTCGGAGACGGCCGAGCTCGGGCCCGGGACGGCCGGAATCGATGGCCGAGCTCGGGCTCGGGACGGCCGGAATCGATGGCCGAGCTCGGGCTCGGGACGGCCGGAATCGATGGCCGGACTGGTGAGGGAGGTGAACGAAGAAGAAGGCGTGGAGGAGGGAGGTGGCGGCCGGACACGCCGTGGCCGGCGAGGTCGAGAGGAACCAGAGAGGGAGGAGGGTCGGACGTGGGAGGTGAGGGTCGCCGGAGCCGGAGACGGGAGAGGGAGTGGTGGCGGCGGCGTGGTGGCTGGACGGGATCGAAGAAGGCGCAACAGGAGTGGGGGAGGGTGAGGGTCGGCTGAGGTGAGGAAGGAGAAGAAGTGAGACTGAAAGGGTTGAAACCCTAAAAAGGGTCTTTATACCCTGGGCTTGGGCCGGGTCTGGCCCGCCCGGTCCAGCCCTTTAATAAACACTTTTTTTTTTTGCACTAGTTTCAAAAACCTACCTTAAGGTTTCCGGATTGTGTTTTAATACCCTTTTGAAGCGAAACGGGTTTTACAATTATTGGCTGTGTTACTGAACTGATTGGGTCGGATCTGTGTGGTTTAACTCCGTCGTGGTGGTGTTGACCTCCGGCGTGTCGGGTACCTACTTCCGGTGAGTTTTGGGTCGGCAGAGTTTTAGGGCTTTTACTGTTGGTTTTTGTACTACTTGTGGTTATGGAAGTGACTCTCTGAAGTGTCGTCGTGCACTGTTCTGGTCCAAGACTTGGGGGCATTGTGGGCTTTCACTTATTGTGTTTTAAATCGTTTAGGCCTGAGTTCTTTTTCGGCCTGTTTTGTTTAGTTCCCCTCAGGGTTAGTTGAGGTTCCAGTGTTGGGATGCTCGTTTCTGTATTGTTGTTTATCTTTCTTACAATTTCCCTGTTTGTATCTTGTTCTTGAGGTTCTATTGAGGAACGCTCGGGTCTGTAATTGTTCCCCTTTGTTGGGTCGAACTTTGGTTCTCTTTAGTGGTCGAAAATCTAGGTATGAGCCCTGTATCTGTTCGGTTTTGAGGGGTCCTTGGTGACCTTCTCTGTTTGTTCGAGGTTTTTAACCCTTGTCTCTGTTTGGGAGGTACTCTCCTCCTCTCTTTAGAATCCTCCTCGGATTCTAGAAAGCATAAATAATATAATTGCTTCTTCAAAAGAAATTGAAAGCGGCTGAAACTCATTAAATGTAAGAGGTAGGAGATGTCTGTTTCAGCATTCAAGGATACGATTATTATTTTATGAAATAATGATAACGAATTTTTTTCGATGAACACTACTGAAAGAGACTACTTAAGTGACGTTACAGTAGTATTTCTTTAGATTTATTACATTGGCTCTTAAGAGCTTGAAAGACACTACATCAAAAGAGTAGCATGACTCAATGACTGTGGTTTAAGTGACAGTACTTTAAGAACTAAAGAAGCGCGTAAATATATATAGCGTCATTTTAATGAAAACTTATAAACCGCGTTGTTCAAGTGTGTGTTTTAGCGTCTTTTAAGTATATACTAAAAATACGCTAGATATTAAATGTAACGTCTTTTAAGTTCACACTAAAAAGACGTTACATATTGAATGTAGTGTCTTTTAAGTGTGTGTTTTATTTTAATTGGAAAAGCAAATTTAAATTAAACCTCCTTAGAGGATAAAGAGGAGTACAACGGCCAACAAGGGCAAGATTACAACTGCCAACAAGGGCAAACCACCAAAGAAGGGCCAACAAGGGCGACACCAAGAACAAACACCAGACAACAGAGCAACCCAAAGAAAATGCCAACAAGAGAAACAACAGAAAAACCAGTATAACCAACCAAAGAAGGATCTAACATCCAAATCTGACAAACATTAAGCACATAAAGTAAAAACAGGTCTTGAACACCCAGTTGTAACCACCATGAAGCACAAAAAGGGGAGGAAGCTTTCAATCTGCCGGCACCAACTAATCAGAAGATCTAATCCCTAACCTTAAAGAAGAATCCCCTCCTCCTGCTCATTAGACCTGTCATCCCTCAACAAAGGAAATGGGCGGCGATAGTTGTCGGCGGCCAACACCGCAATAGCTGAGCCTACCTCTAGCACCAGATCCAACCCAAACTAATGACTTTTGAAGCGAGTAGAAACAGGCCCTAAACCCTCGCCAGCCGAATCACCACTAACCGGCGAGCTCGCACCAAAACAAGGTCGAGAAGAAGTGAAATCAAAAGCTTGGGAGAGCTAGGGAAGAGATAGAGGAAGAAGACATACCATATAAGGGAGAGATTAGACCAGCAACTCCTAGGAATAGACTCTCAATCCCAAAGCCAAAAGGCCAGCCTACGCCTTATGTCCTTAAAATATTTCCGGCCATCACCAAGAAAACACCCTGAAGGAAAGGACATGTATTTCTACCTTGAGTGAGGCTGACCTAATAGACGATCAGATCTGACCTCCCGGAGCACCCTGAAAGCGGCGGAGCACTGCCACTAGCGGAGAGGAGCGACGACGAAACCGCAAACCAGCGAGCAGGGAAAGACTAGTCCAGAACTGCGAAGATCCACGCCAAAGAAGGTGCAGAAGAACGTCCCACTACCAGGTATGAGAAGCCTCTCTGTCGGAGAACACGGGCCACCTAGCTTCAACCGCGGCCACACGAAAGGAAGAGCCCCCAAATCAACGCCGGCAAACAGATTTACGAGAACCCTCACCGTCGCTGGTGAAGAAAAACGTCCCACCCCAGGTCCAGCAACAAGCGGAAGAGGAGAATCCCTAAAGACCCTCTCCCAAGGCCCTCTAAACAGATCTCAAACCAAAGAGGGACGAATCTGATGGTCAACACCACGAGATCGGAGAAACGCCCCTTACTTGTGGTTGAGAGGACCTTGGGGGAGAATTGAACAACTGGCCACGGCCGGAGAGAAGGCCGAACCCATCCTCTCGCCAGATCTGAAATTGCAACCACCCAATAGAAAGAAAAACTAAGAACTGTGAGGAAGAAGAAGAAATGAACGAGGGGGGAAGCGAAGAAGAGGAAGCTGGTGACCTCCACCGGTGAAAATCATGGCCAGTGGCCACGATTAACATCGGTGGAGAAGAAGGAATTTGGGGGTGGCGTGCTAGGGTTTTGGTTTGGGAGAGAGAAGTCGAGAGAGAGAAAAAACTAGTCGTTGAACCTCTGTTGTTTAAGTGTGTGTTCTAACGTCTTTTAAGAGTATACTGAAAAGACGTAGCATAAATGTAGCGTCTTTTAAGTTCACTCTAAAAAGACGCTACATTTAAGATGCTACATATTGAATGTAGTGTCTAACAAGTGTGTGTTGTAGCATCTTTTAAGTGTATACTAAAAAGAGGATTTATATTAAATGTAGTGTCTTTTAAGTTCACATTAAAAAGACGCTACATATTAAATGTAGCGTCTTTCTAGTGTGACTTTAAAAGACGATGCATTTTTAATATATCGTCTCTTTAGTTTGCTGTAGAATTTAAAAATCAGGGAACGGTATAACCGTGCCCAATCTCGTTTCACCTGTTAATTTGCATTATATATGCCAGTTTAGTTACTTAGTAATGATCCACAAAGTTCATATATATATATATATGGACATGATAGCGTGAGAACCAGGCTTATTGTGAGAACTGCGAACTCACAAGAGGGCGACACGTGTCTTTTTCCTGCGCACATGGGCGCGTGTTGGTAACGCGCTCGCATGCTGGTGGTAGCGCGGAGCCGCGGGAACACAAAAGGAGCCGCGGGAACAAATCACGAAACAAAAACCAAAAAGAATCACAAAATCAACCATTAGTGACCCACTCTTCACCTTCCGAAGTCAAGTTCAGATCATCAAAAGCTTTAGCTGCATGAGCTAGCTGAGCAGCTTGAGTTTGTAATCAACTTGAGCGGTAGCTGTTGTGAGCAGCTTGAGGTTGTAAGATCTGCTTCCCAATGTCCACGGGATTTACAAATCTCTCCCAAATCCTAGAATGGGCAGGTTTGATTTGAACGGTATAGTAACCCCTTAAGAACTTGGGAGGCCGACTCTGACGATTCGAAGCTCTATATGGCTGCTTCGAATGACGACCCTTGATCTGAGGTTTAAGTAGAGTCTCTTTCCATGGACTACTCTGGTGATCCCCGATAGAATTATCCACAGAAACTTGGGTCTCAAAACCCGAGAAAGGTGGGTCTCGAGTTTCTTGATCAGAAAGCAACCCACCCCTAACATCTCCTGAACCTGCTCCAAATTATAATACTAGTTATATTAGAATTCATACACAGATAGGTTTGTTCTCTAGATTCAATGTATAAGGACATTTATATCATATTAGTCTTCTAGTCGTTTATGTATACTACCACTATATATACCCAATATTATCATGCAAATGTCGATGAGAATTATCAATCTTTCATGGTATCAGAGCTATTGGTTGCGATTCTTTGTTAAGATTTCGTGAATCCATAGTTTTACCCACTCATTAACTTATGGTTTCAACGGGTGGGCAAGTAAATTTGAAGCAAAGATAAAAAAATTGTTCTCCAACAACCCATCTTTATTAACTATTGTCATATTTCTACACCGTTATATTTGGTTCCTTTTTTTTCTGCATCACATAGTTATCATAGTTTTATTACCTTTCTTATTCTTATTATTTCCTCTCGTCCTTAATACGTTTGTTTCTCTTTCTTCTATTACATATAGTCATTTCTTTTTCTTCTTCTCATCTATGTAAAATCTTTCTATATTAGTTATGGTACTTCACGGACACGGGTTCAAACTCCACTCTGTACAAAAAAATATACTAATTTCTTTTCAATTTATCAAATTTTTCCTAAATGGGACACCACTTATCTAATCTCGTCTTATAAATAATCCACATCCAAACTTGTAAACAGGCTTGTCCGTGAGGGGCGTGTTAGAATATAATTTATTTGAGTATTCAACTATCAACTTAAGCTTTTAGTTGAGGTCAGTGGCGGATCTAGGTTTTTCAACGAGTTGGGGCACCAATATTTTTTATAATAATAATTAACATTTTTCTAATGAGGGGGCGCCGATTTTTTTTCATAAAATAATGTTTAAAATATCGATATCGTATAAAATGATAATAATTCGTATTTATTATAAAACATGACGTCAAAGTTTTATATTTTGAAAATGTTGTAAAACGTTTTTTTTTGTCACTACAATAAAAAATATTTTATCGATGTATAGAATATTTGTTGACCTCTTATTCAATTTCTTTTTCTTATAAAAAATTGTGGGATTTGAATGTCTGTTGAAGTAACTCTCCACGACTATAAAATTTTGTAGATAAATAAATTCAAATTGATAATAGTCTTAACCCTTGTACAATAACTAAATTCATAACTCAAATAATAGTCATTACTCTTTTTTTTTAAATGACATAGATTAAAAAAATTCATAAATTAAGAAAATTAGACAATAGAAAATATAAGATATAATTACAAAAGTAAAGACTAGTATAATAGAAAATAATAATTTATCAATGTAAATGAATACAGGAAAAAAAAAGTATAATAAGTAGACTTTTTTATTAAAGAACATGAAAAGGAATTATGTAAATAGTATATATTTAACTTGAATTTGAGGGGGCACTTTATTAAAGAAACAAAATTATATGGAAACAAATACAAGTAAATAAGGTAATAATATATATTTTAAAATTTGAGGGGGGCACGTCCCCCCGGGTCTTTAATGGATCCGCCAGTAATTGAGGTGGTCCTCTAATACAGTATTAGAGTTTGGTACCTCACGGACACATGTTCATACCCATAGGCAGTTTTAGGGGGCTTTAGGGTATGCCACGACACACCCTGCCCCGAGAAAGTTACACAAAATTGTAGAGCTTTCATATATCTTCGATTTGATATTTTATGGGCCTAATTCGGAGTTCGTATAAAGAAGTTATGATCATTTGTAAATCTATTGCACGATAAACCACATTTTACTATAAAATGCTCTTTTTAAAGTTTGAACGTCTATAACACTTTCTAACAATCTTATTCACAGCCTCATATCTCTACTAGGGTTTGCGCCTCCAATGGAGGAAAAAACTAGGGTTTCAGCCCATTCACATCGCGTCTCACTCCGGCGTAGGTTCAGTCTCTCCTCTCCGCTGCCATGGCGTTTTCCCTGCTCTTCCTCCTCTTCTGATGCTGCTAAGCCGGGAATCGAGGATCTCCCCTCTCTACGAGCCAACCTACCGCGGTCCTCTTCGTCAACGATTCTTCCTTCCCTTTTGGTGTTACCTCCGCAGTCGCCACTGAAGCGGTCATCGTCGTCCCCACTCCTTGGCCTCCACTGAGGCATGTAAGGGAGAGGAGGAGCCAAGATCAGGGTTGGAGCAAGGCATGGTGGAGGCGTAACCCTATGAGCCGCGCCGCCCGAGAGAGGACTAGCTAGAGTACGATCGTGGCAAATTTGGGCTGACGAACTGGGCTTTGGAGGAAGGAGGACGGGGTGGGAATTGCTTGGAGAAGAAGCAACTGAGGATCGTTGCGTGAATCGTCCGAGTCTTGGTTTAAAGACCGTGGTCGGGGAACTGTCGTCGCTGCCGTCAAGTCAGTCTTTGTAGGCTTGGTGCCTACTGAACAGGGAATCATGGATTCCCCTAGGGAGGGGAGCATCGGGTACTGGCCCAGGGAGGGGTCCAGGACGATGCTTTGCCTCCCACCATCACCATTACTGTTGAGGTATTTACTGATCTCCGGTACCCCACCCCCTTTTTCCATATTCTGTCCTTGCCTTTGGTGCATCGATTCAATACTGGCCAAGATGATTATCTTATGAAAATAATAGAGAACATTCTTAAGTGCTCTTGCCCTATCCTTCGTGGTCAAAGAGTCATTGATGCAATCTATTGTATTGAAACAACTTGATTAATGAAAAGTACATTTTGCTTAAAAAAAACAATCTTATTCACACATTTTTCAGGCTTGGGGCACTTAACTCTTTTTCAGATCTCAGTATCTTTTCTATATTGTAATAAATTTAGATCTAGTGTTCAAACATAGTTACATGTATTAGGGATGCAAATATTTATATACAATTTTGCACATAATATTTTTTAATAAGAGACGTTGCCTCTTCTATCGAGAATTTTTGGATCTGTTATCGATAATAGAATGCAATTGCGCTTGAACTAGATTAAATATTTATGTTTATATTATAATCTAAAATATAAGTATATTTGATGATGTAGTATTCATATATTTTTTATCGTAGAGTTTTCCTTATATTTTTACAATTGTAGAATGATAACCTTGTTTTTTACAAGTCTGTATCTTAATTTTTCCAAGTGTATTTTTTAATTTTTGTATTGTATTTTAATACTACATTTTTGAAAAAAAATATATATTCTAAACTTGGTCTCTGTTATTATTCATTATAATATTTAAAATTGTAAAATGTGAATATTAGACAAAGTTCTATACAAAAAAAGAGGGAAAAAATCTTGGTTTGTAGGTTCTATAAACACATATGTTCGACGAATGACGTATCCCCGATTGTTTGTTCCATTAGTCCTATATATGAAGTATGACTGGCTGTATGTTTTGTCTAGAGCGCTTTGCCCATGAAAAACTAGACTGCGTATGGTTGATCGTTTGATTTTCCTGACGTGTTTGAGTTCATGTAATATATTTTTCTTGCTGAAATTCGAATATGAAAATTGTACATATATGAATTTCATTCGACCGATCATACTCTAAGACTCTATAAACCGACTTTAATTTTTTTTCTAGACTTCATCATTATAAGTGGCATACCCTGAACTAAATTTCTGGATCTGACTCTGTTCATACCCCACTCTTCACAAAAATAACTAATTCTTTCTTATTTTATCAAATTGGTTCAAAATAGATCATCTTTTATCTCTTTTCTCAATGAGCTTATATCTCTTTCCAAATAATCTACCTATAAACCTATAAACAGATTTGTCATAAAATCGACCAAAATCCGTCCCACACCCCAAATTCAACGTGTTGTTGGCCCTGAAATGTCGTAGTTGTTGGTTGGCTTGGCTCCAGTTCCAAACAAAAAACTTCAATTAATTTGGTATTCTCAACATGATTAGACAACTTCTTGGTGCGTGACTGAAGTGGCCCAAACAAGGAAAGGCCCGACTTGTACCCTACTAGTTCAATCATTACCCAAACTTTTGATCCGTGTATCACAAATTTGAAATCAAATCAATTCATAGTTGAATTCTTTATATGGATTATGGAAGCTTCAAAAAGATAGGAAGGGGTGTGAGGCAAGATCTGTAGGACCAAGGATCAAAACTTTCGCAAACTTTGAGGGAAATAGTCATTTTCACTATTTTAAACTCCATATTAGGTTAATATAATATCAAAAAAACAAAAAACCCTCATGATTGTGCTCTTATGCTCACTCAAAACTCATCCTTTTACAAACTCATCCACTCTTATGAATCATTTGTGGTAGTTGCTAGGAAAGATCCAATAATATTTTTATTCCTCTATTATTGGCATCTAATTAGAAGCATATGGATGTTTTTAAGTTACATTATTTTATAGGAAATGATTGTGGGTCCTTTGTTTATAGAAAGTTGGCTGCTGCTCTATTCTTGTGTGACCACCGGCAAACAAATTGTTAAAACTCTGCTACACTAGAATTTTAAACAATCATATTGGAGATTCAAAATATTTGTTGACATCCGTAAGATCTTTATCTTTTTTAAATTGGAGACCGTGGATTATATATGGTTATAATGAAGTGGTAAAGAGTTGAGATCAAACTCTCATACTCCAAGGTAAAAATTGGACTCTTATATCATGTCAAAATCTAATTTCTTAGAAATTCAGGTTGATACAAAAAACCTTCAAACTATTAAAGGAAGTGTTGGAGCAACCAAAGTAGACGTCGATTTGGTCAAAAAATGAGAAAATTGTGACTTTTTGATGACGTTTCCTTCCTCGACCCGTTGTTTCTTTTTCCAGTGTCTATAGATTTGTCGACGCACAGATTTCGATCCAAATCATCCTCCCTCTCCTCTCTTCTCTCTAAGTGTTTCCCTCTTGAGCACCTGGGGGTTCTGATCATGATCGTCCTGCCGAAATCGACCTCCACTACAACACAATCAAGTGTCTTGCAAAATAGATGTTATTATTTTGAATGAGGTTGTGATATAAAATTGAAAATGGTATTGGGCTATTCCTGGCCACAGATGAGAAGAGCATATTAAAAGCAACTCTAGAGTTCTAACTGGGCCCAAGTAATACTCTCTTATTGGGTCGTTTAGAGTTGGAGAGTCCCACATCGGAGAGGAGATAAAACTGTGCCGAGTTTGGATACGATAAAGCACAAGCCAACGCCATTTCTAATCCCACGCAGCCGTGCGGTGATTACACAGCGAACTATTCTTTCGCCTTTTACTAAAGAATACCGTGTACTCGCCTACTACAGCGGCATACGCCTATTTTTGGAAAGTTTCCACTTCTGGAAGCTTCCGCAATATAGTTCAATTGTTCGGTTAAATTACCATGAGCACGAAAGCTTTCATACAAACAGATAATAAATATTAGAAATATTTATTGTATCATTTAAAGATAATGGAAATACGTCTTATCAATCCAAATTAATTAAATAAATAAACGTGTTGTGTCGTATCAATCCATTACTGGTAATGGTTCAGTATATATATATAATATGGAAATGTGACAGCAATAATCAAGAGTCCTAACGTGCAAGGTAAATGTCACAAAACCAAAACCTGCAAGTCATTCCAAGACATCTGTTGTTGCTGACATCTTAAGCATTGGGTTCATGGCTAATACAAACACACAAAAGAAAAAGATAATGCTTCATCATCTCCCCTCACTCTAATTTACACACTTTCGGGACATCATTTCTTTCAGTTATTATATCCTCGTGGGCTCTCTATTCGGGAAACAACTGCAAAACTCTATCCGACTACTCGTCAGCACTACCGGTAAGACCAGATATTAATACATTTCCCTTTCTTGCAAGCCAAGCCAAGCAACCCTTCCCTTAATTTCCAATTGAATTCAGCTTCCCCACTTCCAAGTTTCTGGTATAAATGTAAACCCTCCCTGGCCAAGGTCGATATCAATTATCCAATACAGATAAAGAGTTGTAAGATTCTGGGCAGCAATGGTGGAGATTAAGGTAGATGCTTCAGCTTCAGCTCCTCTCTTAGGAGATTCATCCACATGGGGAGCAGATCAGAAAAGCTTGATACAGTTAGCCATTTCTCAGACATTTAAGAGCGTGTCCCATTTGGCCAATCTCTTACCAACCGGGACAGTCTTGGCCTTCCAGCTTCTAGCACCCATTGTCACGCAAGAGGGTAGCTGCGACATATTCAGCCGCTACATGACTGCTCTACTTGTGGCACTTTGTGGATTGTCATGCTTCCTCTTGTCCTTCACAGATAGCTTCAGGGACAAGGCAGGAAACGTCTGTTATGGCTTTGCTACATTTCGAGGTTTATGGGTCATCGATGGATCAGAAACCCTCTCACCTGACCTTGCACCTCAATACAAACTCAAATTTATCGACTTTTTCCATGCCTTCATGTCAATAATGGTGTTTGCAGCTGTTGCACTGTTTGATGGGAATGTGGTTAGCTGCTTCTACCCTTCACCATCAGATGAGGCCAAGGATGTTCTCACCGCATTGCCAGTTGTGATTGGAGTTTTTGGCAGTATGTTGTTCGTCACTTTTCCAACTAAGCGTCATGGAATTGGTTTTCCTCTTTCTTCTAAATAAATATGCTTTGTTCGCCCCAATTAATATATATACTTCCCCTGGTGATTTTGAATGTATTTTTTCAGTCCTGTTCTCTTTGAGGTGCAGTCCCAAGAGATTTCCCTGCAGTTCAACCAGTATCTTAGTACCATGGACTCAGATTTTTTTATCTTCCAATTTCAAAAATAGCAAGGCGTGAACAAGTATCTTCGATTCAAAAAGATATGAACAAGAAAGAAATGTAAATCATATCAAAATCACTTACTGAATCATAAAGTTGATTCCCTGAGTTATAGTCCAGGGTCAACAAAGTTACTAGTCAGTTCAGCCAGCAATAGTTCAACGGCTCCTTTTACCATCTTCTGATCCGTTTGATCCCACCATTTACCTACTAGAGAGGTCCATGTTCCTTCATCCAGTACCAATCCATCAAGCACCATCTGATGAACAATGTAAGCAGCTTTGTGTAGGTCCCCTTTCTTAGAGCAACATTTTACTAGAGAATCAAAAGTCTTCCTATCAATTAAAATTCGCCTAGTGCGCATACTCAAGTACAACTGAAAAGCTCGATTCAAGTGATTCTTAGCGCAAAGGCCTTGTACCACTTGATTCTGAGCACTAGAAAGAAGACTCAATGTTACTCGGCTTGGAGATATATTTGAAAGGACCATCTCATCAATCAAGTTTGCAGCCTCGTGAAACTTGCAAAGACCACAGAAACAACTTATAATCTTCCCATACAACCCTGCATGTGGTTTTAAGCCCTGAAGTTTCATCCGATCAAAAATCTCTAAAGCTTCTTGAACATTTCCTTCCTTACAGAGCCCATGAATTAGAGTAGTGTACGTAATCATGTTGGGCATGTGAAATTTACTAAGCATAACCTTAAATAGTCCCAAGGCTTGTGAAGAACACCCATTCTTGCAAAAACCGTCCATAAGAGAGCTATAGGTAAATACATTTGGCTGAATACCTTTATTTATCATCTCTTCAAGAAACCCCATGGCTTCATCCAAAATTTTAGACTGACAAAGGCTATTTATCAAAGAAGTGTATGTAATAACAGTGGGCGAACAACCTTTTTCCTTCATCTCTATAAATAGCTCTTTTGCTTCTTCTGTTCTTCCCATTCTACATAACCCATTAACTAAAGTACCATAAGTATATGAATCTGGAATGCAGCCACGATTAGGCATCTCCTTAAATATTCGAAGGGCTGCATCCACTGTTTCACTATTTTTGCAGAGGGCTTTGATCAAGACATTGAGAGAAGCAACAGTAGGTGGAAATCCCATTTCTCTCATAGACCTGTAAAACCTCATAGCAATTTTTAATTGGTTTTCCTCAACAAGTATGGCGAAAACAGTTATATAGGATTTCTGAGTGGCCTCACAGTGGAGTTCCTTCATCTCATTGAAAACTCTCAGGGCATCCAGTGGTCTGTGGACCCGCCCATAGGCTCGGCACATGGAGAGGAATGTATCTTCAGTGATTTTGCACCTCTCAGCTTTCATTCTATTCAGGAGCTCTTCTGCTAATCGGAACTGATTTGCAGAGACTAATTTGCATATTCTGAGATGGAAGTTGTTGTGATCATGTTGGAAACCATTAGCATACTCTACTGCTGCTGAATCAGATATGAGAATACTTTTCTGAATATCGTTTTCTGCACTTATCAGCTGCTCAACTAGGGAAGGCCTAACTTGCTTCATCCACTTTCCCATTGTCTTGCTTCTCATTACTACAACCCTCTTTCTTAATACCCCTAGTTAATGTAGCTAATTCCAACAAGCTTGTTCTTCACTGAAAGCAACCCAGTTGAACACACTATGTTGAGCTAATCTTCTGTAGTTTAAATAAAGCAAAGGCCATATCAGTAGCCGCACAGTCTAATGCTCATTTCATAGTACCCACTGCAATTAGGATTGCATAGTTTCTGCATATATGGAGAAGGTACAGAAGAGAGCATTAGATGTTGTGAATTCCTAGAAAAATACCAATGCAAGTAAGAGAAAAATCAAAATTCCATTTCCACAGTAGTTGAGAATATAAGCTCGTAACAAATCAAATAATAATAACTTTCACATGAAATCCAGTTTACACATTTTTTTCAAAATTTTGGTGCAACACGGAGCAGTGAAGATCCAATCACTAAAAACTAAAGTAAAAGTGAAGAATAGGTCACAAGAAGTGAGGGAATGAGTTTGAGCTTATATCTAAATTCACATGAAACATACAAGCAAGTCGACAGCACAACAAGAACATGAAATTTCATGATCAGACCCGATAACAAAACATTGATATGGAGTGTGAAAGATAATATCCTGATAACAAACCAATCTGTCAACAAAAATCACAAACCAAAGGTAATGGGTCCAAATCAAGAATCAAACTACAACTAAAAGTATAGCCTACAAAATATATTTATATAAATCACCTTTAGAGCATGCACAGCCGGTGGTGTTTTCAGTCGACGATTTCCATTTATAGAATCACTCCAGCTTCTCTCTCTTCTTGCGGCATAGGATCCTACACCCACCAATAACGGAGTTGTGAATTAACACACAAATGCCGGCGAAATCGGTGTTGGCACTGCTAGAGAGTCGGCATTTTGAGGATTTATAGCCGAAGATGGGCGATTAGCACTATACATGCTCTTATAACAATATGGATAATAGGTTCTTTGATAACAGCCCTAATAAGGAGCTATGTAGAGGGTGGGCATTGTCACAACAACAAGTTTGATATCTTATAACCTAAGTTAATCATTGGAGCCTCGTGTACTGGTTTGGACTAATAAACTTAGCAACTAAAAGCAATGACACAAGCAAATGATGGTTATAGCATCACCATAAACCTGATTGGTTCTCTAATAAGCAATTAAATTAAGCCTCAGGCACAATGTTAAACCTAATCCCCCAACTTCCTCCATTTTCCTCAAAAAATTTAGAGCGTGATCAATTGCAGCGGCATGAAAAAAGCACAAAGTTTTAAGAACGAGATCGAAAACCCACGTCGAGAGCAAAATTTACTTCTTTCACTTGAGGCAACGGAAACAGAGAAAAAAAAAACAGATTCATACCTCTGTGCGCCTCCGGATGGCGGTGGATATTGAGCTGAGCCGAGCCTTTCAATCCAGAAATCCGCCGGAATAGTTAAACGGCGGTGGCTGAGAGTAGCAAGGAGAAAAGGTTTCGTCTGACAACGCGCACACGAGCTGCAGTGCAAAGGATGGACGGAGACGAACGAGGCTGGATCAAGTTGGGTTAACTCACTGTACTAGGCTTGGGCTCAACGCGAGCTGAATAGCCGTTGGGCTGAGTTGAGCAGTAATTGGGCTTGTTTCACGCTAGGAACCTCCCCAACGGTTATAAACAATCCCAGAAAAACGGCCTTTCCTGGCAACGGTACTCAAGAGCAAGCCGGGGGCGATTAATCTTACCTTTTCCCAGCGGGACAGGCCGCCGAAAAATCCTACTCACTGTTGGTTTAATCTCAAGTGTAAAACAAGGAATAAATAAAAGTGAGTATTCTAGATTCGGGATACTGTCACGATTGAGAGTAACTCAAAATGGGAAAGGAGGAATAGATGTTCTGCGACGTCGTTTGGAGGGAGGATCCAACGCATGTTACGATGTCGTTTGGGTTAGTGGAGTGAGAGGTGTGGCTCAACACTGGCATCCGAACGATGCCGTTTCAGTTAGGTCTCGTGCGCTTCTTCTTCGCGCAGCTAGTTCACGCATAAAGGCAAGGGAGAACTCCATTTTAGGCCATGAATGAACACGGGTATTTCTTAGCTTAGCATTTCTATCCATAGCTTAATGTAAGGTACCTTAGAGCATCCACAGTCATCTCGCCGGCAGCCGGCGAGATGGAATAAATTAATTGGATTAATTCATCTCGCCAGCTCACCGCCAGCGAGCTCTGTAGTGGGCTGGCGGGGAGGCGCCGGCGAGATGCAAATAATTTTAGTTTTTTTAATGTTTTTTTTATTTAAAAACAGATTTTGAATAGATCATACTAATTTTATTTAAAAAAATACTAAAAGATCGATAACACAAAGGAAACTAAAAATGGAATGTCCGATAACATAAAAGGGTAGAGGTACTCATTAAACAACGCAAATAAAAAGAAACCAACACAAAGGAAACTAAACCAAGGGAAGTAATAAAAAAGCAATAGAAAAAAAGAAAAACAAATTGCAACTTAAACCCACAACACATACGAAAATTAAAACAAACACGTTAATGAGAATTCCACTTGTGTTCTCCTTTGACAAGATCCCACCAGTGTTTCCATGTGAATGGATGCTGCACAAGCCTTTATGTATTGCTCCTCGGTCAACTTCATGATTTTCGCATCGTTCCGGCCGCTCATGTGGTCCCTGCAGTTCTTCACAAACAGCCCTTGGAAGAACGTCACTTTGGGATTCGTCCCCAGCCAGTGGTCTTTGCACTGCTTCCACGACCTCACCGGATCATCCGGGCCCCGAGTAGATTCCAGTTCCTCAGCGATGGCCCCCCAGTCGTACGAGTGGTGCATCCAAGCTCGAACTAACCTGCAGTCCTCCTCGTCGGTCCACAAGACATGCTTTGCTTTGGCCTTTGTCGGACGGACAGACAGACGGACTTCGGCGGGATCGGAAATGGGTTGAGAGGATTGGACAGTCGGGTTGGGGGAAAAGCAAGGCTCCAAGAACTCTTGGGACAAAGTTTCATCGAAAGAAGACATAGCGAAAGAAATTGGAATACGACTTTTGGAAGTGTAGTAGAAAAGAGAAATTGAGTGTGTGTGAAAAATGAGTTTTGGGGTGTTTATTTATAGGGGGAAAGTGAAAAAAAATTTAATGTTGCTGCCAGCGAACCAGGCCACGTGTCGCCAGCGTGTGGCTCGCCAACGGCCGGCGCGCCACCCGAGATGGTCAAAGTCATCCTCGCCAGCGAGATCTGCTGGCGAGTTCGCTAACGGCTACCCAAGTCGCCAGCGAGCTCCTCGCCTCCACCTCGCCTGCTCCCCGCCTCCTCCTCGCCGGCGAGATCATCCCACGACTGTGGGTGCTCTTAGTTGTTGATTCTGTAGTGAGATAGAAGTAGAAAAGGACCCATTCTGGGTTGTCTTACTGTGTATTTCGGTTATCAGAGTAAATCAAGCTTTTATCACTCCTATTTTCCTTATGAATCCGATTCCAATCGTGAGAGTGGTATCAGAGCCATCCTTCCAGCAACCTGTGGAGATGATGGACGCGATTCAGAGAATGGTGAGCTTAGAGAAGAACCTCGAAAAGTGCCACGAAAATATGAATTACTTGTATTCACTTTGGAGGGGAAAAGAGGCTATGTTGTATAATCCGTTCGAAGTTGGATGGGGGTGGGAGAAAGCTCTTATCCAAACAGAAATGCAGAAGCTATGGGAACAAATTGAAGCTTGGCGTCAATATGAGTCCGGGCTGAGGGAACAATTGGAGGTGGAGAAGTATCAACAACAAGTTGTTGAAGCCAAGATTGAGCGAAGCAAAAGTGTTGAGATACTGTCTAACATGCTAGTAGTGATTGATGATATACATGCAAGAGGGAAACGAAGGGAGCAACAACAAAAAGTGAGCGATAAGCTCAGGATTGAGAAATTACTTGAAGCTCGATTGCTAGTTGAACAGCAGGGTTGGGCTCGACAACAAGATGTCATCGATAATTATATAGAGGAACAATTGGCTGAGATTGAGAAACAAGAGGAGCTGAGCAAGTTTTCGGTTGCACACAAGGTGTTTGAAGAAATGCAAGACAGAAAATTCAATGTAACTGGATCATCTTCCTTCGACTTTTGCTATCAAACCTTGGTTGTTGAATGCTCGAAATTGCTCCATTGGCCTACTGAAATTGGAATATTGTATTTTGTGGATTTCTTGGGTCATGTGGTGATTAAAATTGATGGTGGTAGTGGTATTCTCTCATTGTTTGTTGCTCGAGTTTGTGCAAATCATGATTATGCTGTGGAAGTTTCTGAAATGGTATTGCTTTATGGTATTGATGGTGCTTCGAGTGGATGTAAAGAAGGCATTGGGGTGCTGGGTTTATGTTTTCGTGAGTTAGATAAACAAACTTATGGAAATATCAAATGGTTGACTGATGTAAGAATGGTTAGAGGTCCTCATGATATTTTTCAGTCTGCTCCCAATACTCCTGGGGTAGTTTTTTTGGAGAGGTGATAAGGTTTTGGACCAAATTCTGAAATGGTTATTGGGGATGGAATTGAAAAATATTGTTAATCGTATAACAGTGGAGGGGGGAATTGTGAAGGGTACTGGTATTATGGACAAAGAGAAAACAACATCAGCTTTTGTTTTGGGGCCAAATCAGCGGGGGTTGAATGGGGACAAAAAGAATTTGGTTGATGCTCTGTGTATTGTGAGAGGTCTGTTAAGCAGTGGGGTTTTTATCACAGTTGGTGATGCTTCAGAAATTAAGTCGACAAGGAAGCTTTGGGCAGTACCAAGGAGATTTTTTTTCGGCACCTTTAAAGTACTAATATTTTCAATGGAATTACATTCTTATTGTCTAGTTGAACAAGTTTATGGAAGAGTTCACTGGCCTACTGGTATTGGGACGGAGCAACCAATTATGTTTAGAAAAGACAATGGATGTGTATCTAAGGTGCATGCATGTACAATTTTAGTTAAACGGCTTGAAAGGGTTCCACTGTACAAGCATGAAGATTTTTACATTGATGGAGAGAATTATGTCGGTGAAAACCATGGCTATGTTAGTACAATTGAGTATTGGTGGATTGACGGTCTGATTTCTATGTTTACCTATAGAAGTCTAAGGAGTGGCTGTGAGTTTGAGTCATTTAAGCACCCATCACCTGGATGTCCAAAGGTTCCAATTATTGATAGATTATATGATTCTTACACTGATAATGATATTGTTGGAAGCTACTAGGTTGATTCTCAATTTTCAGTGCTACTTATCTATAAAGAAGCATCTGCTGCCATTCTTAATAGAAACAAAGTTCTGGGTTATGGTGGTGAATCAAAAGTGATATTTGTTGGAGTACTCTCAGCACGTGTTCTGCAGTTGCTTCACTAATTGTGGTCATTGTAACGGTAAGCAATTGAGAAAGTTATGTTCAATATATGCGAGAAACGTTCTATGGATCATGTAAGTTTGGTACGCTGGCTATTTCGGGAGGGGTGTTACATTCTTCTTACCATGTCAGAGCTCAGTTGCTTCTTGCTCTTGTAGAAACCCTTAAATTGAAGAATCTTCTCAAAATGGTGCATAATGAAAAAACCTACAGAAAAGGCACCATAATACTCTTCTTGTTAGATGTTCGAGAATTGGAGGCAATTATTTTTGATATTTATTCTTTTAAAATGCAAGAAGCAAACCCACCTATTCTTACATGGACAGATCTCATCTGGCTAAGCTCATCACTACTTGGGAAAGAGGAAAATGATGTCCTAATGATAATTGATCAAGTAGGCTATGTTCATCAAGCGACATCAAGAAGTGTGGGAGAATCAAGAGTTGTTTTTATTAGAGAACCAACTCAACTAAAAGCTCAAGCTTATAGTTGAAGGCCCAATTATAGTTATATTCTAACACGCGCCCTCACGGACAAGCCCGTTTACAGGTTTGGAGGTGAATTATTTAGAAGAGATGAGCACATTGAGAAGAATTATAAGGGCTGACCCATTTTGGGCAATTTTTATAAATAGAGAAGAAATAGAATTTTTGTAGAGAGTGGGGTTTGAACCCGGGTCCGTGAGGTGCCAAGCTCTGATACCATATTAAATAACCAACTCAACTAAAAGCTCAAGCTGATAGTTGAAGGCTCAATTATAGTTATATTCTAACACACGCCCTCACGGACAAGCCCGTTTACGGGTTTGGAGGTGAATTATTTAGAAGAGGAGATGAGCCCATTGAGAAGAATGATAAGGGCTGGCCCATTTTGGGAAAATTTGATAAATAGAGAAGAAATAGAATTTTTTGTAGAGAGTGGGGTTTGAACCCGGGACCGTGAGGTACCAAGGTCTGATACCATATTAGAGAACCAACTCAACTAAAAGCTCAAGCTTATAGTTGAAGGCCCAATTATAGTTATATTCTAACAGTTTTTGCTATGCCGGTATTTTCAAGGAAAAAGGTGATCAACTCCAACTTTTCATACGACAACAGGGTATGCGATGACATTATTACTAGTAAGTTGTTTTTGAATTCTGGTTCATTCGTGATGAATTACCAGTGTGTTATTTTTGGATGTCTTGGAAGTTATTGCCTCATGGTGATTGACGGAAGGGATGTGACTGCTAGTATAGAAAACATTGATTCAAGCCATGACATAACAATTATAATAACTTCAGTGACAGTATATTTGAGAAATATCAGCAAGCTAGTGGATGGTAGATTCACCCATATTAATTCTTCATTTAGTGAAATGGGAAAAGCTTGTTGTGCTAATGTACGAAGAAACCTTCCAATTACACATAGGCTTTAGAAGCATGATTTGGCTTGGCAACAGCCCAAAGGGCATGGATTAAAGGTGGTTCTACAAATTTTATATTATAGGTCTGAGTTAAGTTATCATTCGGAGATCCATTTTAGTTGGTTCTTCATGTTGGTTGAAATTGTATTTTTCTGGAGCAAAATATCATTGGCGAACCACATTAGTGCAAGGTATTGGAATGGTATGATCTTTAGTGGGCTGAGCTATGGGTTTGTGGCCTGCATAAAATCATTTTTCGTTATGGAGGGAATTAAGCTAGAGTGGCCAATTCATTTACTTGGATCCTTTGGAAGTGAAGATGCAAGGATGTTTGGGGTTGGTCTTGAACCAGGCTCTCTGGTTTTGGTTGGGGGAGATCATGGTGTTGGGTTGTTGGGAGAAGTCATCGAAGTGTTGGAATTGGATGAACTGTAGGCTTATGGGTACTCGTGGGGAGATGGTGTTTTATGGAAGGACATGTTTTGGCTCTTCAGTTTCCAGTAGGATTGCTTGATATGGTTGTTCATATTATTATGCTAAGAAGTGGAAGCATTCAGAATCTTAGATGGGTTGTTGAGTTGTTGGTCTTGTTTGATGGATGGATTAAATTCTGGAGATTGAGTTTATCTACCAAGCGTGAGGACAAGCTTGATTTAAGGGGAATGGATTGTCACGATTGAGAGTAACTCAAAATGGGAAAGGAGGAATAGATGTTCTGCGACGTCGTTTGGAGGGAGGATCCAACACATGTTACGATGTCGTTTGGGTTAGTGGAGTGAGAGGTGTGGCTCAACACTGGCATCCGAACGATGCCGTTTCAGTTAGGTCTTGTGCGCTTCTTCTTCACGCAGCTAGTTCACGCATAAAGGCAAGGGAGAACTCCATTTTAGGCTATGAATGAACACTGGTATTTCTTAGCTTAGCGTTTCTATCCATAGCTTAATGTAAGGTAGCTTAGTTGCTGATTCTGTAGTGAGATAGAAGTAGAAAAGGACCCATTCTGGGTTGTCTTACTGTGTATTTCGGTTATCAGAGTAAATCAAGCTTTTATCACTCCTATTTTCCTTATGAATCTGATTCCAATCGTGACAGATACCCACCGTTTCTCTATAAGATTTACCGATAATGTAACCATAATACCAACATATGATATTTTGTGGTTTTAAATTTATAAATTTGTTGCTCCTGACAAGATGGTACCGCTACCAAGGATTAATTGATCATCGATAATTGGCATGCCATTATGGGTAATTGATAAGATGACACCGTTGTTGTACCGACGAGTCATCTATATATTTTACTGTTGAGAATGAGTTTTAGCAACACAGTCTCAACCTATAAAAAAATTGTTTTTTTCCCTTTTTAGTTTAGTTTCCACTAGTTTTTCAAGTTGTCGTCTATGCGTAATATAAAATTCAATTATATAAATTCATTATTCTTTTGTAAAATTAACTTATTCAACCAATTCTTCTTTATTATTTTATTTATTGGATTTTAGTCTGTTAAGCCAGGAAAAGATGGCTTCGTCTGTTATTTCCTTCGCGTGTAAGATGAATGGCCTGAGCAGTGGGTAGGACGAAGCTTATTTTTTTTTATCCAGAAATCAAAAGAACACATCAACAAAATAAAGCAAGGACCAGGCAGAAGGAAAGGCTACAAATATACATGAACATCGAGGCGGTGAGACCCCGCTCAACATCTTCTCTGAGGTATTTCAAGATTATAGATCCGCATCCACTCATAGTAGTAGAGGACACCATCATCGTCAAAAGAAGAGAGCATAAGATGCGTAGTGCAAAAACCATAGCTAAAGCTAGAGTTGGGGCCAATGGTTTATCAAATGATTTCCAATTGTGAAAAATTCTACTGTCGAGTTCTTGGCAACCTATACGACACATTGATGACACTCACAACATTGTCAAATGCATATCTCGATCCGTAGATCCTAAATATATATCTCGGTTGTTTTAAAACATCTTCCCATATGCACAAGCTGACTTAGTCAGAGAATAATATTCTGAGTTATTAGAAGAAGACAATTAGGACATCGAGATGTTGAAGGCAAGATTCATCGAAAAGTACCACCGAACGAGCCTCGGTGCTAAGTTCCGAACGAAACTCCTATGCTTCAAATGAGAGAGTTAAGAATCAATTAGAGAAACATGGGTTTGTTACAAATCGTACTTGTGAAAATGCCATGAGCAAGATTTGCCAGAGCGTGCCTGATATTTCTACTAAGGTTTGGAGCAAGGCCTCCAGAACCTTGTCGACTCATCAACGGGAGGTTGCTTCCTTGATACCAATCTAATGGATGTGTTATCGCTACTAGAGCGACTATGCTCGTGCTACCTAAAGTACCGCAGAAAGAGAAGCAATATTAGCAAGTCACTAGAGTTATCTCAAACTTTTTGTTGATGTCGATGAGACTTCATCTTTACTGGAGAAAAATGAGGTGTTAGACCCAATAATGCAGAGGCTACTTGATTTAATATTAGTAGAGTACAAATCATGGGAACCTCTAGTTCAGTTAGTGCAAGAGGAATCAAATGTGGATTTGATCGACTTATCAGAAGTTGTTAAGGATAAGTGTGGGAGTCCTAGTTCAGAGGAAGTATTTACATCATGTGAGGGCCTAGTCACGCTTACCTACCCTGCCTCTTCTGGCATATCTCTATTGGATATGGTAACCGAACTAGCTCTTGATTCTGATACATATACTTATAGGCATGTTGTTCCTATAAGAAGCATGAAAAATCCGCGAGAAGAAAAGACAATAGAGGCAATAATGATATCACCGACTACTAAGAAGACAATTGAGCACCACAAGTGACAAACTCAAGGAGAGTCACCAAGGACGACTACGTACCTCCTCATGAATGTGCTATGAGTAGGCTCGAAAAGGCATTTATTGTACGAGGAGATAATGCTCGTTTCCAAGGGACAATGAGCAATATTCTAGAATGCAATGAAGAGCTATACAACACCTTTTTAGCCAAGTCATGTCTCCATTCGAGGGTCGTGACTATGAGTGATACCGGAAGTATTATCGTGGATAAATGAACCCCGTTAGGGGAAATGACTGTATACTATGGATAAGATAATTAAAAGCTTGAAAATGGAGATCTTAGTGGATTAGTAAAACCTTGACCTCTTGGGTCGACTAAATTTGAATAGCTATATTCAATCTATAATAGACCCTTGACAGATGTGATAGAACCGTCTTGTCATACCAAAATTGTAATTATTGATCAATAGACTTCCTAGAGTAGTCACAACATAAAGCTAGGTGTAATCTGGGGTGATTCCATATAGTAAGTTGCATTGCTGAAATGTGTCGTAATTGTAAGTTGAGGACTAGAAAATGTTGTCCTTAGGGAAGGAAAAATGCCTTGACCCCAACGGGGACCCGACATCCCAACCTTATGCAGGGAGGGTTGGGGCGGGGATTTTTTAAGCGGGGCGGATTATAGGGGGGCAACATGGATTTTGACCGAGGATTGTGCGGTGCAGAACAGGGCAAACAATCCCCGCCCCGCGGGGCACTCTTTGCTATTAATAATAATTATTAGTTAAAAAAAATTATATTACTTATGAAAAATTTAGACCAAAGTGACCAAACCCTAACTCATCTCACGACTCTCTCGATTGCTTATTGCTTCAAGTTCAATATAATGATTCCATGTTGTACCATAGTGAAGTCAAGTTGAGAACATTTAATTTTATGTACGAGACATTTCGTGAAGAAATTTGTATTATTTGTTAAATTTTATGACACATATGTCACATGATGTTTAAAATTATGGATTAAGAATTGTGTGGTTTCAATAATTTCCATTTTTTCTTGGGCGAGAACAGGGCAGGGAAAGCCCGTCCTTTACGGGTTGAGAACGGGACGAGGTCAACTCTCGAGGGCAGAGACGAGGCGTAAGGTCCCCGCCCTAAACCTGCCTAATTTCCATCCCTGTAGTTGTCTCGTGTCGGGGGGGTGGTGATTAATTTCCTTTACCATCGAGTAGGTCATTTCATAGTTCTACGATCAATATTGGTGACCTAGGAATGAGAATGTCCTTCAAAGTGGGTGGAAACTCTACTTTTATCTAAATAAAGGATAAGTTCCTAACTTATGACCAAGTTCGTCATCCCACTATCAAGGCAATATTAGAAATGCTTATTACTTGTTAGGTAGGAAATTGTTAGGGCCTTAGAAAGGACCCAATACTTGCTGTTGGGGTCGTTGTGTCATGACCCAACTTGTTCTACTCTACGTTTGACAAATACCTAAGGTGGTTGATACATGCTTCTCTTTAGACTTTGTCAATCAAATTAAGTCTCCTTGCTAGACCATAATGGAAGTATCAATCATGCCAATTTCCTACACACTTGTACTCTTATTTGATATGCATAATTAAACTTACATTATTTTCACTCTTGTATCCTTGGATTGAAACGTATGCTCCTCCTAGGTAACAGTGGTCCCTCTTTACCTCCTCATTGTAGTATCTTTAGGGGTTATGATTGCTCCAACCCTAATTCCACTCACCAGACAGCTTTTGTGAGCAAACCTTGTAAAATATAAAACCAGTAACAAATAAAAGCTAACCTAAGGTAGTGACAACTTTAGGTTAGAGTGTTTCTAGATTCGGGATGCCTAACGCTTCCCTGTGGGATCGACTGGTACTTTTACCGTAACTATACTACTTGTTGATATGTTGTTTTGTCCTTTTAAATTTATAAACATGTTGCTCATAACCCGAAGATATGTTATTCCCAACAAGATGATACCATTACGAAGGATTAATTAATCCTCGATAATTGACACGCCATTAAGGGCAATTGACAAGATTGTTGTTGTGAAATGACCTTTTGTTTATTTCATAGTGACGAGTCATCTACATATTTTACTATTGAGAATGTGTTTCGATAATGTAGTGTCAACACCATGTCCCCGAAATACTCATTAAATTTTCATCTTAAGTCATGTTCAATATAACATATAATGAACTGAAACTCTCATAGTAACCTCATAAAACAGTTTTAGGAATCACATAGTAGAATTACACACATCCCAATCCTAGGATTTCAATCTACATAGAAATGTCTCATACTAGATGACCTTACTACCCATTTCTGTATTAAGAACGAGTATATGCAACTGTATATGAGGAATGTTTTCTTTAACCTAGAAGACGACTTGAGCATCAAGTAGGTTGAATTCCAACAATTTGAGACATCTAAGGACATCAAACGATAGAAAATCTTATCCCCTTTACAAATTTTACCGTCCTTCATAACCCTTTATTGGTCCTTCTAGTTACAACATCACCCCCAATCTTTCCTATCTCAACACTCACAATCAGGTTCAAGATGTGCAGAATACACCTCATATGCTTTTCATCTAACACTGAAAAACACACAATGATCATTGCATACTCAAGTATCGTACGATTATATCATTAGCACTAAAACTATCTACTATATTTTTCATTATCCTATCAAAACCATATGAATTAAGACAATAATCAATACCTTTTCTTATGTCTTCCCCTTTATGTGAAGTGATGAGTAGAAATTAATAAAAAAAAAATTCGTGTACAACCCAAGCATCATCAATAAAATGAGTAGTGACACATGTAATTTATCTATTGGACACTTGCCCAAGTGTTCATGGTCAAGGAGATTATAAGGGCACATTTGCTGAACAACTCATGCAACTTGAGTTTTTCAACTTCATATAGTTAAAAAAAACTCCACTGCTAACAGTGTATCTACTAGGGCATACAACCGGTTTTTCACCTCCACCACCGGTTACTACGCCAAAAATTCATGTTCCGAGTTCTCCGGAGGTGGTTCCGACCAATGGTAGTCGAATTTACTAGTTCCGGCTTTTTTCCCATCTCTAAGTAGAGGTTTTAAAAATATCTTATATTCCCTGTACACCCGCTAATATGTCCAAACTGATACACACGAGACATCCATTCACATAAAATCAAATGAATTATGGATCGATTTTTATGAATCTTCTTTATCTTGGGCAGAAGATGGATTTTGGGAACAAGCTCCACATACTATTTGCCCACCCGCTTTTTAATAAGTCCCTTGTTTTGGACTATGGTCAAGTTAAAATCAACAAGTTCAACTCATGAACCTTATACAACAAGCCGCCTTCGAGCTTTGGTTTCACAACAAGCCCAATACGTTTTCTCTCTTATATATTCTCTTCCGAAAAACCCTCAACAATCCCTATCCTATCTCGAATTCTTTGTTTCCGTGTCGTTATAATTGTATATGAAAATGTGAATTGACCCAATCCACCGTATATCTGCTCCATTAAAAAAATTATTTTTTTCACGAATGATTCATACATTCAAGAAATACCAATCCGTATCCACACATACAAATGCAAATCTATTCATCCATACTTACAAGATACCAATCTGGTTATAATTTTGTTCTTGTCTCAAACAATTCAATCCATTAAACATTTCTAAAGAATATAATTTTTTACTCAAGGATCACGAGTTTCTTTTGTCTCCTACTTATTTTAAATAATCGACCACTAACCACTTTAGTCTTTTAGAGGTAATTTTGGTCGATTATCATATTTTTCAAATACACATTTTTTCCCTTCCGTTTTTAATAATATACAAAAAAAACAAAGTGGAGATATCGGGGAAAGAGCCGGAGAGGATCAAGACAATGAAACGAAAAAGAAAGGTGTTTCACCCGTGAAAATCGGAAAAACAATCTGTCTCAGTCGTCTTCACCATCTATGTTTATTTCTAACAGAAAGCAACACAATCCAATCCAACCCAATCAGCCGTTACGTGTATGTGAGTACACACCGCACCTTCACTTGCATCCATTATTGCATCGTCGGATCACATTCTCATCGGAGCAATTCCGTCCGGCCGATTCGATGGCTGCTCCCGCTCCGGAACGTCGCCGTCGATGAGTTCGACGCCACGTAAGGGCCAGTTTTTTCTTTCTCTCCTGAACTTTTTTCCTCTTGGTTTTCCGGAGATAGATAATCAATCGGATGAACCCATCGAATTTTGGCGATAGCTTTTCTGGGTGTTCGAATTCGAACGAGCCCAACTCATCCTTCGACTTCAAATCTCCATCTGTTGTGCGATCGAGCTCGGGGCTCTCGCGACCCAGATTTGGTAAGGTTAGGAAAGGCTATATTTCTACGGATACAAGGTCGTCGGTGGGGTTGGGTTTCAATCCCTTTGGTCAGGGGGCCTCGTCTGGGTCCGGATTGGGTGTTTATGGTTCTGCTCAATCTGTGCCTGGGAGTGGAAATGAGGCATTTGTGTTCGGCAAGGACAGGACTTTGAATTCTGGGAAGCATGATAGTGTTTTTATGGGGAAAGGTACTGAAGAGGAAATGAGGAATTTGAGGGATGGGACTAGAAATGAATCTGTAAATGCCAAAGTTGGTGGTTCTAGGTTTGGAGCTGCAACAGGGAAGATAAGGGAAGTGGATGAGAGTAGGCTGAACATTGAAACCTCGAGGAATGAAGGAGTAAATGAGAGTATTTTGATGTTTTGGGGGATTGTAATGTGGGTACTTCTGCAGGAATTGAGGAACCTGAACTCCATAATGAGCTGAAGAAGAAATTGAATATTCAAGGCTGTGAGAAAGTTCCTAGTGGTAGTAGTGTTGCATGTAAAGCTAATGATTTTGTATTTGGAAGTGGGAAGAAGGGAAGTGATTCTTTCGTTACAAGCTCAGTGTCCATGCTTCCTGAGCAGATGATGAAAGTGCATGTAAATAACGCTTCTTTGAATACTCCTGCTGTTGAAAACAATGAAGTTGATATGAAATCCAGTGACAAGGAAAGATTTTGCTCTGGAAGCAGAAAAACTACTCCTGCTTATATAGGTGGACAAACTGAAAACGGACTTTCCGATGAGATGGGAAGGAGACTGAAGATTGGAATCGAAGCTGAGTTTTGTTCTGGCGAGAGTGATACAGGGTTTTTCTCTGCTCAAACTTCTCCTAAATCAGTACCTGTTCCCAAAGATTTTAGCTTCCAGGCAGAGCTTCCAGCCAATCAACCAAAGGGCAACTCCAAGGTGAGTGGATGTGTTTCATCATCAAGTGGATTAGGTTTCCAAATGGGTGCTTTTGAGGTTCCTGCTATGGGCAGACCTGAAAAGAAGGATGAAGTTAGGTTTACAAGCAAAACAGTGGCTTCAGGCACGCCATTTGTGGAATTCAAAACACCAAACCCCAAAGGCCACCTGTTTCCTGGTGTAAACCAAAAATTGCAATCTACTACGAAGAGTGAATCAGTTAAAGACACAAGAGGAAAGAGAAGAAAGGGGAAGTTGAAACAACAGTCAGCTGTCCAAGTGCAGCTCGGGAAAGAATTTTTATCAAGGGGCAACAGTTACCAAGAGATCCATGAAGTTTTCGGATCCTATTCGCCGATAGACTTTTCTCCATGTCAGGCAACTGTCTCTGATAATTGCCGTTCGAAAGAACCTTCAATAGCATCAGATGAGTCTTTCAGTCTAGATGATGCCAAATCCCAGCCAACCATTTCAAATGCTGCTGTAGATGAAGATCTAGTTGGTGCAACAAAAGGTATGGATTTAAATAGTCAGGGTGTGAAATTCACAGACACAAAAGAGGAAGGTACGGGGTACAGTTCTGATAGGTATTTTGGTGCTGAAGGTCCTCCGGATGACTCTGTTTCAGGGGTCGAGACTGAAAGCTTCAAATCTGCTGTTGAGGAGATAGACTTTAACAATGACTTTGCAGTTGCTTCAGAAGAATTTGAAGCCAGCTCAAGTTCAAGTATGGAGAGGAAAGATTGTAGCAATGGGAGCATTGGATGTGGTTTTCCTCCAACTATCCCTGATATGGTTGGGTCTAACTTCACCTTTGCTTCTTCTTCCGCCGCTCAAGGTCAATTGTCCACTTCAAAACGAAACCAGAAAAAGAAGATTTCATCAAAATTTGGTCCAGATGCTCCTAAATTGACCCCAAATGCAAAAGTTCCATATGCATCCTCCACATCCAGTGCACAATTTTTTCCATATGCTGAAGCTTCATTGCTTTCATCCCCTAGGCGGAGCAATAAAGGAGATCTATATACTTTTCAATCTAAAACTGGAAATAATGCTGAGGTGGATAGAGGGCGTGATTTGAAAAAAGAGAGTAATCTGGCTTCTACTTCGTCTATTGCAGCTCAAGAAGCATGTGAGAAGTGGCGGTTAAGGTTTTTAACAGTTTCTTTTCCTTCGTTTGCAAATGATTCATTTTGAGCACCAATTAGCTTTCAATCATATTTTCATTTTTTATTTATTTGTGTAGTTCAATAAATTGATTAAGTAATTGTTGTGTGTTATAATGCGTATGTCGGTTTAGAATTTCTTTTTCAATGTTTTGAAATGTCATATGTCAGGGGAAACCAAGCCTATGCTACTGGAGAATTATCCAAAGCTGAGGACTATTACACTGAAGGGATAAACTGTGTTTCTAAAGACGAGACTTCTCGTAGCTGTTTGAAGGCATTAATGTTGTGCCACAGCAATCGTGCAGCAGCATGGATGGCTATTGGGAGGATGGGAAATGCAATAGAGGACTGTCATGTTGCTGCTGCAATAGATCCCCACTTTCTTAAGGTGAAAGTTAGAGCTGCAAAGTAAGGCTCTGCTTTGTGTTGTGTTGTCCTTGAAGTAGTGTTGGTATCTTGTTGTGTGTATCTGTTATACAAGTAACAAGATACAACTATTTTGTTCTGCTTGCTGCTTAAGAATATGTAAGTAATTTAAATTGCTACTATAACTGGTGAACAATGCCATACTGAGTCAAAGTTTCAACATCGTATTCCTTTATTTGGATTAGAATGGTTCATAGGCCTTCAGTCTACTTGGAGTACAACTAGTAACTTGCTAGTAGTTTTTGGTTTCTACCCTCCATTGTCATCCTCAAATTATTTCTTTGTATGCGAATGACTTGTTTAATGCTGCTGTCATGTTGTTGCATCGCGGCACATGGTATTCTCAGTCTGGATTATGTTCATTGTTGATCCAATATTTTTTCTTACAATTGACATGTTTTTTCCTTTTTTCCTGCTTTTAAGTTGCTACCTTGCCCTTGGGGAAGTTGAACAAGCATCAAGATACTTCACAGAGTGCTTGCAGTCAGATAGCGATGTCAGCGTGAACCAAAAAGTTGCAGGAGAAGCATCTGGTAGCTTACAAAAGGCACAGGTATTTTAATTTTTGTCACCAGCATTGCACCTTAATTTATTTGCCTAGCTAGAAGAGTATGGCATTTTAAACCTTCAAAACTATTTTCGTTGTGAATGGATGATAGCATGCCAACCTTGTTGACATTTTCTCTCATGATATGTCAGTCAAACTAGATAATTCTTTTTTCAAAGTTATATTTTCATATTTTCCCTACTAAATTTTACAAATTTGCACTTGCAGATTATAAAATTTAGTATCATTGGTCCACTAATTTAATTTTGCCTCTTCTGACTATAAGTTTCGGATCCACTCCTATCTTTGCTCATAAAAAGTCACCCTCCACTTTCCTAAGTTTATTAGGATCATACATATGATAAAAGAATTCGATGGTTGTCTAGGAACTCTTGTTTTCGGGACTACATTTTCTTTACCACAGTATACCTGGTGAAGTAGAGTTTCTTCATTGAAGAGACTGAGCTATATTAAACCACAATATTGGTTTATTTCTTCTGCATACTCTTAGTTTGTTCATCTTGCTCTCTAACACAGAGATTGATTATTGTTTTTTTGGCCTTCTGGCTAGCAGAAAGTGTCTGAATGTATGCATCGTTCTGCTGAACTTTTGAAAAGGAAATCATCCAACGATGCAGAGAATGCTCTGGAACTGATTGCTGAGGCCTTATTAATTAGTTCATACTCGGAAAGATTGCTTCAAATGAAAGCAGAGGCGCTTTTCCTGGTTCGTACTTCATTTTTATAGGTCACAACTATTTTATTTGTGTGCTTATCCAAAGAAAAAGCTACTTGAAGGTTATAATGTACTGTATATAATTAAGTAAAGCACCAAATGATTGTTGTTTGTTAGTCGAGCTAACTTTTTTCTGTTATTTACCAGCTGTGGAGGTATGAAGAGGTAATTCAGCTTTGCGAGCAAACCTTTGATTCTGCTGAAAAGAATGCTCCTCATCAGTTTGATGCTGATATGGATACTTCAGAAATCTCAGAAGATTGTGTCTTTAGGCTTTGGCGTTGTCGCATGATTTTCAATTCCTACTTCCATCTAGGGAGGCTAGAGGAGGCTGTTGCTTCACTGGAAAAGCAGAAGGAACAGATGTCTGTTTCTAAAAGGTACCTCATTATCTTTGCATGTGTATATGATGTTCAATTATTTATTTTTATCGTTTATATCTCGAGTTACAATAAAGCTGTGCTTTTGCTGGCATGACATTTGTTGTTTTATTTCTGTATAGGAATGGAAGTAAAATTCTGGAATCATCTATCCCATTAGCTGCCACCGCACATGAGCTCCTACGCCTCAAGGTATTCGCATTCTATTTTACCAAATCCGACATACAATTTATCTACAAGACAATAAAAATGCTTAACACATTAATTGTGAATATCTTTGCATTCTGATAGAAACTGCTTAAATTGCTTGCAAATGTTAGCTGTGTTGGGAGGCAGAAATGTAATTAGTGACATTTTCACCTGCAAGCTGTTGGTGACACATTTGTTGGGTTTGTCTGTAGGCTGCAGGAAATGAAGCCTTCCTAGCAGGAAGGCATGCAGAAGCTATCGAACACTATACAACTGCTTTGTCCTGCAATGTGAAGTCACACACTTTTGCAGCCATTTGTTTTAGCAATCGTGCTGCTGCATACAAATCATTGGGTCAAATTACTGATGCTATTTCAGATTGCAGCCTAGCTATTGCACTGGATGGAAATTATCTGAAGGTTTTCCTCTAAACTAGTGTTGTAATTCTTAGATATGGTTTTGCTTGTGATGAAGTTGTGGAAATTTTGGGCATCAAGTGAAGATTGAACCTGGTCCATGGTTTTTTTTCATATCATACAAATGATACATTTACTCCTAACTCATAATGTAAACCAGAACAAAAATTCCGGTGCCTTTTATTTTGAATACTGACAACCAAAGTATATGGGGAACTGTTATACTGTGTAGATTGAAGAAATATATGACCTCCTCCGGTTCCATCTTCCTTCATCCAGTAAATATTTCTCTGACAAATTGAAGAAACTTACAACTAGGTTATGTTGTAATGTCTTTGACCCTTCTATTTTCTTGCCTGCAGAACCCAAAAATGATTCTAAAACTATAATCTGTACAAAAATGTTGATTGTGTTTTTTGTATTTATTTATTGAGTTTTTTTCATACATGTACAGGCAATATCTAGAAGAGCCACTTTATTTGAGACTATTAGAGACTATGCACAATCTGCTAGGGATCTCCGGAGGCATGTAACTTTCTTAAGTGAGCAAGTAGAGGCGAAGTCTAATCAGTCTGAAGTATCTGCAAGATCAACTAGCTTGACAAATGATCTAAGACAAGCTCATCTACGACTTTCTGAAATAGAAGAGAAGGCAAGGAAGGACATCCCCTTGGATATGTACCTAATTTTGTAAGTTCATCTTTCTACTCGTGAGTCTCAATTTAATATATTAGCATCCCTAAGGAGTGCATTATTTTCTGTAGAAATAGGTTCTTTGAAGGCCAGTTGACATTTTCCTACATTTTTTAAATTGTACTTGGAACTTCAGTAGATCCATTAATAATGATATTTTGGTCATTTGTTCGATAAATCCCTAAGAAGGATGCTTGATAATTCCATATGTTCATAGGTAAATAAAATTTATTCCAACCAAACTTATCCCTTTACAGCCTGACCGCTAGCCTGGGGCTGGGACTATGTTCTTGAAACCATATCATGAAAACTTAATTCCAACTAGAATGGTGGTTTCATGCTAGTATGTTGTATTGTATGGAAGCCTTTAATTTAAAGAACTTATTTGTAGTTAATGAATAGTTCCAGCTGATGCACAGGGAAGAGGTACATGCACTTGACATCTTGATTCTTCCATCTTTTGTGCATGTTAATATATCAGATCATATATCAGCAATGGTTATTCATTCGTGTGTGTTCTTTTTAAAATTTACTGATGTCTAGCATGGTTATTCCAAATTATCCTTATTTTATTCTGATTTTTTACGACTGCCACTTAAAAGGTGTTTTGTGCTTCAACTTCAAGCAGTGATGCTTTCCGAAGTTCACTGTTGGGAATTACTTTTGATTACTGTAATTTTTTAAAATCGGCTAAATACCGGGTCAGGCTTCCAACTAAAACAGTCAACAATATCTGCTGTCATTTCGTTGCATTCTTGAGGGTTGGTTGCATCTTTTATCTTGTATAGAGTTCTTCACTGTGTATATGAAGTTATGTTTTTCCAGATGTATGCAATGCAATGTGCTTCTTGTAGCAGATTGTAACAAATTGAAGTGATTTATTAATTTCTTATGATTCTTAATTGTGAATGGGACTTAATGGTTGCTCCCCCAATTATTATGGCAGGGGAGTCGAACGGTCTGTTTCAGCATCCGAAATCAAGAAAGCATATAGAAAAGCTGCACTGAGACATCATCCCGACAAGGTATATATAACTTGTGCTGCTTCATTCTTGTGCTTTCTGCCTTGATCAAACCTTAACAGTTCTTCAGTGGTGTGGTGTAGGCTGGTCAAGCCTTGTCTAGAATTGACAATGGAGATAAGATGGGAGAAGAAGTCCACAAGGATGCCGACAGGCTTTTTAAAATGATAGGAGAAGCTTATGCAGTACTTTCTGATCCCACCAAGGTACCAAAATCAATCACTTTGCCTGAAACTTCTGGACAGATAGGATCGATGCTGAAATGTTTCTGAATTAGTATGTATAGTTTCTTTTCTTTTTGATTTTTTTTGTCCGAACCATGTAAACTGTCTTTTTTGCTATACAGCGCGTGTCTTATGATGCCGAAGAAGAGATGAGAAACAACCAGAAGAAGCGCACTGTAAACAACACGTCTGCAAGAAGCGGAAGTATGCAACAGGACATAGAGGGTTGGAGATCATCTGCTTACTCAAACTTCAGGGCATCAGAAGTAGGTGTGGGGAGAAAAAACCGAACCTGAACAAAATTGGAAGAACAGGATTGAACCTAGCATTTTTTTGCCACTGAATCGGAATCGGATGAGACTGGTTAAAAACTGGTACATAATTCGGTTAGCCGGAGGGCATTGGTCGGTTCCCGCCACTTAGTCGAAAATGAAAAATCATTAAAAACGGTGTGGTGTGAGACTCGGACCCAGTTTTTCAACAAGTAACATGGAGATATACGGATTGTGTTGTTAAGTACCTTTGTTGCTTAGATTTAACTTTGCGGATTTTTTTTAAAGCTTCTTACAAAGTCATGTTATAGTTATGGTTATTAGTTATTACTATGACTTATGTTATGATTTTAGTTTTTCTACATCTTCTTCCTTGCACCTCCTTTTTGGGTTATGCGAAGGTTTTTCCTGTTAGGGTTCCTTTCGAACCGCTAGCCACCGTAACGTTCGCTCCCTCCCGCCACCAATGACGTGTCTCTCGGTCCTGGTTTTCGTTTGGCTCACCTCGACATCGATCAACCTCACTGCCTTGGAGTCCCGCGGCCGCCCTATATCAGAGTATCGATCATGATCAATCTCCGCTATCGCTGAAGCCGTCGGTGGCGCGTCCTCCTCCCTGGCCCCCACCACCGCACCCTCTGAAGCCATCGTCGTCGTCGCTGAAGTCGTCGTCGTCGCCCCGGCCACCGCCTCTCCCTGGCATACACCTCCGCCCCCTCCTCGGCCCCTTTATCGATTATGGATTTGACTAATCGAATGAGTTTTTTGTCTCCTCTTGAAATCAATGGTCACAAGTTCAGTTTAATACAACGGATTGAGCATGAAGGCTACACCTTGAGCAATGATTATTGGTTTCATGGAGGAATGAAAGGGATAGCTCTGTCTTCCTTGGAAGCCGATGTTAGCAGGTTCGGTCGTATTTTACAAAATATGCAGCAACTGAGCAATACCTTGAGCAACAGACATCGGGTTCATTGTTATTTCCTTTTTATTCGCCTTTATGGCACCCCAACAAACTGCATGTATCGGTTCTTTTGTCACAGAGTTATGCGTATACAGACCTTAGGGGCTCGATACCATGTAATAGCTCTTCTACTATGATCAAGGGTTTCCCTGATGCACTTGTTTGTCAGTTGAAATCTATTTAGTGAAATTGCACCTTTTAGTAAAAATAAAAGTACCTTTGTTGCTTTTAACCCAACACCGACTACAATCTCACTCCTTGTAAAACTCTGCTTCATTCTATTTTTCCCATTCGGTATATGCCTCTTTTAGGATTTCAACCACCCGTCTCTCACCATGGTCTTGTGTATTTTATTTTATTTTACCTATTTTGCATCAATTTCTCGTGTTTGTTTTGTTTGACGGATTTGAAAAAGCTCGGATCTAATTTGAAGAACTCTAACATGTATTTCCGATTACATGCCTCAAATTAGATTAGGGTATTTGTATTTCACCATTTTTTTTTTGGTCAATTTAGTATCTAATTTTTATGTATGTCACGAATCTTGATAAACAAAAAAGTTGAGATCGAACTTGAAACACTAACTTCATTTTCGATTATGATTATGATAACATTAGGATTTCGTTTACTTATTATATATGTTTCTATACCTTTTTTAGCATATAGATATTTTATTAAGTGATGATTCCACTTCAGTACTTAAAATCTTTCATATTTCATTTAAAGTATGTTAAAAAAAAATTGTCATCTCAATACCCTAAATTTTTATTAATTCATTTAGAGTAACCTAAATCGTTTTTGTGTCACCTCAGTACCTTAAACTTTCATTAATTCTATTTTAGTACCTACTGTTAACTTTCCATATGATTTTCCGTCCAAAACAATAAAATAACCATAATACTCTTCACTAACAACTAAATTTAGGGTAAAGTTAATTGTGGGTATTAAAATAGAATTAATGAAAGTTTATGGTACTGAGGTGACACAAAAAAGATTTAGGATACTCTAAATGAATCAATGAAAGTTTAAGGTATTGAGGTGACACAAAAAAGATTTAGAGTACTCTAAATGAAATATGAAAGATTTAGGGTACTAAGGTGGAATTATCTATTTTATTAATTAAAAACTGACAGTACAGACGCCAACATAATCATAAGACCAAAGTAATACCGAAAATAAAGACCAAATTAAAAGGGTTAGACATAAGTCCTGGTCCGTAGGTATCAGGCGTCAACCCTATGACTAGAGACTCGACTAATTCAGAGACGATCTATTGGTGGATAGTCTCCTTGTCGTATTTCTTTGGCATTAGATTTTCTTCATTAAGAAGCACAGTATCATGCATGTAAAGAGCATCATATGCTTCTATTGTTTCGATCTTGTTTGCTTCTTGGTTCTTTTGTTTTCTTTCAGGACAAACAGAGGCGTAATGCCCTATTTTATCACACCTATAGCACACAATGTGAGATTTATCCTTCTTGTCATTGGCTTGACCTTGATTTTCTCGATTTTGTGTGGTTCCTCTTCCTTTGCCTCGTCCTTTGTACCCTCTGCCACCTCTTCCATGACCTCTTCCTCTAGAGTTAGAATTTGAGTTTGTGTGTAATAGCTTTTCTTGAGTATTGTCTTGCTTATCATTATTAAGGATCCGTTCCCCATATGCTTTAAATCTTCCGATAACGTCGTCATATCAGTTGTTTTTAGATCAAGAACTTGTTCTAGTGAGGCTACGATGTGGATATAGGAAAAACTCCAAGAAATAACGGTAATTTAACTTCCTAGTACAAATTGGAACTGTTGACTATTTTATCGTCCATTATACAACTGTACAGTAACGTAATTATCAAAAAGTAACATTTTCCGTCAAAATTTTAACTGGCCAGCTAACAACAACTTTGAAATGTCGAAATTGCCCTCTAAACTATACTTTCATTTTCTCAAATCATAACTGTAGACAAAAGTTGAACAGTTATAATTTGAGAATAAATGTAAGGGCATTATTGTCATTAACAAAAAAGTAACAAACGTTTGCTGTTAAATGGGACGGTAAATGTTGGTTTTTGCTAATTACTTTTCTGTACAGTTGTATACTGGACGATAAAATAGTCAACAGTTCCAATTTGTACTAGGAAGTTAACTAACCGTTATTTCTTGGAGTTTCCCCTGTGGATATACTTGTTTCTCGGCAGGCTGTTTAAGAATATCTTCACAAGTTTTGGTTCCTCAACTGTCTCTCCGAGAGACGTTGCCTTTGAAGCTAGCTGAGATAGCTTACTTACGAATTCTTTGATTGTATCTGTGTCCATCATCTTCATCTTCTCGAACTCACATATTATCGTTTGTAAACGTGCCTCGTTAACACGTTCCGCTCCTAGATTTCGAGTTTTGATCAAGTTCTAAATATCTTTTGGAGAAGTTTGATCACCAACTTGTAAAATAAGAGTTTCTGGAATTGATTGAAAAATCAATGTTAAAGCCCAATCCAACCCAAAAGCTCGAACTGATGGGTGGAGGTATCAAGATGTATATCAATGGGTCAATTTATCCACACACTTTCGATGTGGGACTTACACTTCAACACTCCCCCTCACGTGTAGGACTGGACATCTACACGTGGGCCATAGCAGGAATGGACATCTGCATATGGGCCGGAGACCACAGGGTGGAGGCGACAAACGGGCCGTGGGCCAAACCAGCTCTGATACCATGTTAAAGCCCAATCCAACCCAAAAGCTCGAACTGATGGGTGGAGGCATCAAGATGTATATCAATGGGTCAATTTATCCACACACTTTCGATGTGGGACTTACACTTCAACAATCAATGTTATTGCAATGTCATTCCTGTCAGAATTCGTTGAACCAGGTTCAATCGTTTCCCATACCTTATGAACACGCAACAAAACTTTCATCCTCATACTCCATACAATGTAGTTTGATGTGGTGAGCATGGGACAACATATGGTTGACGGAACCGACTCTTTTCTTGTGGATACACTAGCGATGGTCGAGTTATCATCGTCTTCCATGGCTCTGATACCAAATAAAGTGACTCAAACACAAATAGCTTTATAAAGAATATCTCTCTTTATTGATGTTTAGAAAATCTCTCAAAACTAAACACCAACTCTCTATGTTTCTTATGAGATTAGCACTACTTGGTATCTCTATTTATAGAGTCAGCACAACTTTGCTAATTCCTTATTCGTATACGTAATTGGAAAACTTCGTTTTCCTATTCTTAATAGAAATAGTAAATCTCTTTGAGCCTCTCTTATTCTTAACCAACTTGTTAATGATGTCTCGGGCTTCAATTATTGAAACTTATCCAACATGCAAGGTCCTTGCAGAAGCAAAAGGTTGTTTCTTTTTCCTTCAGCGAAACATAATATATAGTTTTCACCGCAGCCGCACGCCAAGAAGTTTAGCTATCTCGGTTACTTGGAGAAAACTGATGAAAAAACAGGAGTAAAAACCCTGTGCATCATGATCGTAACAAACGCATTGATACCTGTTATCATTTTATTCGAGAACACGTGGAGAACAATATGATTAAGGGTTGTGTTAGAATTATAATCTTACGTTCCAAATAAAATTTGTTTGAATAAATTTGAGTTTTGTCTCACAAGTATTCTAGTTTAGGTAAGTTTAGGACTTACACCACAAATAATATGCTTTAAGTATAATGTGCTTTAAGTATGTTTCCTTATTTTATGTTTCCTTTTGTTTGGTTCTTAAGCAAATAGTTATTTTTTGATCAGTAATTTTTTTTATATATAAAATCCAAGTCTTCAAAGTGAAGAACAAGGTCAAGGGCGAACCCTCACAACCGTTATAGAGTGTTACAGACAGAGGAACCCATCAAGGGGAACCAAACCAACGGAACAAAGAGTTACAAACAGAGAACCCAACAAGGGGAACCAAACCAGCACACAAACTAACATCAAAGGTCTATTACCCAGAATAACCACAAATAAGCACAAGGAACTGAACCACAAAATCCCAACAAGGGGATTGAACCTATCCCACCAAGGAGATTGAAACAACAACAGGTCATAACCTAGATGAACTAACAAGAAGAGCAAACCAAAATAACCCAAGTCCCCAATCAGGCTCGAACAAAAGTCCAGGCCCAACCAGGGACATAGCAAACAAACCTAACAAAAAACAAACAAACTTCTCACCCACCACGAGTCCAGCTCCAGCCAAGCTTGTGAAGCAACAAGGAAGTACCAACCTTCAACGAGCACCGCAACCGGCCGACCACCACCAGCCGAACCAAACAACACCCCGACAGATGCACGGAGAAAGAGTAGCACCCACGAAGCCCCAATAGCACCACCAATCACCACAGAAAGATAATCCACCCAAAAAACCATCCCAAACATCACCTTGCCCCCAGAGATCAAAGTTTCCAACTCTCTTCTCGATTTACACCACCCAAATACCCAGGACCCAAAGTGAGGGGAACCCAGGTCAACTTCCTGTGACCCTGTGACTCCCAGGACCACACCCTCAATTCTCTATCCACGTTCTCCTATACGCCGTTAGGCAACACCCAACACTGGCCAACCCCGAGTGATGGGCCTCATCCTCCATCGAGGATGAGGAAACGGAGAAGCGGATAAAGGAAAGAGAGCGAGGGACGAGAACAATTAGGATGAGGGGGAAGAGAGGTAGACCAGATCTATCTCTCAGGTCGCAATCGAGACCTCACCGGTGTCCAGCACCAACCCGACGACCCAAAGGGAGAGGTCAAAGCAAAAGCCAGACTATAGATCTGCCCCGGGAGGAGTAAAATGAAGAGGAGAGGAGAGAAAATAGAGACCATACCGAGGAACAAAGTGAGAAGATCGGAAGAAGAGTCGCACCGCACCACCAGATCTGGACCGCCAAAGAAACAAAACCCTCCCCGAGCTCTGTCTCCTCCAAATCGAGACCAAAAGAGTCCATAACCCCTCGTTGCTGGGTTGACGAGGCCCGGAACACCGAGCAACAAATGAGGAGGAACCGACGCAGGAGAAAGGAGAGCCGCCGCGAGAAGCCGGATCTGAGGAAGACGAGAGGCCAAGCGAGTCCCAGATTTCGCCATCAACAGATGAAGAAGAGCGTCCCACTAGACTGGGACCGTCTTCACCGGTGAAAAAACCCCGCCGCCGCGTCGAAGATGGAAAAGGAGGAATCGACCAGTGGGTAACGAGAAATCGAACAAAAAAGAGAGAAAGAGGGGGGGGGAGGTATAAGAAGGAGGGGGAGGTTGCCGACAGTTTACCAAGTCCAGAGGCCTAGTAAGCCGCCAAAGGAGAGGTAAAGAGAGATAGGGTTACATTGTAGAAGTAGAGAGCATTGAGAGAGTTTTTCTAAAGAACTTATCTGTTTTGGATTATACATTCTTAAGCAAATAGTTCACTCAAAGTCTTACGAGCCTCTATGGAAGCAATAACCAATACGCATTCTTGTGGCCGAATTAAATCATGATCAAAGACGTGACTGAGTCTGGAAACTAAAAATAGATTAACTAAAAAAAGATTAAGCGTAACACGTCCTCATGAGTCATGACAATCCCACATGAGTTTGAGCTTGTGGAGAAGACTCGTGATGATGCTCCGGAGTGCTGTCTCCGGGACTATCATGTCCCAACCTCGAAGAAGAGCTCCATTCATCCTCGCTTTCCGACCTGACAAACGTGGGAGCTCTGACCATCGGTGAACTGATCGTGACCTCTCCGGCGTAGAGGAATCTCGCCAAGTCCGCCACTTTGTTCCAGACTTTGGGGTCGGATAAGTTTCCGAGAGCTGCTTCTTCCGCTACTCTCCGACGATACTTCCGAAGCAGCATGGCGACGAAGAGCAAGAAACATACGGTGGAAGTGGCGACAGAGAAGGCATAGAGAGCCCAGAAGCTGTGGAGCTTCAAGCTTTCCGAGTTATCGTCGGTGATGCTATCAGTTGAGCATTGAGTTGAGGGTCTGAACCACTCTTCTTCCAGCTTCTTCAACGTCCCATTCTCCGATAGCTTCAGAATCGCAGCGGAGAAGTCTTTGGCTATCGGAGACCCTTTCTGGAACACGAAGGCGAGTCCTCCGAACCTGTAGGTGGGAGTAGTGGCGGTGTAGGCTTTGCAGAAGTGGTTGATGAAGGCCTTCTCATAAGGAAGCTCGAGAAAAGCAGCCTTGATGGTGCCATTTTTGAACATGTCGTCGTATTTGTACTCGCTGCTCACGTTGATGATGTTAGTCCCTTTGAAGCCAAGAACATTCACCAGATAGCTCCTCACAAACGAATCTCCATCACACCCAACAGTGGCATTGCTCTTCTTCAGGGAGTCAATGGTTATGGGACTTGGTTCCAGTTTCGGGACCGTCAGCATGGAAGACAGACCAGCCGTGTAGCTTGAGGTCAACACCATCACTAGGAAGAGCCACGCCACCACCACCACTCTTGTCAGGTTGTTCTCTATTCTTTCCCCTGCCAGTGCGGTGCCACACATATGAACAATTCCAAAGACACTTGATATTTGATAATTAATATTAAGGGTATAATTATGTTTTATATCTCTTTTTTATTAGTAACATACCTTTTATACCATTGTATTTTGTGACGTTCAATAACAGTACATTTGTTTCGGTAACTGTCATTTAATTCTCTTTATGAATTGGTCATAGATCATTTAATACCTCTTATGTATTGATAACAGAACATTTAATACCTCTTATGACTTAGTCACAAATCATCAAAATGAAGTAAATTTGACCAAAATTTTGTTCAGAGCGTTACCAATACATCAGAGTATTAAAAGAATGTTACCAATAGAAAAGGGGTACCAAAAGAAATTAAACCTAGTATTAATGGTCTGCTTACTGTGGGCGTAAAAGACAGAGGAGAAGGTGAACCAAAGGGCATTGCCAATCTGGTCCTTAAGGCCACCGTCTTTGAAAGCTGGATTGGAGTGATGCTCCAAGAACCAAACAATGAAAACTGTGTAGATCAAACTGGCGGCAGTGACCAACCACATTTTGAAGCTGAAAGGCTTGAGGAAGATCCAAGCAGACTCGTTGGACTTGGCTGTAACTATCATGGAGAGCCCTGACTCTGCATACGGCTGAGTAAACTCCACCATCTCTATTCTCTCTGCCAGAATTGTTACATCCCCGACTATTGCATCACAACTCTAACACCAGTTCATTAAACATGTTTGATTTGTTAGATATATACTTAGGTCAGTTCATTTCAATATAAATCTGTTCAATTTTCAAATCACTCATATGGTTTAAACCGTTGTTCGTTCTAATCTGTAGTCTTAAAACATCATTTCAAGGTGACTAGTTTATAACATTAATTCGATTTTGCTAAATTATTTGGAAGTTTTTGAATAGTTGTAAGCATCAGTCAACTGTTTCACATGACTTCAATCATAAACCAATACTAAATTCGTCATGGTTTAATGGTAGGTAGTTTCTCTATAGTACTGGTGATCTTAGGTTTGAATTTGACAACTTCCGCTATTGATTTTGACAAAAGTTTAACATCAGTCTGTTCTTTATATTTTTGGATGAAAAATGATCATGTGCATATTTTTTCATAAAAAAAATATGAAACTGCACTTATACTGAAGCACGTTGCCAGTTATAAACCGTTAAAATGATAACTGGCATTTGATTTAAAATTTTGTCAAACCAAAACACAATCTAAAATAGGATAGAACAAAAAACAAGTATGGAAATGTTACCTTGTTATAGACAAGATGGACAAGTTCATCATAAGTGCAATTGTAAGGAACGAATTCATATGGGAGAGCATACTCCAAAACTGTCCACACCTCCCTGAACAGCTCTATACAAAAACCCGAGTAGTCCAACTTCCCATGAACCTCGCCATCTTCCCCAACCTTAACAAACTTATCAAACGTGGTTCTTGCCGGAACTCCGATCTTCATCGGACTCGTCTTCGCAGGCATTTCCCAACCTTTGGGGACTCTGTCCAAATCCCCCGGCCAATTCACAACCCCACCAACACTCTCATTAACCAATGGATGCCCATCAATCCTCTCCGAAAACCCATTTCCCACCCAAAACCCTATCTTCTTGTACCCATTCCCCACCACATTCACAACCCTCAAAACTTGTTCCTGCTCCAGCCCACCATCCCCAAACCTTATAGCTTCACCACCCAACCCTACGAACTTCCCCATCTTCACCATCTCTAGAAGCTCTTCGGTACTATCACTATAACCCTTTTGCTCCAATGCTTGCGTGATCACATTGATGCTATTGTACGCTTTAACGGCTCCAATCCCAGGTTTAGTATGGTCTTCATCTTGGTACACGCTCTTGAAAATCACCCGGAACTGTCTGTAAAACTCTTGGTACGGTTCAGTTTCTTTGTTGTAATGTGCCTTGAGTCCTAAGGCACCGTCCATGGAAGCTTTAAAAGAGGAGTCGACGGAGTCTAGGAAGCTAGTTATAGTATCCGTCACAATCCACACCGAGTCTCTCCCCATTAGCCCTAACTTCTTGGCTTGTTTGAACAAATGAGCTGACATCGACAAGGAAGATCGAAGAACAACGAAAACCCTAGATTGCGTAGAGGTTAGAGCTTTCTCCAGTTGTTGCTTGACAATTTCTTGAGGACTTGGCGTGGAATAAGAAAACGGTGGAAGAGCGAGGACAAGGTCGATCTTGGCATCGGCGTAGTCCTGGAGGGCCTGAGATAGGGGAAAGAGCGCGACGGAGGAGTCAGTACTGTCTTGCTCGTAGATGGCTACAACTCTTCGCCACCGGTAGATGCGGATGAGATAGGCTATGCACTTCAGTTGCTCGGACATGTCGTGAGACATTCGGATCAGGAAAGGCCAACCGAGGGAAAGATTTGAAGGCGGTGCTGCCAAGGAAAGGACAGGGATTTGTTGAGGTTGGCTTGAGACAACCTCGGCGACTATGGATGTTTCTTCCCATGTTTCCATGCCGAGGATTGCTTTCACCTTCTTCTCCTTTATCAGCTCCTCAGCTTCATGTAAAATTAACAAAATGTGATTTTAATGCACTGTGCATTGTACAAGACTCTTATCACCATAAACCTTAAAATTGAAATGGTAAATAGATTCATATATATTTTTGGGAAAACTCTGTTTCCTAACTTTTACAAACATTTCATTATCAGATCCTAACTCAGGCCAACGTTTGGTCTCAATTCCTAACATAATAGGTTTGGAATTTCTCAGAAACTATAAAAAGCCGTCTAAACTCACGATTCTGTCAACTCATATCTTGAGAACGAGGATAAGTTCAACGTCGAGGAAGGCACTATGGGTAATGTACACCAACAACGACAACGCTTAGATGAGTTGACAGAATCGTGAATTTGGACGGCTTTTTATAGTTTCTGAGAAATTCCAAACCTATTATGTTAGGAATTGAGACCAAACGTTGGCTTGAGTTAGGATCTGATAATGAAACGTTTGTAAAGGTTAGGAAACAGAGTTATCCCTATATTTTTTTAGGAAAAATGTCTAATCTTGATTGTCATAAAAAGGCCATTTACAAGTCCTTAACTGTACTTTATTTGTCGTAACAGATCCTAATTCAAAAGATATTTTTTTTACAAAACTTGATAAATAATTATAAAAATCCGGGTTAAGATCTGTGACAAAAATACCACATTTAAGTTACTTTTTGTATAAAAAAAAACATCTTTAAGTTCAGAACCATGATAAAAAAAATAGAGCACGATTAAAATATACAAATGACTTTTCCGACTAAACTAGAAATCAACGTTATACTTATTTTCTATTAAAAAATAAAGAAGATAAATGAATATTTCATGCATTAAGTTTATCAACTGATAAACAAATCCGTCCGCATATGCATAGCATGCATGCCAAATTGAGATATATATATATATATATATACTATTTACATGTGTTTATCAAGGAAAAAAAAACTTTTTACATGTGTTTATCAAGGGAAAAAAACATTTTACATGTAGAACAACATACACAAGTCCCTCGCTCATAACATGATTCTAGGTTATTTTTATCAAATGTTTTATACCTCGAGTTTAAATATGAGCAACATGTTATCACTAAGGTTTCATTTCAAAACTCATATAGCAACTTTAAAGCTACAAAAGAGTAAATTAAGCGTATAGAGTTGAACCAACTAGAAAAGTTACCGGCGGAAGCAGCTTGAAGGGGACTTTTTCCGGAATTCATAAAATGCAATAACAACTTATGAGTTTCCGAGACTTTGTTGAACCTATCGACCGCAATTTTCATGGCCATCTTCACCTCCTTCCCTCCCCGAGAGTTGACGTCGATGATTGCACCAATACTCACAACCTTTCTCGCATTTGCATATCCGTTAGGAAGGAATATGTAAGAGATGATGAGAAAGAGAGACATAAGTCTCGTAACTAGCTTCGGAAGAGCCATATGTTTTTTGGAGTTCAAGCAAGTTGTTTGTAGCATATATAGATTACTTATGTGTGATCAATCTTATTTTCGATATTGTATAAAATGTAATATTGATTTGTAAGAGGGGCCAGCATTTATGACGCTATTGCGTGTTGAATCGGATGTTCAATTTGAAGATACTAGGAAATGGTGCTCTTAAGAGATATTTTCTATTCGTCGAGCACAAAGGAATTAGTTAAGTTCCTCAATCAAGATTTCTAAGTAAATTAAATCAAGGATTACAATAGCAAACATCACATATTGGTCTTTATAAAAGAATATGCTCTATATAGTCTGTTAACCTTATCTAGATACTTCTAGTACTCATAAAACACATAAACTATCAAACATGTCTCAACTCAGGCTTCGATAGTATGCATGAACAGTTATACTGTAGTTTTTTCTTTTGAACAAAAGATGTAATTTTATAAATGATATATCAGAACATCGATATACGTCAGGGAACATGTTCCTTGGCCACTAAGATCAGACAAAAAGAACAATGGTTCACTGATCCTTGTAGTACTAGAACTGTCATAGACGGTATTTAGATGTCATATAGGCAATGATAGAATACGAGGGATGAGAAGGTGGTACTAGGGTTTCTGCTCCGAAAATTGGCCAAGGACTTAAACAGTAGTGGTGGGAGGCAAAGCATCGACCAGGGAACCCTCCCAGGGCCAGTCTCTGTTGCTCAGGTGGTCTAACATCCCTCTTGGCGGAGCTATTTCCCATTCCTCGTCTGATCATCTCGAGGCTCTCCAACGGCATACCTCTTGAGCACTCCAATCGCAGGAGCTCCCACGACATCAGGCTCCCTAGAAATGGGCGCTGGAACTGCAGAGACCGACCCCCCAGGCAGCTGGCTGGTCCTTATCCGGGTGCTAACCCGAGCCGCAGTACAGTTAGGTACAGTGCTCGGGGAAATCCGGGGACTCCCATTCAAAGATAAGGAGTCTTTAGGTACAGTGCTCGAGGAGACGTTCCCGGAGCATGGCAGGGCAGATGGCTGAACAGACGCATTCCAATACGTTGCATACAGCTTCACCTGCTTGCCCCTCTGATATTCCAGAAGAGAGGAGTCATATCGTGGTGTGCCTCAGACTTCCTAGGCGTTGTCCTTGACGATGTGTCCAAGCCTCCCACAGTTGTAGCAGAAGCTCGGAATATTGGTGTAAGTCAGCTCAATCTTAACCGGGTCCGGGAACTCCTTGAACCGTATGACCATACCTCGTCGGAGGGGCCGCTCGATAAGGTGCCGGAAGCGGATCCTAATCGTGCACCCCCAACGCATCCCTCATTGGTCGCTCGGGACGTCCACACAAGTACCCAACACGTTCCCAATGGACATCCCTGTCGCCTTCGACCGAACCAGAGGTGGAAAACCCCGCACGTGCGCCCACAACTGCATGCGATCCAAGACCGGCAGGTCCCGGGCGTAGGGATCCAGGTCTCCAAGGAGCAGGGCCCGTGTCACGCCCCAAATCCGGTATTGACCGGACTCGAGACGTGAACCGGAAATTCGTAGAGAAAACAATTTAAAACACATAATTAAATCCAAAGCTGTAGATAAACATAATAATAGTCGATGTCTGAAAATCCGAGTTCTACGCTCGGTCAAATACCAGGTTCAAAATACACAGTACGTCTCTAAGAAACATAAACAAAATAACTCCCGGACTCTCGGTAGCCCCACGCTCCGCGATGTCCTCTAATCCAGATCATAGCTAATACCTGTAGAAAAAACAAGGTAAGGGGTGAGCTTGACCAGTAAGGAAAAGCTACGAAATCCCCCTAATTACAGACTTACAAAGAAAGTCTTTCCAAATTTTAAAGCTTAATCAAAAGGGTTGATAAATCGATGCGACAAGTAAATCGTTTTAAAGACAATACTCATTTTTCCCTAACACTCACCAGACTAACCAACTCCAACTTTAACTTAACACCAACTATTATACCAAGGCTAACGCCGAAGGAACAATAGGGGAAAACACCCATAGCCACAAACACAACAACACTCATTCACAATCCAAAGTATGTTTAACACAAACAATTCACACACTTGCACGGTTTCGGGAGAACCCGCTCGGCCCGGCGAAGCCACACGCAACTTTCCCCAACACAGAGCCGGGAGAGGCGGTCGACCTCATCGCGGAACACAGCGTTTTACCGATACACGGAAGGCAGGGAAATCGCCTATTCGCGGAACAACCTCATCGCGGACACATCGTTTTACCGATACACGGAAGGTAGGGAAATCGCCTCTTCGCGGCACAACCTCATCGCGGAATAACACAGCGTTTTACCGAGTGCTAGTCGGAAGGTAGGGAAACCACCTCTTCGCGGGACACAACGTTTTACCGACTCAAGGTCGGAAGGTAGGGAAACCACCTTTCTCATGTGACCAAAGCACCCACAATCACAATCACAGTCATACTCACACAACCATTCCGCACTTACCATCACTTACCGACACCACACTCAATGTGGTAACCCCACCGGCTTAGCCGGTATCCATTCCCAATGCCAACATTTCAACATGTCAAATAAACAGGAAATAATCACTCAAGTCACTAAATGCATCACTAGTTCAACTCTACTCATTTTCATGATCGTTATTTATTAACCGTTTAAACAACACAGAGCACACAATCAACAAACAATCCTACAGGCGCGACATGGCCTGATTCTACCAGCACGGCATACCAACACCTACGGCACGACATGGCTCGTAAGTGGTTCGCAGTTTACAAGGTTACGCTAGTTAATCACATCCTATATGCGAACTAGTTATTTATCTGGTTATTAGGTTTCCCTATATGCATTCTAGTACGACCGTAAAAGAGGAGGTATCGAGGTATTTCCCTACCTCTCAATCTCTATCTGGATCTCCTACCTGCTGACGTCCGGGCCTACCTCCGGTCTTCTCCACGATCGAGGTCAAAGCCTGATTTTAACAAGTAAGGGTGGTAATCAGTCCCGGTCCAGTCCGTAACAGTCCTATAATTTTATCAATAAAGTCCGATGAATTTTTCGTCTTTAAATCCTTTCAATTCTTTAATTTAAATTAATTAAATTAATTTAATAGTTAAATAATTTGTCCTGACCCGGCCCCGACCCGAGTCCGACCCGGATCCGACCTGAATCCGAAAACCGGATCCAAATCTGACCCAGATCCGAGTCCAAACCCGAACCTGACCTGAGCCAGACCCAGGTCTAGACCCGCACGCGGATTGGGCCCTAGCCCAGTTGGCTCGAGGCCCAACTGGCCTGGAGGCCCAAGCCGTGTCTGTCCTGGCCGAGGCCCAACTGAGCTGGAGCCCAAGGCCCGTTTGCTCGAGGCTTGGCCTGGCCCAATTCTCGGTCTTGGCCTAAGCTGTGAACGGAGACGGCGAGGCTAGGTTTCCGGCGACTAAAGACGGGGAAGAGGTGGAGCCAGGGTGGTTCTCGACGGCGTGGCGGCGTCAAGGGAGCTCGGAGGGACGAAGGAAGATCGTCAGTGCGAGCTTGGAGCCCTTCCGTTCCAGATCTGACGGCGTGGCAGCTTCGCCGGCGATGGAGCATCAGATCTGGAGCTCGAGAGTTCCGGCGAGTCTCTCCAACCGAGCTCGACCAAAACGAGCTCCTGCGCGCTCGATTCTCAGGGAAGGGACCAACGGGGATAGTGAATTAGGCCTGAACACGGCTCACCTACCTTGGATTTCTCGTTTCCAGAGCTGCATGGATTGAAACGAGGACGGCTACGTCTGTGGCGATGGCAAGGAGACTAAGGCGGCGTGATTCGCTTCGAATCGAGGAGGAATAAGGGAGAGAAGGGCTTCTGGTGGTGAGGATGGGTCGTGGGTGGAGGTAGAGAGGTCCGGAGAGGGTAGATCTGGAGCTCCGGCGCTGAGAAAGAGAGAGAGAGGAAGCGAGAGCTCGAGAGGAAGGAGAGCGAGAGGGAGACGAAGAGTCTCGGGAAACGTGCGGCGAAGTGAGGCTGAAGCTCACTGTAGCTAGGGTTAGGGCGTGGGCTTTGGGCCTTGGCGAGATGGCTTGGCAGGTTGGGCCTGGTTCAGCTGACCGGGCCTGGTCTGGCTTGGCCCAATGCCTCTTTTTTTTTCCTTTTTTTTAATTCGATCCAAAATTCAACCCGTTTTCCAACCACGACGTTCCAAACAATAATTTAAATATTAAAAACTTTTAACCGGGGCGGTCTTTACAGCCCGTCCATCGAAGCACCATGGTTCATTACTCCGAACCCATGCACGTGCTTCCGATGACCGGAAACAGAAACCAAAAAGGTTCGAGCCCAACTCCTTGACTACAAGACGCTCCGCACCTCGCCCCCACGCGGTGGTGATGATCTGAAGTAGAGTCTTCTTGGGGGGGGGGGGGGGGGGGGGTTCGGCGACCAGAGCTTCCCCACCATACCCCACTGTTTCTTGGCTATAGCCGTGGAGATGGTCGGAGAGAACGGCACGACAACCTCAACATCTTCCTCGTTGTCAATCGAACATGAAGACAACCCATTCTAGAGAGCCGCCAGAGAGGCATAGAGGTCCAGACCCAACTCAGTATGGGTCAGCGAAGGCTCAGGAAGTCCTCGGGTCGGCGACCGACCCCGACACATCCCTCTCGGGATCGTAAGGCCAGCGGTGACGAGGGGGATCCGATCCCGATTAGGGAGGAAACGACCCAACCCTAGAGCTTCCACCACCATCCGAGGAAGGTCCTCCACTAGAGCTTTTCCTTTCGCTAGATCCCTTTGAAGGGGGACATCCACAGAGTGGACGGTGGCGCAGAGAGGATACAGTGGCGAGGCTTGTAGTAGAACCAGGGCTACAACCCTAGGAGTCGCGCCACCAAGAACGGTTGGAGCCGGAACCAGAGACGGAATGCCCGTCAGGCTAGGGTTGAGTAGAGGCGAAGGCAGGACCAACGGCGCAGGAGGCGGTCGCAGGTTGCTTGGAGACCAAGAAACGTTGGCCCGCCTTGTTGGACGTTCCTGCCTCGGTTTCGCCACAGGCGGAATGGATATTACCCCCATGGAGAAGGGCACCAACTCGGACGAGAGGGCCAGGAGTATCGCCGGAACAGGGAGATGGAAGCAAGGGGGAAGAACTCGAACCGAGTGGTTTCGGTCTTCTCCTTCGGCGTGTCTTATCCCCAGTACCAGGCACGGTCTGCGAGGGATTGGAGATCCTCGACACCGAGCCAGTGACCACAGGGACGACACGAGCCTCAGGCGTAGCAGCACCATCAACGACAGCAGTAGCCACGGCATTCGGCACGACAGTGACGGGATCAGAAGAAAGCACCATAATTGCGGCTAGGGCTAGGGTTTAGGTCTCAAGTTTCGAAAGAGAGACAAGTAATCAATTAATACAACAACGAGATTCGAAAATAGAGAGATTAAAAAATTCGTGTGTGGAAAATACAGATACATTTATATTCAGTTATAATTGTAGTTATGGTCTAATTATATTGAACTATTATATCTCTTCACATGTATATAAATATACACCTTCTGTGTCAATATATAACATGGGATTACAGTATTTGACATGGTATCAGAGAAAGAATATGAGGACCTGTAATTCCTTCATTTTTTTTATCTCATCATGGTTTCATAAAAACCACAAACCACCTTTACGTCGTCTTTTCTACGAAAACACCGCCCTATATCCAATATATTTCATTTCACTTCATCTTAGTCATGTTTAATTCCTTGCTACAGCAAGATGATGAATGTGCCAACACATACCATTCCCAACACATGCCACCCTAAATCATCCATCTCCCACCGATAAGAGGAGCAATGTATGCATCTCCTCCACTACATCTATTCTTGACCCTTGTTAGATACAAACCCACGTTCATATCGTGCAATAAGAAATATGTTTGCTTTTAGATTTTCCTCACTTGTGTTCATCGTTTAGCAATGTTCCAAAAGATCGATTGCTCGGTAATCCTTCATGTCGACGACACGACACCACTAAAGAATGGACTACGAGTCCCGGTGTCCGATCCAAAAATCGGATCCTCTGCCTACGAGGCATGACCTCGACTAAAGAAGCCTTTTCCACAACTCGGTCGCTCCAGTCATAGCGTTCGTCTTTCTCCCGCTTCGACTGCAGGGGAGTATTAGCAGTTATATTATTTAACAGTTATGTTAAGTTATTTGTATTTATAATAAGTTACATTATCAATCATTGTAACTATTCATTCTCTATATATATTATCAATGACAATGCCTAACATGGCAAGGGATTACAACTACCGAAAATATGTTTGCAGTGTGTCTCGGTTCCTTCAGGGAGATTCAGTAAAGGCTGAGAGGAAAGCGTTAGATGCTTAATAAGGAATAACTCATGGTTTGGTGGAGGAGCACAATCAACTTAGACTGGTCCGATCTGAGGTGGGTCGAACCTCCTTCCTGGTGTCTTACTTCTTTGAGGGGCCTCAATTGAGCTGGCAAGACTGGTTATCATACCTCGCCTATTCTTAATGGACCATGTCCTCTGTAACCGTTGTAGTAGGGACATCTAGGGCTCGCTTCTTGCATGTTGCTTTTTCATGGACGTTGTCCCTAACGCCTTGTGTCCTGGACCTGTTTTTCCATCCCTTGGCTTCCCAAGACACTAAGGCCCAATCGATGAGCACATAGAAAATTGTGTCCCATATGGATAAGTACATACCTTTATGGGCCTCAACAGTTGGGGCAAGCATGCTCGACTTTGTTTAATCAAGATGTTTTACGAGAATCGCCAATCATGTCGATGTCTGGTCACAGGTCGTGCAAACTCATAAAGCTTATACGGATCAACTTAAAGTGAAGGCTATTGATTATATCTTGGAAAGTGATGAGTGAGTCATCGATGAGGGTTGAATGTCGAGATTTGGTCCCTAGTTTTTGTTTTCGCTTTTTATGACATGTTATCCAACGGTCTAAGATTTTTTCCTTGGAAACACACAAAAACTTTACCAACTCGGAACATTACCTTTATAAATTGTATTCAAAACTTTTATCAACTAGAAATGTTCATCACCACACACATTACCTAGATTGAATACAGATTCAGAATTAGAAGAACATATAGAGTCATAAATTGATGTGATTCGCAGCTAAATATGGATCGATCAATATTGAAATCAAGTTTATAAACAACAATTTAAGAAAAATGCGTTAAATCAGGATAATCAACTAATAAAACCATAAAATAGAGCATGAAGATCTAAAACTCGAAAAAAAAATAGAGTTGATTTTTTTTTAATATGGAATTGAATCTATAGTGATTGAAAAAAGGATGAAGCAATAATATACATCTTTTTCAACTTGATCAGTTGAGAAACTCGTTGATTTTTTTGAGCATACACTGTACGAGTTGAAGATGAAAACAAAGAGCATTTTGGTGTTTGATTCTTGTGTGAGTTATAATTCAGTCCTTACCTGCCTAAGTGGGGTAATGTTGTGTTTTTGGGTGATGATGTGACATCATATTTTTTTCGTCCCAAATCACGTGGTTTCAGTTGAGGGGTATGTGGTTGAAGCCCAGCGTGGAATGAAAGTGGATGGGTTGCTTGTGGGTCAAGCAACCCTTGTGGACCCGGCTCCAGTGGGGTGCGTAGAATGGGTGGAAAATGGGCCTGTGGAGGTTGGCCTATTGTTTCAGCAAGGAGGGCCTTTGGATGGACCTTTAGTCCAACCCGTTTTGCTCCATAACTCCATCCCCGCTTAGGCTTCGAAAGACTCGGTTCAATCAGGTGAAGACTCATTTATTGGTACTGAGGACAAGGCTTTAGGATTTTCCTTACAGACAGTCTCGAAGGTTCAGTCTCTGTGTCATGTTAGTCCGTGGAAAGACGATCTCTTGAAGCCTAAGTCTCGTAAGGGTCGTCCCATGAAGAAACCACTTCACCAGATCAATGCTCCAGTCTTCGAATCAAGTTAATGGTATTGCAGCATCGTCTACCGGGCCCGACGTGTGGACCATGGTTCGCGAATTGACCGCCAAAAAAAAGTAGCATGTTGATCATAATTTAGATACTTAGCTTTTCGATCCTTTTCTTGGTTTGTCTATGTACCGTCTTTGTCCTTGGTTGGTGAGGATTTGTGGGTTTTTTGTTTTTTTCTCTCTTTTTAAGAAATAGGCTCAGCCTTTTAGCTTTTCGTTATTGAAGCTCCTTTGTAATTGTTGCTTTTGCTTTTTGACCTTTAGACTCTTTCTTGCTTGGAAATAGTCTTTTTCTTAATAAATTTTTCGAGCTTATAAAAAAAATATTGAATGTTGGATCTTATATGTGTATGACTTTTATCGATTCTCATGATTTCTAACTTAAGAAGGATTCTCAATAGATTTCACCTAGATTATCATATAATAACTACATATAACCGTTAGTGGCAGTGTCCGTTTTTATGATGATAGGATTATTTAACTACAAAGAATGATTATTAATTGTAAATTGGGATGTCGACATTATGTATTTTAAAAATATTAAAGAATATTTTCATTGTATATAAATAAAAAATAAGTATTTTTCATGTAAACGATGCTATCACTCATCTATGGATACATTAGTCGATAATTACATATGGTGTTTTGAGCGCAGAGCTCTCTAAACCCTAGAGACGCTTTTTGCGATTTCCTTCTCCCACGGCGGAGACAATGGAGGTTCCGGGAGATTTGGATGGGGGCGAGGCTACCCTCGTTGCTGAGGAGATGGCGATCGGGGTCAAAACGCCATCTTCCGAAGCTGTCGAGGAGTCGCGCACGTCGGTAGAAGATCTGACGGCGCGCGGGGAGCAGAGCCTGCAGATGACGTTCTCGGCGCGGAACACCGGTGAGGTGGGTCGGTCGCCATGGGGATCGTGCAGGTTTCATGGGGCGGCGAAAGGTATCTCCCGTTCTACGCAGGTGGCGGGGCCACGGCAAAAGGCGGGAGCAGGGTGGCGTCGCGATCAGAGGGTGGCGGGTTCACCTGGAACTCGTCGTCGGGGACTGAGGAGGGAACGAAGGGGACTATCCAAGAGGGAGTCGGGCTTCTCCCGATTGGGATATCCTCGGACGCAGGATCAATGTCGGTAGTGTCGCCGGAGGCGGTGGCGTGGCGGCGAAGGAAAGGAGAGGAGGTGGTGCGCGAACCTAGTAGGGTTTGTGATGGTGGGCCGGGCCGGGAGCGTGAGGTGGGTTTGGGCCGCGGCCTGCTCGCGGACAAGAGGCGAAGCTGGCGGGCTGGGCCAGGTGAGCGCAACAGGTCGGGCGGGCAGACGCCGTCATTTTCGGGAAACAAGAGGGCTGAGAGAGAGAGAGGAGGACTCAGCGGAGGAAGAAGAATCAGCGGCGTCGAATGGGGCGTCTTCAGCAGCGACGGGGGGCTTCAAGCATCCTCGCCTCCAGGAATGAGTACTAAGGAGGCCAGGGAGGGTTTGATCGACTGTACCTTCTCCCTGGTGTATAGGTGGCATTGGTACCACCAACAGTTGAAGAGTTACTTCTCTACCACTTCGGAGTCAGCAATCCCGCGTTCAGGAGCCCTACCATTATCAATCAAGGGAGGATGACGCACGCTGACTTACCGGGGGAGTAATAGGTCCACCACTGCTTGTTTATCCTCTGATCTGCTCGATCAGTATCTTATGGTTGTAGTATACTGTATCGGTGTCCTTGGACGCTACCGCAGTCCCACCCCTCCGACCGCCCCTATGTCAAAAAGCAAAATTTATTTTCCTACTTATGTCTTTCATATTATGTTAGCTTGGTTCCTTTGTACGGTGTCTCGGCTTTTCGACGGCACCAGAATGCTTTTACATTAATAATATTATCGTTTCTCTAAAAAAAAAAATCTATTGATACCTTATTTAATTTGACCATTAAGTCTTAACTTTTATAGTAGAAAGTACACTCCACTATCCTAGTAACATAAAGATTTTCACCGGCTAAAAGAATAAACACTCAAGCTCAACACTACTCGTTTTTTTTTAGTAAACTATAATTTCATTCCATTAAACAGGGTCAGTACATGTTCGAAAGCTCTGACGGGACAAACAAAAAAACCTTATAACTACTATTACGTCCATGACGCATTGAATGGGATAGCCACAAATGCTAAATAAAACGAGAAACCAAACTAAGTAGAACTGAAAAACCATAACCATAAAACTAGTAGGGTATTGGCGAACACTGCTCAAGGTAGGGCCTAAAGACCGCTGGGTCACCCAAGGGCGACACTTTTTATCCAATATAAAACAGAGCATATGACCTCCAATACTGGGGTGAGAACAAGGTGACCTCGGGGGGGGGGGGGGGGGGGGGGTTGGGGTACCCAATTTCCGCCGAGCCCCGGCGCACGACTCATGGTGTTTGGCGGGGTTGTTTCCCAGCCCTCGCCTGATCTTCACGAGGCTCACCCACCGAGCCCCTCTTCATTCCCGGAACCGTTGTAGGTTCCTCCAGTATTCCGGCCCACGAGGCTCCCGATGATCCTCCCGATGACGACCCACTCCCAATTCTACAAGGTGCACTCCCCCCCCCCCCCCGAGGTACAGTCAGCGGAGGGGTTGGTTCGCGTATCAGTGGAGCAAATCCCGGAGGCACCCTAGAAGTCTACGCCCAAGTCATGGCATATCCCTTATCCATCTGGTCCTTCTCTCTGTCAAACGTATGGATGCCCGGCATCTCCCTGTCACAGGCCGTAGGAGGATGTCCTATACTCCCACAATTCCCACAGAAACCCGGTAGCTTGACATATGTAAGAGAACAATTGACCGGGTCCTGGAACTCGGGGAACCTGAGGCGTATATTCTGACACAAAGGTCGGTCCAGGGAGTGCCAGTAGCGGACCTTCACCGTCCCCCCCCCCCCCCCCCCAACACTGGCCGAATTCATCACAAGGAACGTCCACCGTCCCGCCCAGTGCCTCCCCAATCCTAGTGCCCATAGTCTTAATGCTAACTATATAGGGGATACTATGGGCATGTACCTAAAGTTGCATCTTATCCATGACTGGAAGGTCTTGGACGAACGAATCCATCTCTGCCAGCATTAAGGGTTTATCATCGAAGCACCATGGTTCATGCAGCCTAACCCAATCCCGGTTCTCCTTCCTGGCGAAATAGAAGCCAAAGACCCTAGGGGAGACGTCCTTGATGACAAAACCAAAAGCCGATTTGCTCCATGCATTGGTGAGGATACGGAGGAGGGTATCCTTGCGAGGTTGAACATCCGTGAGCAGGCGACCCACCATCCCATATTGTTGGCGGGAGAGCGTAGCCGGATCAAGCACCCCATTCATGACCATAACTTCTAAGGGCTCCTCGAACCCTAGTGAGCAGCCCGAGAAGCTGTGTTGAAGGGTCTGGAGCGGGCTACTATGATCCAGTAGTGGAGGCGTGGGGCGAGGAGCACGGGGAGGCTGAGGGAGGATAGGGTCCACGGCCGACACTGTCATCGGGGGCTGGCCTATCTGGAGGAACCGAGGTCGGGGAATAGGTGGTATGTGATCAGCGATACGTAAACCGAGAGCTTTACTAGTCGCCGACCCCAACCCGCTTAGGCCGCACATAGTAGTGCGACGGGAAAGGGGGAGGGATGCCCCCCGATCCCGCACCCACGCCAGTGGCTAATGAGGCAAGATCCTCCGGAGTGGAACCCATGCCAGCGAATGATGGGACAGGACCCAAGGAGAGGACCTTCGGAGAGGCAAGCCGTGAGGGTGGAGCAGACATGGGAGGGGACAGAGAGGGAGACGCCAGCGAAGAGGCGGAACGCGCAACTTGGTTGATGAAATACGTAGAGATACGGGAGCGCATGGTGATTAGGGTTAGGGTTTAGTGGGTCTCGATAGAAGCGATTAGATTACTTTTAATTCTAAACAGGGTGGCTTGGCATAAGGTCTGCAGGCCTCGGGCGAGTGGCGGGCTGGGTATCCGTAGGTTGGAACAAGTCAACGATAGCCTTTTAGCTAAAAGGTATTGGAGATTCGCCTCGGAAACCGATTCCTTTTGGAAACGTTTTATATGTGAACGTTTTGGTTGGAACTCGAATTCATGGAATCTCTCGGCCATGGATAAACCGGCCTCCTCTTATGTGTTTAACGGGATCATCAAATTAGCGTCCAACCCCCAGTTCGCCAATTTATTTGGGAACCAAAGCCTGCATTAGAAACTCGGTAATGGTTCTCGTATCCGCAAAAGGTTTCAAGTGTTTTATTATCTTAAATGTTCGCGTCCCGAGTTCGGTTTACTGAAATTGGGGCGTGACAGCTTGGTATTAGAGCTCGAGGTTTCACACCTCGGACTGTCCGTCAATTAGGTGGAGAGGGTCGAGTCAGGGTAGACCCGTAGTGTTATGAGTCCTGGTTGGGATTGTGTGTATGTGCAGTGTTTCATTGCTGGCTTGCTGATTGTTGTTGCTGCTTGAAACGTTTTTAAGCTGTCGCGGGTCGACTCAGGAGCGCTCCTGTAGTCGAACGTGACGGTGCTGACATCAAGTCGGTACAACGTAGTTCGGGGACGCCTGGACCGGGTTGTGACTGCGTGATGTCAAGTCTGAGGTTTTAAAATGGTAAGGGGAAAGTTTTAAAATTGGTTGGCCCGGTGGGCGTGTTTTGATTTGGTTTGACGCCGTGGGCGTGTGTGTTTGATTTTGTTTGGTCCGATGGGCGTGTAGTGGAGTTTTGGTTGGCCATGTGGGCGTGCTTTATTTATGTTGGCCCGGTGGGCGTGTTGTGGAGTTTTGTTTGGCCCGATGGGCAAGGTTCGACTTTGGTTGTTGGCCCGGTGGGCGGGTGTCGTTGTCCTTGTTGTTGTAGTTATGACTGTTTGGCCGGGTTGACTTGTGGTTGAGGTTGAGTGACTCGTGTTTTGGTCGTTGTTTTGGTACTTGTGTTTTATGATTAGTGGGCGAGTGTCTGCGACGCACAAGCGTGCGGGTCGCTAGGAGAAGGGTAGGATGCGAGTGTCCTAGGATCGACGTGATGGGGTAATAGGGGCGAAACTGTCGCAGTTACGGGACGGACCACGGGCCGACCTGGTGCGAGACCAGGACGGGCTCGCTGTTCCGATCCAGCAGCCAGCACGGACCGGCTGGCGTGCCGGCCCGGCAGCCAGCACGGCACGGCTGGTGTGCCGGCCCGGCAGCAAGCCCGACACGGATGAGATTCCGGCCCGGCAGCCAGACCGGCACGGACGGCGTGCCGGCCCGGATTGCCATATGGTCCGGCCCACCTTCCGGACTGGTCCAGCCGGTCATCTTCAAAAAAAAAAAATCTTCGTTGTGCGTTTAGGTCTGCGGTTGTGTGACTCGGTTCACGTTCGTGCGGTTGAGCGTTGGTTTTACGGGTTTGTGTTCACGGTTGTGGGTTGTAGAGGCCGTAGGCCTGGTGTACGGTTGGGTTGTTGTTGAGTTTTTCGCTTACGTATTATTATAATTGAGGCCTAAATAGCATGAGCAGTAGTGTTTTATGGGTTTGAGGACGTGTTTCCCGTGTCGAGGTTTATCTTACTCGAGCGAGTACTTGAGGTGGTGGTTTGCCCTGACTAGAGTGGTAAGTCCTTGGTGCGTTACTAGTATGCCATAATCGAACGGGTGTCCATGGAGGTGAGCATAACGCTCATCCCCTTTACTACTTTCCCGCAAGGGACGAGTAGCGAACACTGGTTTGGTTGCGGAAAGTTATAAGTAAGTGCATAGAGGACTGGATGAGGGCTTGGTGTACTTTGGTGTGATTAAATTTGAGGTTCCGCCTACGTGTTATTGTAATTAAAGTATGATTAGCGTGAACGGTGTGGCGTTTAGTAACAAGTACGTTGGGGTAGACGTAGACCGTGTGAACGTTAGTGTGTTCGAGCTGTTGTCTTTATTTGAGTTCGCAAACTGAACGTTTGCGTGTATCCGTGCAGAGGATACCTGCTGATGGCTCGTGGCAGACGAGGAAGAGCAGCAGTGGCACGGGGACGAGCGCCCGCGCGAGGCAGGCGGGGACGGTCAGCGGGGACACCAGGATGGGTGCCCACCGTTGAGCCTGTCGAGTACGCCGAGGCACAGGGTACTCCGGTCAGGGAGGACAGGAGGAGCGATGCGGGACCTTCTACGGGCACGCCCAGCGTCCCGCCGGTCGCAGACCCACCCGTTATGACTGCCCTGGATGAGCTGACCAGGACAGTCCAGAGTTTAGTGGCGATCATCGCCAGTCGAGAGTCGGCTTCGCCAGCTCCGGAGGCGGCAGCGGTCCCAGTGAGATCCGTTCAGGCAGAGGACCATACGGCCCGTTCACTTCTGGACTTCCTGAAGCTAGGGATACCTACATTCGTCGGGGGGCCGAACCCCGACCTAGCCGAGAGGTGGATAGAGCAGGTCACGCGGGACCTGGATACATCAGGTATCGAAGACGGTCGCCGCAGAGTATCCTTCGCAGCTCACCAGCTGAGGGACAGCGCCTACCATTGGTGGGGGCGGGTGAAGGACATGGTCGGGTACGACTACTGCGTCTTCCAGACAGTTTTTTTGGAACAGTATTTTCCCGAGTTGGCTCGGTTGGAGCGACATCGGCATTTTCTGGACCTGGAGCAGGAGGGGATGACGGTGGCAGAATACGAGGCCAGATTCACGGCCTTGACCAGATTCGCGCCAGAGATGGTGATGACCGAGCAGAACCGTTGCCTGCGATTCCAGGGAGGACTGAGGCCGGTGATTCGGAACCAGGTTCTCGCCTTGAGATTGCGGAAGTATACAGACCTTGTGGACACCGCAGCGACGGTTGAGCAGGGTATCCGGGATGCGGACAGGGCCCGTGAGGTCCGACAGCGGCCGACCAACTTTGCAGGGCCGTCCGAGTCACGAGACCCGCGAAGACAGAGGACCACGGGATCCTTTCGACCACAGGCTCATCAGGATGGATCGAGACAGCAGGGGTCGGTGACATCATTAGGGCCAGTCGCTTCAGAGAGACGGTTGGGATGCTATAGCTGCGGGCAGCCAGACCACATGCAGCGAGAGTGTCCGATGAACACGGGGCCGAGGGCCGACGAGACCAGGTGTCACCGGTGCGGCTGCGTTGGGCACACTATCGGCCAGTGCTATGAGCCGTTGGGGGCAACGATAATGCGACAACCACAGCAGTCGCGCCCTCGTCACAGCCAACGGTCGAGGTTTTCGCAGCCGTCGACGAGCGGGCCAGCTCCGAGACAGCAGCGGAGCTATGGGTATCCAGCAGTTAGTGCGCCGAGTCAGAGGCAGCAGGCGCCAGCGGGAAGAGTGTACGCGGTTACCGATTCCCGGGCCCCAGGATCCCCTACCTACCGCGAGACCTATCAGGGTACGTGTTTATTGTACATTATATGAGCGTTATTCTAATTTCGCGGACGAAATTCCTTTAAGGGGGGTAGATTGTAATAACCACTCTCGGTCAACGCCAGTCAAACCTGCGAAAAACAGGAAAATTTAAAAATTTTAAGATTGACAGTTAAGTGAACCTAAAATGACCCCGAGTGTCATACCAGACTTAAGTTGACCCCGTTATTGACCAAAGTGAGTTCCGGGGGACTCAGGGCAACTTTCTGATCAATTTGGGAATTGTTGACTTTTCGTTGGAAAAGTCAACCGAGCGACGTTTTGGTCCATTCGAGGACCGTTTTGGATCCAAAAAGCTTATCCGTCGTCGCAACGGTCTTAGTTGAGCCGTTTCCTTGTGGCCCGCCAAGTTCTGTAATTTTTGGGAAAAAGTGCCCGTTCGGGGTCCGAAACGTCCGTTTTTCGCGAATCTGATTGGATTTTAGCTAGTAGATATTTTCCAAAAGGTGTGGGACCCACCTTTCCACTTGTCAACCAAGTGGTGGTGTTAGTTTTGGGGGGAAAACTAAGGGTGAGGACATATGTGGCCGGCCACACATTAGAAAAAGAAAAAAAAAAGGAATTTGTGTTAGTTGTTTAGAAAGAGAAAGAAGAGAGAAGAAAGGGAGAGAAGAAGAAGGAGAAAAGAGAAGAAGCTAGGGTTTGGAGCACTATTCACGCTCATCCAACCACGGGATCGTCTCGAGGCTTGGAGAAAGTGCACTCCCCTCGTTCTCCTCTACGGTATACACCGAACCGATTCTCGTTTTGATTAATTTTGGAAGTTAGGTTTTTGTAAAACTATTAGTTTAAGGTGGTTTTGGTGTTGGGGTAATTGTTGGAGACGTTTTGGAGGTGTTTGGAGGGAAGATATGACGTTTTCCGGTGACCGGAGGCTCGGGAGGAGCTCTGGCCACCGTGGGTGGTGGCCGGCCGGCCATGGGTGGCTGGCCGGAGCTGGGACCAGCCACCACCATGGTGGCCGAGCCCCTCCTTGAACCCTAGAGCTCTCGGCCAAGTGGGTTGGGTGGGGCCCACGTGCTCGGGTGCTCGGGTTTTATCGTTCGAGTGGTTTAAAACGTTCCCCGGACCATTTATCCTTAACCGAATCGAAAATTGGAATTAAATTGGAGAAGTTGTAATTTATCGGGTTTAGAAACTTTAAACGTCATTTAATTGACTCGGGAGTCGGAATTCGATTTGGGCAAGTACATTGGGACCCTTGAATTATTCTAAGACCGTAGAAACGAAAACGGGAATTTTTGGAGCCCCGAAAGGGCATTTACAAAACCCGGGCAGATTCGCCATGTCGGGCGAATCGGGCCTTTACGGGTCCTTTATCGACAATGTCGAGTAATTGGAAAGTTTGGGAGTGATCGACATTGTCGAGGTTAAGTTTGGGCATCGAGTTTAATGGTTTTCAATTTATTCCTGCGAGTGGTTAAGTGCCTTTAATTTGTGTTCTTTTAGATCGTGCCACGGACCGAGGCAAAGGAAAGTTGGGTGAGTGACTGAGATCATCACCGGAGCTCGTGGTTGGCTTTTGGGAGAACACGCACGAGGTAGGGAAAAGTAGCCGGATCTCGGCCATGACTAGGGAAAGTTAACAGTAGAATTGCATATGACACCGGGGTGTCGTGGGTTAATTATGTTTATCGAATATTAGAAAGGCATGTTACGGGATTGTAGCGGTTATTGGAAAAGCATGTGACACTTAGTAGTGTCGTAGGAGCAGAGAACTTAGCGTTATTAGAATTACTAGAGGCATATGACCATGCCCGGAGGTTGATTGTGAACTTATCGATATTAGGAGTACTGGAGGCATATGACCATGCCCGGAGGTTGATTGAGAAACTGTTGATGTTAGGACTGTTGGAGGCTTTGGTTAAGCCGGAGGTTGTTTGATCTTTTGGTGTCTTGGGTGGCCTTGAGAGCCCGTGTATTATTGTTGAGTCTTGGGTGGCCTTGAGAGCCCGTGTATTATTATCGAGTTTTGGGTGGCCTTGAGAGCCCGTGTATTATTGTTGAGTCTTGGGTGGCCATGAGAGCCCGTACTTTACTATTGGTGTTTTAGTTGGCTTACGAGTTATAGTCTCGGTAAGTTGCGAGCGTGTTGTATTGTTGAGTTTTGGGTGGCCATGAGTGCCCGTGGGGTCGTTGAACCCGCGTCTTTATCTTTGGTGTTTTAGCTGGCTTACGAGTTAGAGTCTCGGTAAGTTGCGAGCGTGTTTCATCGTTGAGTTTTGGGTGGCCAAGAGTGTCCGTGGGGTCGTTGAACCCATGTCTTTACCTTTGATGTCTTGGGAGGCCGTGAGTGCCTGTGGGGCTGTTGAGTCCGTGTTTTACTGTTGGTGTGTCTTGGGAGGCCGTGAGTGCGTATGGGGCCGTTGAGTCCGAGTTTTACTGTTGATGTCTTGGTGGCCATGAGTGCCTATGAGTGTTGAACCTGTGTTGTTACTGGTCGTTGAACTTACTTGTGACTGTGATTGTGATTGTGATTGTGTTTGTGGTTACCTGAGGTTGGGGGCCCGCTTCATGAAACGGGGGTCCACGATCACACGCGTCTGCATGTTCAGACGGGGTAGGGGGCCTGCCCGCCAATAAAGGGGTCCTGGCCGCGCGTGTGTGGTTTGGGTTTGTGAGCATACTTTGGCTGGCTTACGAGTTAGAGTCTCGGTAAGTTGCAAGCATTCTTTGGCTGGCTTACGAGTTAGAGTATCGGTAAGTTGCAAGCATTTTTCCGGCTGGCTTACGAGTTAGAGTCTCGGTAAGTTGCAAGCACTCTTGGGTTGGCCTGACCGAGTTAGAGTCTCGGGAGGGCGTGAGCATTCTTGGCAGCTGGTTTGCGATCCTTTGTGATCTTGTTTGGTGTGCGATCCTTTGTGATCTTGGTTGGTGTGTGATCCCTTGTGATGTTGTTTGGTGTTGCGTAACTTTCTTTTGAGTCCTTGGAAGAGGTCGTCAATGGTTGTGTCGGGTCTACTTTACGTGTTAGGGTGTTGAGTTGGTCAGGGAAGGCAACAGTGGGTGTATGTTCAGTCAGAGTACTTGGGTTGGGGACAATGTTCCCCGGTGTTGACCTTGTTTTTGGTGTTACCGGCTTTGTCTGCTAATTATGCCGTAGTCAGTCTGTTATCTGTGGTGGTGAGCGAACGCTCACCCCTAGCTGCTTTTCCTACAGGTACCGTTCGCAGGCTGGATTAGGTGAGCTTCTGAAGCTTGAAGAGCTAAAATCGGGATTCTGGGTTTAATTGAGTCTAGAGACTGATACCATACTTTTGTCCACTTGTTGGGACGTGTTTTAAGTTGTAAATATTATTTTGTTGAACTAAACTGATATTTTAAAGTGTTTAAATGGAAAAAGGTTTCAAGTGTTTTATTATCTTAAATGTTCGCGTCCCGAGTTCGGTTTACTGAAATTGGGGCGTGACATGGGAGGACACCTGGCTTGATGGTACACCCTTATCACTCCGGTTTCCCCGTTTATACTCCATGTCTACAGTCAGGCAACAGAGAATATCTACTGTTATAGTGAATGGTATGTGGAACTTAACCTTTCGTCGGGACTGCTTTGTTTGGAAGGAAAGGGAGATTCATGTTTTATTAGATGCTCTAAAAGGAGTATATTTTCGCCCGGAGATAGCAGATACCGTTGTCTGGACCAAGGCAACGCAATTCAGGTCTAGCTCCGTTTATGAGCTGTTGGAGTCTCCGAGTCCGGACCCCCCTTTTTGGGCTGACTTTTTGTGGATAAAAAAATGGCCTCCCAAATATTCGATGCTTTTGTGGTTGATCTTGAACAATGATATCCCGTCGATGGTGTTCTTGGAAGGTAGAGGAAGTCGGGTATCACTTAATGACATGCTCTGCAAATCCTGCAAGCTGGTTTTTGAAGACTCGGACCATATCTTCATGCACTGTTCCTTTGCATGGAATTTTTGGTCAAAGGTTTATAAATGGTGGGGGACTTGTTGTGTTCATTCTAGTACAGTTGAATCTGTTCTGCACGGATGGATCGATTTGTGGCCGAGAAGTCTGAGACTGAACTGGTTGAAAGTGGTGTCTGTGGGTATGTGGATTCTATGGCTTCGCAGGAACTCTTTGGTTTTCAACTCTATTACTGAGTCTGTTGAGGAATCTTTCTTGAAGTTACAGTCACTTAGCTACTCTTTATTGCATGCTGGCGGGACTTTTTCACAGGGTATTTCGTTTGTGATCTGGCAATCTACCCCGAAGATTTGCTTCTTCTAATTATGTTTCGGAAATACCCATTGTTTTAGCCGTTCATGTTTTTTTTGGCTATCCTTATTTATGCTGTTTAGTTTTGACAGGACTAATCACTTTGATTTTTTCTGTATCCATTGTACCTCTTATTATATCAATGGAATTTCACATCACTTATCAAAAAAAAATTGATTACTTTTAATTAATTTTACACTACACGTTTATTTAGCTTTTCCCTATATATAAAAGTAAAATTTAATACAAGTTCATTAAATATATTATATATCTAATTTAATATTAAAGGAGACAACTCGAGCCTTAAATGATTCACTTAAAATTAACTTTTTTAATTAAAGACTCGAAATTTAAGCTTACATGTTATGAAAGTAAGAACGATACTTGTGAATGGAAGAACAAAAACTAGAGAGAACAAGAGAATATGGAGAGAGTAGAGAATCGAATATTATTAATGATTTCATCCTTTACAATGACCTCTATTTATAGGCTCATAATCATAGAGTCATAACCTTAATAAACTACATAAATGATAGAATCCAAAATACAAAAGTCTTGTAACTCACATAAAAGTCTTGTGGCCCCTATCTAGAATATTCCATGTAGTCATCCAATCAAATATTCATAACACTCCCCCTTTGGATGACATGTACAAATATTATTATGCATCGTTAAAACCTTTCTAGGAAAAACCCAGTGGGAAAACCCTAGAAGGAAAAAGAGTACATAATTTGTACAATACGTATATAAGTTACCTCATTAAAAACCTTGTTAGGAAAACCCATTGGGATAAAACCTAAAGCAAGGGAAAAAGAGTGTAACACGTATCTCTCCCCCTGATTACAACATCTCCTCATAAATCAAAGAGTTTTCTCATTCCGATCTTAGGAAGTTGTAGGAAGCGCTTTAGTGAACAAATCTGCAAGATTGTCACAAGAACGAATTTGACAAACATCAATATCCCCTTTTTGATGTAGTTCATGAGTAAAGAAGAACTTAGGAGAAACGTATTTCGTTCTATCTCCTTTGATGTAGCCTCCTTTGATCTGAGCTATACAAGCTGTGTTATCTTCATATAGGACAGTTGAACTTCCTTTATTTATTGAAAGATTGCATGATTCTCGGATATGATGGATCAAGGACCTTAGTCATATACATTCACGACTTGCTTCATGAAGAGCCAGTTTGTGACCGCGCTTTGTGGGGATCAGATAGCATCAGCATATCAAATCAATTCAGACTTCGAGTCTTTTGAGTAAAATAACCCCATATCTAATGTTCCTCGAAGATATCTAAAAATTTGTTTAACACCAGTCCAGTGTCTTCGAGTCGGAGAGGAACTAAATCTTGCTAGCAAATTAACAGAAAATGCTATATCATGACGGGTGCAATTAGCAAGATACATTAGTGCCCCAATGACACTAAGATATGGTACTTCTGGACCAAGGAGTTCTTCTTGGGGGCGAAATAGATCCTTTTTCACATCAAGTGATCGAACAACCATGGGGGAACTCAAAGGATGTGAATTATCCATATTGAATCTTTTAAGAATCTTTTCAATGTATGATGACTGGTGAACAAAAATCCCCTTCGACAAATGTTCAATCTGAAGGCCGAGACAAAAAATTTTTTTCCCCAAGTCTTTCATTTCGAATTCACTTTTCAAGTATTTCATCATCTCTACAAGTTTATCATGTATTCCAATGATGTTCAAATCATCAACATAAACCGCGACGATGGAAAATCCGGTTTTCATCCGTTTAATAAAACACATGGACATATTTTATTGTTGATGTATCCTTCTTTCAAAAGGTATTCACTTTGATGATTATACCACATTCGACCAGATTGTTTTAGCCCTTACAAAGATCTTTAGAGCTTTATTGAGTACATTTCTTAAGGTTTTGAGATGCATGCTTCAGGTATTTGTAATCCTTCAAGGACTTTTATGTAAATGTCATTATCAAGTGACTCATACTAAGTAAGTAAAATAAATTAAAATAAAATGAAACAAAATAAATAAATAAAAAGAAGTAAAATCTGAGTGTGATTGCATCCATAACCGGTGAATATGTCTCTTCATAATCAATTCATGGTCGTTGTGAAAATCCTTGTGCAACGAGTCGAGCTTTGTATTTTACGACCTCGTTTTTATCATTTCTTTTGCGCACAAATACCCATTTATATCCTACGGGTTTGACATCTTCAGGTGTCTGGACTACAGGTCCGAATACTTGGCGTTTATTGAGTGAATTCAATTATGTCTCAATGACATTTTTTTCATTTCGGCCAATCATTTCTTCGTCGGTATTCACTGACCGATCTTGGTTCATGATCCTCATTTTCTTTTGAAATATCTAATGCAATTGCATGTGCAAATATATTATCCACAACAATTTCTTTTCTATTTCATCTTTCACCTGGAATGACATAGTTAATCGAGATCTCTTCATTGTCATCTTTCTCAGGTGTTTCATTATCTTTTGAAGACGTCTCTTCATTTTTATCACATTTATTTCTTCGGAAATTGTAATATAATTTGATGTACCAACTTGCCGAACTTGTTCCTTTCCTTTTCTTGGGTTTTATAATTGGATCCAATAAGTCTGCCACGGTTCTTGCGTGCTTTAGACTCATTTGCTAGCGCTAGCATATTTCCCATTTCTTCATCAGGAAGATTAATTCTACAAGGAACATTAGCAACTGGTATCTGTGATTTTATCACAGTCTTAACATCCGTAAATGCATCAGGCAATGTATTTTCAACCTTTTGTAAGTAGATAATTTTCTGAACTTCTAGTTCATATTGATTCGTACGAGGATCAAAATGAGACAATGTCAATGCATTCCATGAAATATCTCCCCCTAATGCATGGAAATTGTCTCATCAAATTGATAGTCGGCAAATCGTGCCGTAAACATATCACATGTCATGAATTCCAATATATCTATGTGAATTCTTTCTAAAAATGTTGGACATTCAGTCTCAACTTTCATTGGAGATGGTCTTGTAATAAGTTTTCCTTAAAAACAAGCAACACATGGGTAATCTTTTGACAAAAAAAAAACAATTTTACTCTTCAGGGTACGTCCATGTGAACTTTCTATGTTTCTTCGCATCATTATGGAACCCAGATGGCCAACATGATCATGCCATATCATAAAATTTGATGGGTCCATAGGGTTTTGGTTAATCACCATATTGGATTCAATTGGAATAATGAAAGTATAATATAATCCAAAATTATATAAATGGAGTTTTTCCACGATTTCTTTTCTTCCCGAGACCATGGACGTGATGTATAAACATTCAACGTCATTTTCATTTGTTGTCTCAATGTGATAACCATTTCGGCGAATATCTAATCTGGTTGAGAACATTGCATCATTGATAATAAATTGTTTAGCATTTAGTAACTCTACATTGGCTCTTCTGGAGCCTTCAATAAGATCCGATGCACCAGATATTTCCCGTTGCTTTTAACATTATTAGGGACACTTTTGTCAATAGTTTGTCATAAGACAAATAAAATTATAAACAAGACACTCCAAATATTTCATTTTTGCAATAATAAGGTAGTTCTTCCGGAGCCCTCTATTATTTTTGCAGCACCCGTATGCCTTGATGTTGTAGCACTATCAACAACACACATATCTTTATCATTTCTGTAATTAGATAAATCACTTCTGGGATCCATATCCTTTAATATGAGAAAATTAATGTATTGGTTTACATACTACAAAAAGATATAACAGAAATATTAATACAAATCATCCAAAGATTGGCTCATATGCATGATACTTGTTTTCTCGTCATCAATTACAAATGAGTTAAAGACATTCGATTAGATCTTCAGAATCTAAGTCATCAATAAAGTTTCTCTCTACCCTTTCTTATTTTCCTTCAATCAAATCTTTAATCATACTTCAGGTACGCAATCAACTACATTTACAAAATAACTTCCATCATGTTCATGAGTTTTCATTTGATGGGCCTTATTCTTTCTTGCGCCTTTCATACTCGTTCCACTTCTGGTGGTACACAACATTTTTCATGGAATTGGAAATTATTTGGCTCATAACTATGACTACGACCGTGACCACGTCTGGGGCATTGGTCTTGCTTGGGTATGGATCTACCCATATCCTATCACATTCACTTCAAGGAATGGAGTGATGCCAACAAGGCGAGCTTGATTGTTTTCAACAATAATTCATTACTTAATACATATATTAAGTCTGATTCTTTTCGTTCTCGGTAATGCTACTTCAAGAGCATACTAGATGGAAGTAATGTAAAGGAAAATATTTTCCATCGATAATAAATAATATGATGATGTGTGGAAATAGTTTCCTTGATTTATCCTGTAAGGATACCAATTTAGAACTTCAAGTCTTTATGTAAGCTTCATGTCACATTTTTTCCAGTAATTGCATGTATCTTGTTTACTTGGATGATGGGTCCAATAAATTTGTTTCTTGACAATTATAGAACTTCATGTTCACAATATCATGACTTGTGTAGACTTCAGGTTACACATCGAATTTGTATAATGTTCACACAAATATGAATAAGTATATATTATGATTACAAAATGAACGGACACATTATAATTCATGAAATAAACATAAACACACACTAAGTAATTTGTGGGGTGAATATAAGAATTAGATAAAAACATGACCTACATCGAGCGAACTCATGAGGTAAACAATGTATAAATAAGTGCATAGAAAAATTTTAGGCTTCAAGCCTTGGACACAAATTACAAGCTTTAAAATCAATATAATCAACTAAGTAAAAATATAAGTAAAGAACGTGTCATTAGTTACATGAATCATCAACTGTAATACTCTTATTCATATATGGGAGAGAATACACAACCATTTGTTGTACCATGTATTTAGAACTTCTAGTCCAACATACATCAAGTCGATGGAACTACGTATTTGGAATATATGATCCAACATGCCATCATATTTGTAAACTTCAGGATACAAATATACGACCACAAATTTATTCGCAAAATGACCATGCGACGAGAGAATACATGGAGTAGCCAAACTACCCATGTAACCATATATAAAATTTTTTTCAAGTTTCATGCCTTTAAGCCAAGTTGCATGTTTATAAGAAAAACGGTTCGTATCTTGGAGCTTCGGGTCCAAATTATTCGATTTCAATAAATCTCACATTCGCGTGTAAACAACAAAGCACAAGTATATAATAAACATCAAGTTTCTGATGTGAAAGATCCAATGTATATTGGCAATCACAGAGCATACTTATTGAAAAACCTAAATGAATTTGTATAAATAAGCATGAATCAAATTCAAATAAATTCACGATAATACAAAACTTTGATACCTGGATAGTAGAGCAATTCGTGCTGATAACGTGTTATGAAAGTAAGAACGATACTTGTGAATGGAAGAACAAAAACTAGAGAGAACAAGAGAATATGGAGAGAGTAGAGAATCAAATATTATTAATGATTTCATCTTTTACAATGACCTCTATTTATAGGCTCATAATCATAGAGTCATAACCTTAATAAACTACATAAATGATAGAATCCAAAATACAAGTCTTGTAACTCACATAAAAGTCTTGTGGCTCATATCTAGAATATTCCATATAGTCATCCAATCAAATATTCATAACATTACAAACAATTTTATCGAGTTCGAATATTTAAAGTATCTGACTTACTATGAAGAATTAAATAATTTTAAAAAATGAGGTAAATGTGCTCCAGAGCACCATACAAGCTGATAATTTTAAAGTTCATCAAAAATACAATTGATATATATGTTACATTGTAGGCCGGAGTTTATTTGCAAGGATTTTGATAAACATTTAGTAAAGAAGTTGATACGTGTGGAGTTTTAGACCATATATACCAAGATTCCATATACACAATAACTATTTATATTTAAAAATCTAGACAAGACATGTTTATGGTTGACTTATATTAGCATATTCAACAACAACAAAACCAATTAATACAAGTCAATATATACGTGAGAGCACATCTCATCTCAACCTATTCAGTTCAATTGGATGCCACATTTAACAATGGTCGGTATATACATGAGGACACATATCACCCTAACCTAGTCATGAGTCATGACATTTAATTGAGTCAAGCACCTTTACTTAGACTAATTCATATTCAAAACTCAACCTTTGAACAACTCAGTCTACTTAAGCTTGACTTGTTGCTTCTGGATTGAGTAGACTACCTTCACTTAATATTACTGGATTGAATAGTCTCCACCACAACGTGTTGTACCATTTATAACGAAAAGGATTAAGCATGCGTTTTTTTTATGGAAAAACAAATAATATATATATATATATGTACATGAAAATATAGAGGAAATAGAAATTAAGAGTGGTAAAAATGAATAAGACTTGTTTGATTCAAATGAAAGCGTGTGGAAATTGGAAAGAGTGAAAAAAAGTATGAAACTATAATATTGGCATCGGCGGTTGTACATATTATCACAGTTATCATCAGTTAGTTAACAGTTGGCGATGATGACGTGGAACCACACCTGCTTTACAATCTTTATCCAGCATCTGGGCCTGAGCCCAAGTCCAAAGAGGAACTCGGGCCTCTGTTCGTGATTCAAGTCCAACAGTTGCTCCAAGTTCATCCGAGACCATTTATTGACGTCCGACGTGGCACACGAAATAACGTGTCGGTAGCCTATTCCCCAAAAGAGGAGGCAGACAAGAACTGGGGTGGTTCCATTCCAGTACCCAAAGTTTATGAGCTGGCTGAACGGGGAAATGTACACGTGGCAGGACCTTAACGGGGTGGTCCCACCTAGCTGGACGCCATGAACCGACAAAGAGCTGTGGTTTTCGGAAATGATTATAATTGCTCTCTGGTTACTGGTTCTTGTACCGTTCTCGTACCGGATTAACCAATTCGGTCGGTTGATGGCAAAATTGTATATACCATAATCATAGGATATGTTAGAATAAAATTTCTATTAAATTGCGAGATACCTTCGTTGCAAAAACTAACAATTGACCCTTTTACGATCTTGTTACCATCATTGTCATTATCTTGGTTTAGAGACAAAAAATCGTCTTGTCAAGTTTTAAATGATGTTATTAACGACTTTAAGTCGGGTTTTGATACGGGTAGGCAATTTGTAGACGGTGTATTCATTGCTTTTTAGGTTCTTGACATGGTAAAAAAGACTCGGGAGGAAGTGGTTATCTTGAAACTCGACTTTGAGAAAACCTTTCATAAGGTATATTGGGTATATCTGGATGAAGTCTTATTTTAAGGCTCACACTGTTGTACTTATTAATGGCTCGCCAAATCATGATTTCGCCATTCAAAATGGTTTGCATTAGGGGTGACCCTTGTTTCCCTTCCTTTTTCTTCAAGCAGCCGAGGGTCTTCATTAGGATCCAGAGTGCATGTGCATTAAAGCCAATCATATTCTTTCGGGTAACAAAGAGTTGTATCATTTGCGTGGCCAACAAGTCACCTCTGGAAAAAGAGGGAGACGACTTAAAGGTTCAAAGGCCTCTCCGATAATGATATTTCATCAGACATATTCAAAACCTAGGTCTTTTAAGTAGAGAAAGGGACCAGCGTAAATTGGGATGAAATCTTTTGAAGCAAACGGGGAATAAATGCTTTTAGGAGTCGAATTTAAAGGACAGACTGAATCTCAGTGCATATGATGAGGATTTTTGGGTAGACGAGGAGGAGACGAGTCTTAGGTCTCCTGTCACAAATTAGCTCTTTCGAGAGAGAGAGCTTTTGAGGAAGCCGGACAATTTTTCCTCTATTGCGAGGCATGGGCTTTATGGTGCATAGTTTTTTGTTGGTGGTTCTTTGAGTTTGTCATGCCTCGGAGCATTGTTTTTCTGCTCCTGATTTGGAAGGGGATGAGTTCAAAAGTTTGGTGGTTTCTATGGGTGATGGTTGGGTTTCTGGTACTGTGGCATCAAAACGCTTTGGTATGAGCTTGACAGATATTGTAGTGAAGCTGTAGTGCCTCGTTTGCAGGTTTATAGGAGTGTGTATGGGTGATTTTTGTTTCAATTAACGAGTTTTGGAGCTGGTATCATGCTTTAAAGGTGTAGATTGGGCCTGAAGATTCGTAAGTCTCTGACTCAGTCCCGAGTTGTGTGGTGACATATTTTTTTTTTGGTGTTTTATTTTGACTTGTTTTTTCTTGTAAGGTCTTCAAGATGATCATCTTTTTTGGGTAGCATCCCTTAACTTTGGTCTATCTATTTGTAGGCCAAAATCTATCAATAAAATCCTCATTTATACGAAAATATCACCATCTGGCCTATCAACAAAATTTTCCGCACCTCTTGCATACGAGTCACGTTCTTCCCCCACAATCATACTATGTAAAAATAATGCAAATGTCATTATGTTTGCAAGTGTGCTTATGTCCCAAACATGGGCGCGATGTGTGATGATGTGCAATCGCGACTGTAGGACTCCAAAGACTCGTTCCACATCTTTCCTCGTCCTCTTATGATGCTTCATAAACAATCTATCCTTCGGCGCGAGAGGCTGTGGTATTGTTTTCACAAAACGACTCCAAATTGGGTAAATTCCATCAACCAAATAATAAGGATGATCGTAAGACGTGTTGTTGACTTCGTAGTGAATGGTATGTTCGCGGCCTTCCAATACGGTTTGGAATATGTGCGATTTGTTGAGAACGTTGGTGTCATTGTTCGACCTGACCGAACAGAAATAAGCATGCCATATCCAAAGGTCAGGGGAAGCAACGACTTCCAGCATAATTGTTGGTTTGTTTCCATGACCGCCTCAACCAAATTCTCCTTTCCATGCCGACGGACAATTCTTTCACTATTAGTGCATGCAATCAAGGCTCCCGTTGTAACCTAGGAACTCCAGTCTCTCACCCATATGCAGCAACCAGTTCATGTCGTCTGTTATCGGACACCTTTCATTCTTGTCCCCAAAAACGTTAATGACAACCTTACAAAACCTTTGAATACACTCTATGATGGTTGAGGCACCCATTCACATTGTTTTTTCTAACGCATCAGCGGTGCTACTATAAGCCAAATCTGAATTGAAGCTGTATATTTTTGGTGTGGACTGCATCCAGGCTAACCACAAACATCATTCCTTTGGAGAAAATAGTTGTCATGGACGACAACGACATCCATAATACGAAGGAAAAGAGGTCGACTCATTCGGAATCGCTGCCGAAATGTATCTGCCCCGAAAATCGGCTCTTCTGCAAAGTAGTCGTGCATCAAACGCTCGCTCCCATCAGAATGATTTCGAAACAACACCTTTTTCTTCCGGGACCCTTAAACGGCTTTCTAAACTATCCCGTCTAAATTGGCCTCAACTTATGCAATGAACGTGCCTCCGCAAGCGCTAATATATCTTCATCCACCATCGAACTTGTGGTATCAAATTTCGAGAAAATTTGAGATAAAACTAGTTAGGGTTTGGTGTACAAATGAAGAAGGTGTCATTTTGAATTTATATAGATTTTTTTTAAAACATTTTCATTATCCATTAATTTTTTAAATTTAAGAAAAAAAGACTAATGGTAATGTAACCATTGGAATTTTCCAATAGTTCTTTTTTGGGTTAATTACGCTCGCCTACCCCATACTATATACGTAAAACGGATAAATACTTCAAAGTTATTTTGTAATGAATACATACCTCGGACTAACCATTTGTAAGAACATCCCCCTTCCATCCATTTTTAGGGTTAGATTTAGGTTTGGAGAGAGATTTAGGGTTGGAGTTGGTTTTAGGATTATAACACTAGGGTAGTTTCGAAATTTCTGAAAAAAAAAATGATAAATAAATGAACGGAAAATGGATGGAATTGGAGATGTTGTTACAATTGTTAGTTCGAGATATGTATACGTTATTTGGAGTATGCATACGTTAGACGTGTATAATTTCGGATAAGTAAATGTAATTCACCCATCTTTTTTTAGAACAGGACAACATGCGTCATCGTGGAAGAGGAGCAGCAAAACGGGTGCGGGTTTGAAACCCCGACCACACTTCAAGCTCTAAAGTCTCACGTCGGCCTCTTCCAGTTACCGGCTCCTAAAACTCCGTCTGTCTCTTGCGACCCGTAGCCTCGGACAGCGGCTTCGGGCCGGGGTTCCGATTCGCGTTTTTGATGCCCACTTCGCATGCCCTAATGTTATAGTTATATCATGTAGTACCGAGTCAGAAGAAGACAGATGCTGTGAGCACAGCTGTGAATTGGCGAGAGACAGCTGGCTTGTACGGCGCGCATACGCAGCTATCGTCGCCGTTTTGTCCTTTTTCTCTATACGAAAATTCAATTTGTAATATTCTTCACTGTTTTTCGGAAATAGCTCACTCACTCCTGACCAGTTAATTTTGTTCCCTCTTTTACCCTTACTTACTTGTATAAATGGCACACGGTCCTTGGATTTTTAATTCCAAACTTGGGTTGACCAAAATGCCCTTATACCACTCATGAAAAGCGTGAAACACATTTCTTTTTTCCATCTTTGGGAAGCTACTCTTTCTGGCTTCAAATCAATAATAACAATGTAAGGTGAAAATTGAAACAGAGTGAGACAAATCTATCACCATCACCATATATAATATAGTGCGAGTGTGAGGTTTGGGAAATCAATTTTAGACAATGATTTTGGTCTGTTTTATATGCATACAATAACAAGTTAAGGACTTTTTTTATGATCTAAAAGAATGTAAAATCATAAATACATATTGGAAAGGTTCCTTAAATATTATACAATAAATGATTGTTTGCCGACAATAACAACTTCAATTGATTCAATTAGATATTTAAATGTATGTTATATATGTATAATGGCATGTCTCGTGGGACCATTTCAAGTTATTATTATAGGAAACACTCTCACCTTATATACATGTCCTTATAAATATGGAATTAAAATCAACCAACTTTTAACATAAAGTCTCATTTACAATACATATATTGTAATTGTACCATCACATTACCACCCCCGAACCAAAACCACAAACACATACGTAAAAAATAGTTTGTTTTTATTCTATACCATCTTCTTAGGACCACATTGGCCATTTTGATCTCTTACACATCACACATTAAAGTGTAAATTATTATAAAATATTTAAATTGTCTTAATATTATGGGTACAAATAAATATATTAAATTTGATCACTAATTTTTGAACAACCAATAAAAAAAAGTATATAGAAGAGGAGTGTCTTAACTCCACTTGACAAGAGTCATTTGTCCTTGGTTAGGTTAGGTGAGGTGTCTAAAATTGGCCCGGAACCCAATCCACCCGGTCAACCCGGTTCACTCGGCCCCAGTGGGTTTGTCCCCATGGGTTATGGGGACGGGCCCGGGTTCAAAAATACCAAACCCGGAGTGAGCGGTCCGGGTTGCGGATCCGTCACATGCTTTCCTACATAACCCGGACCACCCGGATATGGTACAAGTTCAATGCCTAAAGCTACACTCTTACAATTTTAATCACTTTTACATATAAAGATGAAGATTGATTGTTTAGATTTTGATGATGATTACCAATTTTGTAATAGAACATGTCATAGTTTTGTGTTGAGTTGAACTCATCTTTTGTAATCATAATCTGTTTTGAGTCAACTTGAACTCCCTATTTGGCGTTTTTAATCCTTGAAACTTTGATAAAATTTTAATAGGGTAGAGAGTTTTTTCATAGTTAAGAAGTGACCAAATTGAGAGCTTCTGAGCACTCTTTGATAGCTTTTTAAGGGTTTTTGGATAATGAGAAAATATTTGAATGTATACGTGCTACTACTTACGGTTAATGTGATCAATTGTTAACAAATTCGGATGGGTTGGTCCAACCCGGTGAACCGGCCCATAATCCGAACGGGCAGGTTCAAAGGTGTCTTTTTAGGTCTGGGGCCGGAAACGGATTAAACTTTTAAAACCCGGTCACTACGGGTCGATTAAAAAAATTAGCCACAGGGCGGGGACTCGGCCCATGGACACCCCAAAGGTTAGGTTAAGTCTTTGTCAACAAGAACAGTCAACTATAGCTTTTGAATAAGGTAACGGCTTTGGGAATCAAATCCCAGAATCGTAATATCTGGTAACTTGGAGGGCAGTTTGGGTTCGCGTAAAGAAGAACACGAGTCAAACCGTGATATCTTTTGACGAGGGGTAAAAAAATCACATCAGATCCTCCCCCAGCAAATCCGTTATTTCCCGACATGTTCGGGGACCAAACGGTCTTTTCAGCTCAATTATATAAGAACCTATCACTTCGCTTTCCAACACTAGTAATCGAAACTGTCTCTCTCAACTCAAGCGTTTCGTCCAAATCCAACAGCTAGTGTGTAGGATTTCCCGGCGGCTTGTCTCGCCGGGGGAAGGTCAGGTTAACCGTTAATCTCCACCGGCTTGCTCTTGACCACCGTCACCGGGGAGGGCCGTTTATTGGGGGAGGGCGTGCATGTTGAAACGGCGTCGTTTCGCCTCGGCGACTGATCGGGAGGAGGGGGCACGGCGTGCTTTGATGGTGTGAGCGGAGGTTCAATCGAGAGATATGGGGAAGGTGGTGCTGGGGTTGGCGGTTAGCGTGGCGGTGGCGTCTTCGGTCGCCGCCGCGGTGCTGGTGGGGTGGAGGGTCCGGAGCCGGAGGAAGTGGAACAAGGCGGTGGGGGCGTTGAAAGAGCTGGAGGAGGCCTGTGAGACCACCGTCGGGAGGCTCAGGCAGGTCGTCGATGCCATGGCGGTTGAGATGCACGCCGGCCTAGCTTCGGAGGGCGGCTCCAAGCTCAAAATGCTACTCACTTTCGTCGACAAATTGCCTGATGGGTAACTACATTTTATCCTATTATCCTAATCAAACCGCTTGATTTTGATTTCATTGATCAATTTATCTCTTGATTGCTGCTTTTGGTCTACATTTATTGTATTAACTCTTGAGATTGCTGGCTAATTTTTAGGCAACTATTGGTTTTGTACAATTTATGATCAGTGACCCCATTAATCTTTGTGGTCAAAAACTTCTATGTTCTTTCCAATGCTGTTTGATCCCTTTGCTGCTTCTAACTCAATGATAGTAGATTTTTTTTCCTCATATATTCCATTTGCCGTCAAATATGTACTTTTGTTGCAATATGTGGTTCTTGTTGTGTTTATATTCCATCTATGTTTTTTCCATTTTTTTCAATGTAACTTGTAAGTAATCATTATTTATCCCATCAATTCACATTGTTTACAGAATTTGTTGCTAGTTTCTCACTCTTTTTTATGGATATTTCTAATTCTCAGCCTCCCTTTTTTATTTTATAATTTCTCCCGTAGGTTCTTTGTGCAGTTTTGGTTTCACTTTAATTCTGATGTGTTGCTTAGACTTTCTGTCGTTGCTTTTTAATATTATTATGTTACTAATCTAGTATCCCTTTGTAGTGGATTCTCTTCTAGGTGATATCACTGTACTTGTAGAAGATTTTTGTGCCTCACATTTTTCATTTTGGCTTAACTTTGATGATTGGTCTTACTGTCTTTAGTTTTTTCAAATATGTAAACCTTTTTAGCTGCTGTATTAAATGATTCTGCTGTAGGGGTTTTGGATGTTTATTTATTTTTCGTGTGCATTTTTTCTTCATTTTTTAAATATTTCAATAGTATTAATTAATGCTTTGACATTTTTCATTGGTATCATAATTTTTAACAGCTATATTTGGGTATACTTTGTTTAGTTTTTTTACGCATAATTGGAAGTATCCTTAAGGTCACATTCTATATCCGTCCTATGGTTACAAGTGTTAGTGCGTTAGAAGCGCTTGTAATTAACTGACCCACTACTTTTATTTAATGATTTGTTCTGC